>VUYV01000014.1:6846789-7164712 GCA_008711295.1 Anarhynchus alexandrinus
CCCCCGGGCTCCATTCATATTCCCGCGGATTCACTGTAGCAGCTTTTTATTGCTGGGTATTAATCTTGGCTATTCTGGTAGTTGCTGTAAATTCGTGCTTAATTAGAAACATTAAAAAAAAAAAAAGAGAGAAAAAGAAAAAAGAAGCCCTTGCCATTGAAATTCTCTGAAAAATAACATTAATATCCATAATCTGTCACCCCTGCCACTATTAATAACAAAAAATCTTTAACATTTATGAGGAATGGATTGCACGGTTATCTGAAGATGTCTCTCTTTTTGAGTAATCGACTTCTTCAGGGTCTGATATGAAAAGAGCCTTTGACCCGATCTGTTGCCACCTTCTGCCATTATTCAGATAAAATGAAATCTAATGCTGATAGATGGGGAGGTGAACCAGGGCTGGTTCTGGGAGAACAATGGTAGCAGATGTGTACCCAGTAATACGGGAGGACTGCGCTCAGATTTCCTGAAATAAACCAGAAACCTCAGGCTTTCTCTTTCAGTTTCAGAAGTGTTGGGTGGGGAGACACTCCGCATCCTCCTGAAGTTTGTTTTACATCATGGCACTTATTTCTTGGTGTGTTATTGGTGTGGTAATGCATGTGTTATGGTCATATATCACACAGCCCTGGTCTGCTATCCCAAAATATTTGGAGTGTAACCAGGAAAAAGAATTCTAGAATGTGTAAACATTGTTGCTGGAGTATCTGTGTCTGCTGTGCGCCCATAGGGTCTCGCTAATGGCACTCTTCTGTCAAGTTTTATTTTACCTTCTTGTTCTGCTTAGGATCAGACATTATGGCCTTTCTGTGTTCTGGAGCTGAGATATAGATTTAAATTGGCAGCTGGGAGTCATACGGGAATAAACTCGTATTTCCTCGCAAAGTTTGGGTCTGCCTGTACCTCTTATATGTTAAAGATGTAACGTATTAAGTTCGTCTCCACAGGCTGCGTTCAGGGAGATTGTAGTACAGAATGATAAATATGAATGTTTCTGTAACAATTAGTATCTTCAGGAATGGTTTTGGTTTTCAGTTTAAATGGAATGTTTGCTGCAAAAAAAAAAAAAAATTACATTACATTACATTTTTAAATTTAGTCACTTTGAAAGCAAGAGAGAGTGAGAGCATTTCCAGTGGAAAAAAAGGAGTGTCCTCCAGGATAAAGTCTGAACAAAACAGCGGTTTGTCAGATCAGTTTTGTTGGCCAAAGAGGCCGTGGCCGTAAATATTTTTGTTTGGTTTTAATAGGGAACTTGCTGTTGACTTATTTAAACCACAGGAGCGATAGGTAGTCTTTTTCTTCCGTTAAACATGAACACAAGAATTCTTAGTTTTTTTTAAAAAAAGCCCTCCAGGTTCCAAAATCACACTTGAAACTGAATTTGTGATAATTAACAGGACAATCTTCCTACTGACAGCTCTAATTAATAGTATCTGTAATTAAAATCGTGCCCTTCCAGCAGGAAAATTGTTTGAATTTCTTGGAGTGACCTTTTTTGCCATTTCTCCTGGGAGTATAGTGGTTAAGTTGATATTGATTTTATAATGAGCTCTGGTTTGTTTAATAAGAATCTGTAATCCAGACACTAAATGAAATGTGTGCTTCATTTCTTCTTCCCAGATTTATATATATTTTAAAATCTTCCCAGTTAGACTTGAGAGTGACACTTTCTGTTTGAAAACAACAACAGCGCTTCGAGGATGCTGCTCAGTTTTTCAATAGCAAGACTGTATTAATATTCTTTGTTCCTGACCTTTGGGCCCGGTCCTAACCACCTGACTTCTTAAACATTTCCATTGGTTTTTCAAGGGAACTGTAGTCATGAGTGGGAGGAAAAATGTTTTTCCTTAAATACAAAGGTTTCTAAGGGCTTGGCTCTCCTCCCGTGGAAGTAAATGGGAATTTTGCCATTTGTTTCAATGGCAGCAGTAGGAGGCCCCGGTACAGGCAGACAAAATACTCAGGCAGTTTTGATGCTGCTGAGTAGCGTTTTATCAAAATGAATCACTGAGCCTGGTTCTGTATATAATAAACCATTCACGTGGATTTGAAGAGAAATAGGATTGAGCCCTATTCACATCGGCAAAATCGCCTTATGTTGAGCTGTGTTAAATGTAATGGATATCTGGTGTGATGCATGTTTTGGATAACATCAATTAGGTCTCAGAAAAGCATCAATTATCTTTTCCCTCATCTTCTCTGATACTCATAGGGGAATAATGTAACCTGTATTAATACAGGGGAAGAAAAAAGCAGATAGCTTTCAAAACCCCCCTACTTTGTTCTCTTCTGTTCAATGTTTCCCAAGTATCTACTCGGTTAACTCAGTGTATTTTAAAAATATGAAATATTTCAGCAGCTGCTGCCACTAGACTTTAAAGCACGACACTCCAGTATGTTGCTGCTTACAGCTTAAGTGACAATTCAGATTATTTTTTTTCTTTTAATTTGAAGGGGGAGAAGTTGGTCGGTATAAAAGGTCCTGGTGGCCCAGTGTGATTCAGAGAGAACACTGAAATATCACTTCGATTCACATGCTTCTCAGAATGTCAGTGGTTTATATCTTCACATAAACAAGACTGACCTAAATTTTCAACATTTAGCAGAAGCATTTTTCATCCTAACCCAGTTCAGCCAGGAGAGTTCATTCGGGGTTTTACTCCATCCTTACTCACCCTGTGAACTTCCAAGAGTTTTTTCCCACAGCTGCTTTTTTTTTTTTTTTTTCTCTTTCTTTCCCCCCTTCTTTCTGGTTCGTGCAGTGAAATACCAGCTTGAGAAGGGGAAAACAGACAAACCGTATTGTCAGGGAAACAGCAGGTTGGCTGCGAAGTCTTCCCCCCCACCCCTCCTCCCCGTGCCGGAGGCGTAGCGCCTGCCCGTGCAACGTCACTCTCCCCCGGGCGCTCACCCGGTAGCGCCAGCGGTGCTTGCGCGGGCCCGCTTATCTCTTGTGCCAAGCGCACGTGGAAGTGATCACTCTCGGGCAGAACGGCCAATACTGTCTAAAAGTTGAAGGAGGGAAATAAAAATCTGTGCGGTGCCCCTGGTGAGCTGCCAAAGGGCCCGATGCGGCGCGAGTCTGGTTCGTCGGGTGTTCGGCGCGGTGAGCGGACGGCCTTCAAAGGGTTAAAGTAACCCCATGGGAAGACTAAGTAACGCTAGGAAGGGTAGATACACAATTGCAACTTCATTTATCTTTGAATCACTAAAGGACAAAATTACAGGCTGGTTTAATTAGTGGCTAAGGAGCTTTCCAAAATTAATGGCAATAGTGTATCTCAAAATGGTGCGTGCGCATGAAACGCGTTTTGTGCATAAAGGCGGACAATTTTTGCCTACCTTTTAAACACCTCTCCTGTCCTTTCAAATCACACGTGTGACGACTAGATAAGTCAGCGGTGGCATTCAGGGATGACTAAAAAGAGGTTCTCGCATCCTCCGCGGCGCCCCTGCGCATGCGCACACCTGCACCCGTGTTTTTAATTGTTGCTCGCGTCGCTTTGATCTTCTTTGAAAAGCAAGTTTAGCATTCTGCAAGCCCACTCTCTGGTCCGGGAGATTAGGGCCGAAGTGTTTTAGGAATTTTCAGCAGACACTCTTTGATTTATTTCACAACACTGAGCAGATTTTCTTCACGCACTTTCAAGCCTTTAGAACGTAAAGAGAGAGAGAAAACGGGCATTCAGACGTCGGGGGCGGGCTGCGAACGGGGCCACTAAGTGCACATCTTACTTGTCACCGCTCCCATTAGCGAGCAATTTATTAATGTAATGAGTGTATGTTAGTGACTGCCACTATTTAGGGATGCTCTGTTTGAGTCAGGGTGATGTATTTGTGAGTCCAGCTGAACCCTGGCTTTTGACCCGCGTGTGGGGAACGCTGGGTTGTGCGAGATGTTAAATCATCAGCGGATTTTGTACTTTGCGCTGCGGAACTTTATTATGAGCATGGGCTTCTGCATCACTGGTAATGGGCTGCAAAACGTTGCCCATAATGGAATTTAAAGGCAAAAGTTAAAATGCAGCGAAGCTGGCTTCAGAAAGCCCGCCTTTTAATATTTTATGTCAATAACGTTCTTTTTAATTTTCCTTCATCTCGGCCAAAAGAACTTCCTTTAAAAAAGGAGGGGGCAAAGATCAAACCGTTTACAATGAAGTTCCTTCTTAAACTGCCTGAAGTATTCAAGGTTACATGAGCCGTGCAGCCTCAGTGCTGCTGGATTACATCATCAGCTCTTTTAAAAACTTGTTCAAATAACTTGATTTGGCAGGCATATAATTGTAAATTATATGTTAAATTCTACATTATTGCACGTATTATATTATATATAAATTATATATTCCTTTGTCAAATGCAGTCTTATTAATTACATGATCCTTCTGTGTTCAAAGCCACTAAGAACTTCTCTGTGCTTTTATAGATTTGTTCCTGCTGGTATTTTTGATTAGAGACGTTAAGAACACAATATTTACAATAACTACAATAAATATTTTGCTGCAAATGTTTTAAAAGGCTCCAAGTGAAAATGTCCGCAGGAAACGTACTCTCTGCTTAACCATCCTGCCTCTTTTGTGTGTTTAAATACAGATAATTCATTACCTCTAGTATGGCTTTGTATTTTACACTCTAGACTGACTTTCATATGCAAACTTGTTCTTCTAGTATTAGACCTTAACGTTACAGTAATACTGTATATCAACTCCTTAGAAAATGGAGTTTTGTGACCTAAGTGAAATGAAAAAAAGAAAAAGGAAAATTTTGCTGTTCTTATTTGTCAAATTCTCAGTAATATTCAAATTACCATCAGGACTGGGACCAAAGTAAACTGACAAACTGGGAATAATCAGTACGATGTACTATTACCTCAGAGCTATATAGAACTGTTCCATTTTCAATGACCCTCACTACACTTAAGCAAAAAAGATATCACTGAGGATGAGATGTATTTAGTAAACATTTCAATAAGGAATAACTTTAGTAAGGATTTTGGATAGACGAAAATTTTGCCTTAAGGCTGAATACTAAGAAGGGCTTGCTTGTGTTTTCTTCTGGGAAAACGCAGGACAGAACGCATTTTTAATCTTTTCTTTTCCTGTGTCCTTATTAAAAGAGGAAAAAAAAGATCATCTCACGTGACTATGTAAAGCAACAGGACAAACTGTAATTGTTTGTACTAAAACATACACGGGGAGGTATGTGTATTAGAAGAGCTGTTCTTGTCTGTTTAAGTCTGCTTAATGTGTATTATGTGAACAATTTTCTCTCTTTAATTAGAATTTTGTCTTAAAATAAATTCTCAGGAACCTGCAAATACACTGTACGTAATGTTGTTACATAAGCTGTCTCACCTTAATGTAATGGTTTTCACAATGTACAGAGTATATATTCTACACAATAGTCATGCATAGCAATCATGGGAGAGAGGAAGGCAGTGGGGAGTGTTTTAAGGTGATTAGAAGAGAGCTTACCTTATGTTAAACACTTCATTGAAGTCAGTGGATGGCCAAAGCAGAATGAGGCCAAACAGGAGGTGTACGAATATGGATTTAACTTTTAATCTGTTTTTTATCTGATTAGTGTTCAGAACAATCTGCAATTCCTGTGGTGCAGTGGACTGTGTAATGCCCTAACCTTGCTTCCTGTGGTAGCCGGAAAATAGAGTTAAATGGTAGTAATGTTCAAAATAGCGCTTCAAAGTACTGTATGAATTTATAAATCGGCAGAAATTTATCAAACATGCCTGTTTGGGGTGTAAATAAATAAATAGAGGTATGTTATCAATAATACCCCTGGCATTTAACGTCAACTTCAAAATACTGCTTACTGAGAAATGCCTGTTTTAAGTGCTGGAGATCAATGGCACAAATTTTGGAGGGCACTTCGGGAAAATCTGTATTTGAGCTTGCCATGTCCATCCGGGAGGAGCGGTGCTCTCCCATCGCCTCCTGCCCTGCTTGTCCTGCTGCTCCCGCACGCACGGCCCCGGCAGCGGGGCAGCCCCAGGGGAACCGCGCTGGCTCTGTCAGAGAGCGTTATCGGGCTCGTTACGAACGGCTCTCCTCCAAGATTTTCCTAGTTAAGAAAATAACTTTTGTAAATGACTCAGCGTTGGGGAAATGGACTTGCCCCGACCAGAGAAGGTTTCACCTTGGCAGCCCAGGTGCTGGGCTGCTGCGGGCAGCGGCACTGCAGCAACGCGTAAAACACTGTTTACATTAAAACGGGCAGGTGGAGAGAGAGGGTTTTTGCAGGTGTGGAAGGAAAATGAGCGTACAAGCAACTCCTGGAGTGCTTGGATAAGAAGGTGGCATGTGGGTTTAGGTTGGAGTAATATAAACCATCTTTTCCAAGCAGTTGGCTGTTTGTCTGCGTAGGACTAGTGCAAAGTGGCAGAGAGAAAGTGATGTCGACCCTCTCCTCTTACGCCACTTTGTTTATTTTTCCCTGGCTAAAGAGTACGGTGTTTGAGCTTGGTGTTGTGTGGAACAAGGACAAACGTCCTCCAAGCATCTTGCAGTAGAATTTCTGTATATTTAAGATGTGAGAAAATGCTAAGAAAAAAATAGTAGGAGGGGAAATTAAGTTAGTGACTCATTTTTAATTACTGGGAAATCCAGAGTCCTTACCCAAACAGGCATTTCTTAGAAAATGTGCTGGAGGTGCTCTGGACTTGCAGGCTGCATCTCGCCTGGTAAATTAAACTGGTAAATTGTTCAAATGGCCCTGGCACCATTTCAGGCCAAGCCACCCAAATTTCTCCCAAACAATTTCTCAAGGCAGTTAGCACAGGCCAAGAAAAAGACATATATTCATTCACCGGGCAGTTTTCTTAATAATTTGGCTGTGGCCACCTGGTTTTAGAGGGTGAGAATGACTGTTGCTATACCTGCCTTGACTCCCCATCCTGGACCGCTGAGGTCCAGGCTCCCTCTCCCGAGCATCCCTCTCCCGAGCATCCCTCTCCCGAGCATCCCTCTCCCGCTTCAGAGCCCCTTCCACTCATCCCAGCCACGCGGTGGGCTGTTTGCCAGCTGAGCGTGGGCTGGTTCTGGATAAGTACAATGGATTGTCTCCCTCTGGTAAATTGATTATGTCCCAGTGCCTGTACGTTATAAAGAAGCCAAAGATAACCACAGCCTTGCCTAATGGGCTGGAGAGTATTTGATCTGCAGTCCCAGGCAGTACATCATCTCAAGCGTCCCGATTTCTTTCTGGAATAGCTATACTGTCTTCAGTCGCATTTTTTTTCTGATGTAATGTAGAGGATAATCAGGCCTGTCTTTCCTACACACTTCTGCCCTTTTTTCTGTTTTAGGATTTTCCTTTTTCTTTTGGGGCAGCTCTGTTATCATGTTTCAGGTTTGACACATTCTTTTATTGTATATTCTGTGAATGCTCAGCAGCTAGCACTGCGGTCGGGCTTGCCGAGCCTTTCATGTTCCCTCGGAGTGCTGCATTAGAAAGAAAAAAAAATATATTTTTTAAAGTTTTTAACTGGGAAATTTTTTTTTATTTGCGGAACAACTCTTGTATCAGGGTCGTATTCCCTGGAAGAGAGTAGAAGTTAATTTTGTGTACATAAAGAACTGTTGTAGATGATGTTTGTCGGTTCTTGTAGGACCATGTTGCCTGCGAGCGGGAACAGGTTGCAGTTTATTCTCTGAAGTCTGTAAGGTACATAAAAAGCATTCTTCTTACTGCTTTCTTCTGGATACATCTCTCATCCTGCACACTGGTCTCCCACAGTGGGCAGTGAAAGGGAAGAGGAGTGGGGGATGCAGGGCCACTTCCTTTCTCCAACTCCGTGCAGGCAGGGGAGACGTGCTGTGCTGGGCAGCATGCTGGCAGAGCAGGTCCACATCCTGCCCAAAGCCAGCGAGATCTCAGCTCCAGGGATCTCTTACCCTTTCTGCACTGCATGTTTGTGCTCAGCCTCAGTGGAGGATTTGAGGCTGAGCATAGCCACCTAAGGTTTTACGCTGGTAAACCCATATGGAGTTGGCTGTTTTGAGGGACAGATGAGCAAAAGTAGGTTTTGAATCCTCAACTTGCCTATGTCTGTATCCCTGTTGTGCAGCTCTTGCAGGGATGTTGCAATGTTGAATATTCTGAGTGGACTGTGATGTTTTCGCTTGTTCTACTGTGGTATAAACTATAAGAGAAGAAGTGTGAGTAGAGCAGACTGGAGCTCTCCTGGGGTCGTGCTGCTTAACTGCTGCAGTCTTCCCAAAGGCAGGCATGAGAGGTGGTGTCTCGAACAGCCCAGTAGCGTGAGTGACACGTGAGGGCAGGGGGACCCATGGATGGCCTGTGTGCGGAACTACAGAGAGTTGGATGTTGAGGATGCGACTTGTGTTGACTGGGCAAGAGGCCTCACTTCATTCCTCTCAACAGGGACAAAGCTACAGCTGCAGGGATGAGGACCTCCTATCCAAGATGTCTTCCTTTTCATGTATTTACATGCGCAACAGAGATCTAAATGTTTTCTAGCAGTTTTAAGAACTGTAGAAGAAAATTTGATGGAGTTAATGCACAGCAGCAAGGTACGGTAAAGGACTGAGACAGCTCAGTGGATTCCTTTATACTGTGATTTTTGCAGGTTCTAAGCTCTCATAGCACCAGTGTATGTCATGGGTAGGGTAGGGTAAGGTAGGGTAGGGTAGGGTAAGTCAGCTGGGGCATTCCTGCAGCTCTTGATCTTCCAGTTCAGGTTCTCAGCTTTGAGCACGCAGATCCAGTTTTCATCACTTGTATTCTTACAAAACAACTAACCCAAGGCTGAAGAAGGGGGACTGTACAAGAACACTCCTAGAAGTTAAATCCTTCAAAGAACCAAAATTATTTTGTAGGGGGATAGGAGACAACAGCTTTTGAATTGGAGAAAATCAAATTTAGTGTAGGTGGCTTATCCAAAGGAGAAAATGCATGAGGTTTTCTCTAAGCTTTGCTGACCAGTTTCTAGACTTTTTGCCAAAGACAAATGAGTGATGTTTTATTGATGTTCGCTTGGGCTGACTGCATTCTGAACAAGCACAGATTTTGATCAGGGAAATAGTTTCTTGAATTTTTAATATTTCAGACTGATAAAATCCTATGCATTTTTGGTGCAGTTTTTATTTTTCCGTTTTCCTGCCTAGCTAACATAATCACAGGCTTCTTGATGATTCCTGCTTTTTCCTTCTACATAGGATTGCTGCTGCTTTGCAGAACTGTGTTCTGGCAGCATCTTGGAGATCTCAGAAGCGGCTGCTCTTGTTCTCCAAAGCAGGAACAGCTCATCATTACGACAAAACTCACTTTTGGTATTGAGTTTACATGCTTACCTTGGCTGATTAAAGCCTCCCCCTTTCTCCTCATCAAATGTTACCTAACGTGGTGATATATGCATTTAGAATATTTTTTCCTTGGTCATTCTGTCTGATAACCGCAGAGGTATATGGTATGAAGTGGGCTGCAGTAGAGCCATAACTACCAACCCTACCCATTTTCTAGTACTGCTGGTCTGAACGTCCCCCTAATCTTCAAAAATGTTTCAGGGAGAATATTCACATGTCGCAGAAATATTGATCTTTCCCACTAACTATGTATAGAAGAACAAGAGAAAGATGAAAAGGAAAAAATCAGTATGCTGGTGCTTTTCTGACAGTGTGGGGAAACGAAACTTGGATTTTACCTTTTTCCAACTTCTCAACTGGAGTTCCTGGGAAAGAAAAATGCCTCGTGTGGAGTGAAACGGTGTGATTTGCTGGAAGAGGTTTTGCTGCAGTGGATCACAGTGAAAGGTGCCAGTGGCTGGCTGCCCATTTAAGATAGGAGGAGAAACGTGATGGAGCAGAATGTAGTTTTGGGAGCAAGAACAATCTACATATGTAAATTCATGTTATATAGTGAAATTATGTCATACAGCATCTCCCGCTGTGCTCTGGGGAAATAGTATGTACAGTAAAATGGGAATGTGAGCATGTGAATTCCATATACTGTCACCCACAAGAGTGAAATAAAGAGCTGCAATTCCTAATTAACCTCGCTGCAAAGCTCTTGGGTGTGAAGTTAAAACATACAGAAGGGTTGCTGAGCAAGCTGTTCCAAATTTCAGCTTCTTTTCAAAGGTCTGGGTCAACCCAATGGCTCTCCAGGCATTGTTGACTAATAATTTTGTTTGCTTGTTTGAGGGCTTTAGGAGTTAATTAAGTATAAATCAATGCTTGAGGCTTCTGTGAGTGCTGGTCACTCCATCGCCGAAGGAGTGCTGCAGAAATGGAGGGAGTGAGGAAAAGGTGACAGGAATGATTAAGGGCATGGAAAACTGGCATGAAGAGAGATTGAAAAGACAGATTATTTCTTCCAAAACAGTAACAAGTGGCAGTGTAAAAAAGGAAAAAAGTATATAAAATAAGAAACTGAAGGAAGAGTGAAACTCATATTCTCTCTTCTGCCCAGGACCAGGGCAAAGACATTCAGTTATATTAAATCCATAAAATAAAAGACTAATAGAGGAAAAGCTATCTGCATAATACAACACCATTTCTGCAGAATGTTGTTGATGCATGAGTTGTTAGCAGGAATCTCAAAAACCAAAGAAACACGTGAGGAAAAACATTCTACATAATAAAATAGTTGATGATGTTTTAGAAGATGTCTGATCTTCATGCCCCAGGTCTTAAAATAATCCAAAATTAAGATGTGACCGTTTTAGGAATGTGCCTACCTTCTATGTGTTCTCCTGTGCTGTTCCTGTCGTGCTTCTTGCAGGCAAACTGGTGCCTGGTGGAGAGGTCCAAGGTTGAGTAACAACCCCTGTGCTTGCATGAGTTGGCAAAGGGAAACCCAGGAGCTTCAGTAGTGGCCAAGGAAGTTCTCTTTGAAAGCAAACACACACACGTATTCCTTGCTGCCACTGCAAGGTCTTTATTGTAAGGGATGCCATGGATCAGGGATGGTGGGGATGTCTGCAGCTCTCCTCCGGATAGGCAGTGCCAGGGCATGACCAGGATCTAGTTGAGAGTCACAGTTGTATGAGGAGGCAGGGGAGAGCAGAAAAAAATGTCCATTTTTGCCGTTGTTGCTGTTTTCTCCAAAATGTGAAGTCTCACCATGTTTCTGACCATCAGTACTAAGATCCAAGTATAAAATCCCTCTCAGTTTTCCCAGCATCTCCTGTAACACTAATAAAGTGAATGTGTAGAAATATTGACCAATATTTTTAATCCTTGAAGACTTTTGTGTGTGTGTTTGCTATCAGAGACACAATGGAACTCATGCATATAATTTTTTTTTCCCATAGTTTATTGAATCATAGAATGGTTTAGGTTGGAAGGGACCTTAAAGATCATCTCGTTCCAACCCCCCTGCCATAGGCAGGGACACCTCCCACTAGACCAGGCTGCTCAAAGCCCCATCCAGCCTGGCCTTGAACACCTCCAAGGATGGGGCATCCACAACTTCTCTGGGCAACCTGTTCCAGTGCCTTACCACCCTCAGAGTGAAAAATTTCTTCCTGATATCTATTCTAAATTTACCTTTTCCAGTTTGAATCCATTCCCTCTCGTCCTATCACTACATGCCCTTGTAAAAAGTCCCTCTCCAGCTTTCTTGTAGATGCCCTTCAGATACTGGAAAGCTGCTGTAAGGTGTCCCCGAGTCTTCTCTTTTCCAGGCTGAACAAGGATTTAGGATAGTTTCTCTGTATTACCAAGTTTTTTGCTCTTAATAACCTGCTCTGACTTACTAATAGCTTAGTACTTTGTAGATTTTTTATTTTTTTTTTTACACTGTTTCCTCATTCACAAAATTTGCAGTGGTTCCTCCTTGCAGAAATTAAAGAATGATTTCATTTTTATTTTCAGTGGGGAATGGGCAGAAAGCAATTACTTTAGTTTTCAAAACAGGAGAGGGTAATGACTGGCAATTGCAACTGTCATGGTAGAAGATGTTATGAAAAAAATTTGTCACCACTGACCATCCTTGCTAAATACTTCTTTATCCCAGCATCACATCTTAGGTATTCACATCTTAAGTTTATAGCCACCTTCTATGAAAAAAAAAGCCTTTGAGGTTTTTAGAAGTTTTTAGGACTTCTTTTTTGTATTTCTCTGCCCGTTTTTATTACCTCTGTTACCATGAATGCAGTTACCCAGGCTTAAGGAGAAGCAATAATAATCTTTGGAATGGGGTAAAAGAACATTTTGAGACATAAACTTGTGGCTGTATGTTTGTTTCTTTCGGAGCTAGAAGTGCATGCCGAGTCCTGCTGGCGAGCTGGGAATTCTTATTTTGAGCAGAAACGATGTCCCATTTTTAGTCCTGCAGGGCAATAAAATAGTGGACTACACAGCCTTAATGTATATCTTTCTTGAGAAACTACAGCTGCCTTGGGACTGCATTTTTTGCCCGCTTTGGGCCCCAGGCGACTATAAACGCCGGGAGTGGAAACATTTGTGGCAGTTATCTTTTAGAGCACTGGCATCTGCTGGAAGCTGGTTGGGCTTTGGGTGGGTTAGACAAAGTCAAAATACATGATGAATTTGCACATGGTTCTGCATGGCCTTTCAGGTTAATTCAGTCGTTACTACGGTTTATTTGTAACCCATACTGTGCTGCACGGCTCTCACTGTGCTAGCGGTGAATTTACTGTGCAAATTCATATTAAGAAGCAGCTGTGCCCTCATGAGCGTGTATTTGAGTTAGTTAAGATGAACAAAATATGGAAAAGGTGAAGTTTGTTTTATACATGATTTGTCTCTTGTCTAGTTGCTCCTTAAGAAATCTTTCCTCTCCCAGCTTCATATTTACCATATACTTGTAAAATGCTACGTGCAACCACAGCTGAACAGTGGGAAATGCAATTTAGAAACAAACTTTGTCTGAAGCCAGCAAAAATTTTTTGTTTGTTTGTTTTGTTTTGTGGCAGGTAGGTAAATCTCATGTCCAGCTGCTTCCAGAATCACAGCTGTCCAAACTGCAAGACTGATGCTCAGACACTGTCAGGGGCACCCTGAGAAAAACCTGGGGGCTTTTATGCCGGTAGATCTCATGTGATTTCAGGTCTATGATTTGCAGATCTTTCCCATTAGATATAGACCCAGGTTTCCTTGGAGGCATCCAGGTACTCTCTTTAAATCCCGAGAGGAAGGACCGTGATGTCATTGTGACCATGATGTCATTATGTAGGGAAAATACCAGTTCAAATAATTCTAAAGAAACATGAACTTTCCTTGTGTATCTTCTGTCTTTGAAGTCCCGTGTACTGCAGTCGTGTTGAGTCAGGCATCTGTTTCATAGATCTCTTCCCTCTTGTCAAAATCAAGGATATAAATTGTTGTACTCCCTTAAACAGTCCCAGTTAGAGTGCTATCTTGTATTTTTGGACAGGAAAAAAACAAAACAGTACAGTAACCTGAACATGATCTTCAAATTTCATTGATCCTCTGGAAAGCAGTATTATCCCCAAAGCTGCCTGTGCTTTCCTGGCGTGGATAGCAGGGAAAACTCACTACCGTTATTTCAGGGAAATAGCATTAGACCTATGCAGTCGTGTCTTCCTTGGCGACACGAGCCATGTAAAAGGCTTCTCCCTCCTTCAGGAGCTTCTGGGCTATTTTGATGTCTGCCTTATTGGCACCGAAGGAACTGAAGTAAAAATATGTCTTTGAGCTGTATTGCATAGTCGGTGTCTTCAGTTCTGTGCCAGCCAGAAATTTGCACGTCTGCTGGACTTCTGGAGGTGTCTACAAGCCCATGATGGCTTTTTGTTTGTTTGATTTGGTAGGATATGTAAATGCTTGAATTTAAAGAGAGGGAATAGAACAAATAAATACAAATAGAGGAAAAGTCATTTTCCATGTAAAGATAGCCATATTTTCTTTGCCTTTCCCCTCCTGCATGGCCTCTGCTTTCTTTGTGTATGTGAAGAAAGGGGAATCATAATTACATGAGTCACCACCAGGAAACACTCAGAATGCTAAAATAATTGGAATTTTTAATTTCACAGACCATAATGAAAATTGGGGTTTTGTTAGGAAAATGAGCCTCAAGCCTGTGTTTGACTGCAGTGCTCTCAAAGAGAAACAGCAGCTCTGCCTTTTGGGTTATTTAACAGCCAGACAAAGCAAAACCCCTACGCCAAGACTCAGATATATCCAGATATAGAGAGGGTGGTGCAGGACGAGAGAGCAGATAGTAAACAGAACTGGACAGACTAAGGATGTATTGACAATCAAATAAATACATTTTGCTTTCTTTTTTTTCCCCCCACCCCGATCTCTCACATAAAAGTCTAGATGAATGTGAATTGTACAGGGTATGAATACGTAATGATAACGTTTGATGCTGTGGCAGAGATGAGGTCTCTCAAAATATTACCCTCAAATATTTTTCCAATATCTCCCTTTGTTCCTTTTCTGCAGGCACACCGATCGCAGTAGTTGCCTTTTCTGGCAAGGACAGAAAATATATGTACAAATATTCCATATGTGTAAACAGCTCTTTTACTCCTGGACGAAAAGTATGTTAAAATGAAACTAAAGCTTGAAAGTATGTTTCAATAACTCAAAAATAAATGGTAATAAAGCCGTAATTATACCCAAAGCTACAAACACAGTAAATAAGTTAAAGTTAAATTTATAACACCTGCAAGCATATTAAGTATGCAAAAGCAAAACAAAGGCAGCCAGATGACTTTAGCTTCACCCTGTAGTAACACTAAGCAAATTTAGTTAGAGAATAATGATGTTTGTAGTCCTAGATTCATTTGTTTAAAAAAAATGAGCTTACCCTGTTTTTTCATTTTTTACAATCTCACTGTGTTATGACTGCACCCATAGCAGACCGGTTAAATCCACGCTGTACGTGCAGACCTCAGCTCATCCTGTGAATAATGCCTCCTTAATTTAAAGGAAAGTGAGGCTACTAATTAATTAAATGTGTTAAGGCTGAGAGGAAAAGCATTTTTAAAGATCTTATTCTTCCATACCTAGCACATAAAAGGTTACATATATTCTTAGTTTTCATTATATACTTTGTTATAAAGTATAGCCTTGAATCCTTTAGAATTAATAGTTAGCTTTTTTAATTGAAAATTCCTACAAAACAATTTTGTTTTGCATATAAAACGAATACAGTGTTATTGTGATCATGCCTGCTTAAAGCAGATTTGTTTCTGATAGACTGTTAACGGCAGGTCAGGTTGAAAGGGCTTGGGGTACACTCAGCTATCACTTTTAATAAACAGCGATTTCTTTGTCTAATGTCTCTGTGTTTTTGTAATAATTATACCGTGGAAGGATTTATTCTCTCTTACATTTTGTTAATTCTGCAAATAATTGTGCCACACTTGTTTCTGGACTCGGTCAGGTGATTTCCATTTGAATTTGTTAAGCAAAAGATTTTTAAAAGCGTGGAAATGTCAGGCCTATTTCCTGGACTTTATTTTTGGAGTTATGTAAATTTGGGGACCAGTTACAAAAATAGATTATTTTCATTAATATATAGTAGTGAAATTATATTTCTTTTTCTAAATAAATTGGAAAGTTGGAATTTCCCTCAGATCCCAGGTTCCTATTAAGCAGATTTGAGGTGGATGTGACTGGGGAAGAAGAGCAGTACTGTAGATATGAATCTATTTTCATTTACTTTGGACAGAACAATTTCGCTTACAATGCGCCTGGTACCAGCCAGATGAGAACGATTCACGTGCCGTGGTCGGTGACTGGACTCGGACTACCTGAAGATATTGCATAGTTCATTTGCATTAAGTAGGTGTATTTTAATAAAGAGCAACGTCGTCACTGCAGGCAGCTGTGAGGTGGGAGTGGCTCATCTTTAAGAGTAATGAGTGGAAAGCTGAGGTGCACGTTGGCCATCTCTCAACCGGGATGCCCAGGTCAGATCTCCTGCCTGTAACGTGCCACCTTGAGATTTTCAAATTCCATTTTTGCAAACAAAAGAAGGTAAAAGGTTCAATATTGACCATTCAGGCCTTAGTTCCAGCTGGTTTTAGTTCCGCACTTGCCTATACTCGTAGTCCTTCCCAGGGTGTATACATAGGTTTCTCTCCAAAACCAAACATTTTAGTAAACTATGTGGTCTTAATAGATTTTCCAGATACCTATTGTATTAGTTGAACTTGATGGAAGATAAAAATTTCTCCAAATTATCATTTCCTGACTTGCCCTTCTGTGACGCTGATGGCTGCTGTGCATCACGAAGGCAAGTGGCAGCAAATGCCACTGGCTGGGGACGTCCAGAAGAGGTGTCCTAACGCTTGTGGTGGTAAGCAGGTTGCATCTCTAAACCAGACCTGGACAGGTGTCTGTGAGGTTTGTTTTTGAACAGGTTCAATGTCTCCTTGGTTGAAAGGAGAGTTTCTTACTCATGTCTTCAAGTTCAGAGACCCATCTAACAAAACAGCGTGGTAGGGCTGGCTCTCCATCCCTGTGGTGTTGTCCATTAGTCACAACAAGTCTCTTAATGCCCTTCGTTAAATATGGATAACCTACATTTATGCTGCGATGTGGTTCATTCACAAGTGGGCTGTATGGATCTGAAAACCCGTTTGTTGTCCCTGAAGAAAATACTTGTTGCTTCGCGCTTCTCCCTGTCTCTGTGAGGACAACCGAGTATTAGGAACGCTTTAAAACCTCCTTGGAAGAGGTCCAGGGATTTTCTCAGAATACTGTTTATGGTTTGTTTAAGGTTATCAATTATGTCTTGAATAAAAAGCTCTCTACAGATGATCATTGTGCCGTACTTTGAACTCATTTAACTGGACATTATTTGCAGAATATTTATCTTGGTTATGGCAGTTTTTGTCACACAGCGATATTACTTTTCCATTATATACTGCATGTGACCACCACATAAGTTTGATAATAAATGTTGGGAAATAAAAAACAGAGTAAGTGCCTCAGTATGATAGCAATTCCCATGTGATGGGAAATAATGTCATAAACTTCAAATTACCTTTTAAATAAATGTTTACGTCCAACCCATCCATTAGATCGTAGCCCGAAGGGTCAGGAGGATCATTTCTTCATATTTCACTGTATGCATTATGATTGCTTTTTTAGGTGTAAATGATGTTTTTAAATGAAGAATGGCACTTGAACTATACACAAACAACGGCTAGACATTACTGAGTCGCAGTATGGCAGAAATAGCCTCAGCCACTCGGCTAAATATAGACGTGCAGCAGTAAATTGAATTCATTCTTAGAAAATATTTGTATTGGTGTACGTGCTGAGACGATACAGAAATACAGCTCGTGTCATTCTCACAGTTTGCAGCTTTGACATTTTAGTCAAGTTTAAATTCTAGTTGTGGTTTGGTAGATGGCTGATTTGCTAAATGCTTATGAGAGTAAAGATTTTGGAGAGCGGGGAGGAGCATACCTGAGTGTGCAGAGAAGTGTACAGGTGACAGATATCATATTAATGAGGCTCTTAACCATCTAGGGCTTTGTGCACTTGTGAAGTGATGCCACCTCTGTGAGAGCCCAGGGATGGTGTTTCCCTGAGAACACCCTATGTAAAACACACCACACATTGAGACCCCCCTATTCCCAATGCCTTTCATAGGAGTGGGACAGAGCTGCCCATCTCAAGGATGAAGCAAACCCAAATCCCAGATTTAGACATTTCCCTGCTCTGAGCTGGACCTCCCTAGTCCATAAAGAATCATAGAATGGTTTAGGTTGGAAGGAACCTTAAAGATCATCTAGTTCCAACCCCCTGCCATGGGCAGGGACACCTCCCACCAGACCAGGCTGCCCAAGGCCACATCCAGCCTGGTCTTAAACACCTCCGGGGATGGGGTATCCGCAACTTCTCTGGGCAACCTGTTCCAGTGCCTCACCACCCTCATAATGAAAAATTTCTTCCTGATGTCTAATCTAAATCTACCCTTTTTCTGTTTGAATCCATTCCCCCTCATCCTATCACTACATGCCCTTGTAAAAAGTCCCTCTCCAGCTTTCTTGTAGGTGCCCTTCAGATACTGGAAAGCTGCTGTAAGGTCTCCCCGGCGCCTTCTCTTCTCCAGGCTGAACAACCCAAACTCTCTCAGCCTGTCCTCATAGGGGAGGTGTTACAGCCCTCTGACCATCTTCGTGGCTCTCCTCTGGACCCACTCCAACAGGTCCGTGTCCTTCTTGTGCTGAGGACTCCAAAGCTGGACAAGGTACTCCAGGTGGGGTCTCACAAGAGTGGAGTAGAGGGGCAGAATCACCTCCCTCGCCCTGCTGGCCACACTTCTTCTGATGCAGCCCAGGATGCGGTTGGCCTTCTGGGCTGCAAATGCACATTGCTGGCTCATGTTGAGCTTCTCATCAACCAACACCCCCAAGTCCTTCTCCTCAGGGATGTTCCAACATTTGGCTCCCCAAAATGTCCCACGCATCAAAGCTTTTATAGGTGGTGTTAACTGTCTTATCCCTGCAGCACTAGGCTGAAAACCCAACTGGGAGTTGAATTGGTTGGGCTAACAGAGAGGTGGCTTTGAAGAAGCAGAAGCTGCAGGTGTCCTGAGATTGCTGACGTGCATGTGGGGATGGGGCAGGTTCCTCAGCCTGGGCTGGGCTGGCTGGTAGTGGGGGAAGGAAGAGCTGTCAAGGGCCGTTAGACCAAACTGGAAATAAATGCAAACAAAACCCTTCTGTTTACAGGCAGGGAAAAACCCATTGTCTTGGAGATTTAAAACACCAATCAAGAAATTCAGTGGTGTTTTTGCTGCAACTATGATTTGACCTTCCTGTTTACATTAAAAAATTTTTATGGCGGTGTGCAGTGACGTGGTTGCTTTGTTTTAGGTATTTGACAGTTACAGTGGTTCTGGGAATAATTGTTTTGGTTCTTTATATGTCAGGAAAGAAATATGTTAATATTTGAGATCATGGTTTGTTTTTTTAAAAAACTTATTTGTATTTCCTGTGTTTCTCAACCTTACCTTCTTTCATGAGGACCACGAACATGTGAAACTTAGTTTTAAAACAACATTTCTTAGTAACGTATTAAATACTTTATGTCCGAAACATTCATTTCAGTTGAAGGTTAATCTACTCTAGAACCAGTTGGCTATACTATTGCTTCTTTTGTCATTATCATTTGCGTAAAAATGGTGTATTAATTTCTTAGAGTTCACTTGATCCTGATTCTTTTTTGTTAGCAGAGGTCTATAATCCTTTCCACAGCAACCACTTGTAAAAGCAGAGGATTATGACTTGAGGCAGGATATGAGCAGCAGGAACAGATCAACTTAAAAACAAAGATCCTGTTTGAGTACAAATGCTATTGTTAGCACAGAGTTGGGGTGAGTCAAGTGGCAGGATGTCTATTAGAGTATAATAAATTAGTATCTACGCCACATGGCATGCTAGCCAGAAGACACATCCTTTTAACAGTTAGGTGATAGACTACATATTTTTATACCTTTACTTATTATCCTTTTGCCTAGTCCAATAAACCATTCCTTCTGAGAATGGCTGATATCTAAACATCTGAACAGCTTTTTGGTTTTCTGTAGATGTATTTTTCTGTCTAAAAAGTTTCCGCACTGTTATACTTTTCCCAAAATCTGCTAAAAGCAGGGATTTGAAATTACACTACCGCAAGGTCATTCTGAGGTTAGTAATAGCCATTTCGGACTGTTGATATCTTCTTATGACGTATGTGATCCTGCAGAAAAAAGGAGGAGAGATATTTTTTTTCTTTGTCCCTGTATTAAAAAAAAAAAGAAATACAATAATATTTTTTCTTTATTAAGAAGTCTTGGTTTTAATACTGATAGTTTAACTGACCTATCTAACACTAATATATGTGACTCCATTTCAAAGTGTTTGTGAAGTTTAATTTTTTTTCCTAGTATTTTTTCTGTTAAGGTCAGTAGGAAGTAATGACACAAAACATTCTAGTCAAGTGTGAAGAAACACCCTACTTTTTGTAAAAATTAAAAAAAAATCTTACATGGCATGGATGAAATTAGTAAATATACAAAATGCAGTGATGGAATGAGGTAGCAGTTTCTTTTGGAACAGTCTGTATAGTTATTCCAACAACTGATACCACATACAAGGAGTAACCTGTGCTTCCCGAACTTTTGGTGACTGTATTTTTTTAATAGACAACAAAATATATCCTGTCTATATATGATACGAGTTTTGTCTCAGTGTATCTTAATTTGTACATGCATATATATATATATATGTATTACACACCATCAAATAGTAAAATTTCATGTAAGCATCTCTAATGGCAAGTCAAACAGAAGCTTTGGGAGCAGAAAATGTTTGGAGTGGTCTTTAATCATTGCCATGCGGTGCCAAGGGGAGGCTCAATATAACAGTTGCAGTGGGTTTGTTTGAGTGCTTTCCACTGCATGGGTTAGGGTCCCTCTTCAGTGTCCTAAAGTTTGCAAGGTTAAATAAAAAACCCCATAGTCTTAAAGTTATGTTTCTAACTCTTGTCTGAAAAGAAGATTTTATTGCATTTGATATGTGGATATATGGAGATCATCCTACTGATGGCACTTGGGCTGCAACTATATTATCAATGAATAAGAAAACAGAAGCCATGGCATTTCAACAGTATGAATTCTTCCGACTGTATTAGTTTGTTAGCCTGAGGCAAGAGACTGTGCTCTTAGTACTCGTCTGTGCAGAATGAGTAATCTGAGACAAATGTGTAGCCACACCGCGTGTGCAATATGTCCAGATACTATGGACTAGCTGGTCTTGCTGTGCGCCACAGGCAGCCAAGTATCTCTCACGGACAAAAGACATATGTTAAAAAATGATAATTTTCTTATACTGTCTGGGATTTCACCACACGTAACTGATTCTAAAAGCATTATAACAACGATGGTGTAACTGTGGGTCTGTTTATCTCATTAGAGTCAGAATTTTATACTGTAAGGAGTTGGTTTTACCAGCAGGATTTTCTGTTACCTAACCAGAATTCTGTATTTTTATGTGAATTCTATGCATGTGAGCAACTGAAAATACGTATTCCCAGTGCGATCCGTTTCAGTGTTTTAACATGGCTTGCATTAGCATGTGTGATAGCTTGAATTTTCTTTCTTCGCCAAAGCTGCTTAAACAATACGATGACAGATTTCTGCTTTTATTCTTCGTTAATGTCATTCTTCATCCTCTCTGCCCCACATCAGGGAGGAAGTGTTGTGAGTTTGCTATTTTAATGAAGAGAAATGAGGCATCTATCAACTAGGATTTATGCTGGAGAGCACATCAATTCAGTTGCCTTGAGCTTGCTGAGTTTGCATATCCAGGGCCAAGTAGCGCTCTCAATTACTCCCGTGCAACCCCATTAACTTCAGCAGGTTGCGCAGTTCAAAAGTGGCTTCGCAGAACGCGGGGCGGTACGAGGGGGAAAAAAGGATATCTGATTGAGAAGCCAAGCTCCAAAATATTATTTTTGGTTATCTAAAAGGAGGTGTGCATGCAGTCATAATTACACTTTTGAAAGGTTAGGGTAGTCATCGTATAGTAATTTCATTGAGTGTCTCTTTGTGGATGTGCCTAACAGAACAGACAGCCTCCCAAAAATCACTGCAGTGAGGGGGAAAACACTTCCAGCCCTGGAAACATATTGTAAATCATATGTCTTCAGTAGACTGTATCCTGTAATTAGTCTTAACCGTAGGTTGTTTCTTCCTTTTTCTCTCTCTAGGAGCTATGCCGTCAGCGCATGGCAGTGAAAACATCTGATCGCCCGGAGCCCCTGCATGCTTCTCGAATAAACAGTGTTTCTTCACAATTTAGCGATGGGCCCATTCCCAGCCCCTCGGCCCGGAGTAGCACGTCGTCCTGGTGCGAGGAGCCGGTCCAGTCCAACATGGACATCTCCACCGGTCACATGATCTTGGTAAGGCGTTTTCATCTTCACGGCACGAGAAATGTCATCAGAATTTAAGGTACCTGCTCAGCTCTTGGAAAGAGATAACTTTTAAAGAAAGGGAAGCTGTCTTTTCACAGGTAAAAAATATTCCTCAGCTTTGTTGGTAATCTTAGCTTTGTATAATTAAAACTAAAGGGGTTTTTATTTCCATTTCTTTTTCATCATATTGGGTTTTTCCTCTCTGGGGAACATGCTTTTATCTTGGACATACAAGTTGTTTGCGTGCTTGCTTTAAAAAAAGATAAGCCCTGTTTTATCCTTTTGTTCTGTTAATTTCTGTTTACCTCGGCTTGGACAACTGAAGAAAACTGCTGTATTTCTGATCAGCCTGCTGCTCTTTCTCACGTGTCTTTACTGTGCGGAGGTATCTGAGCTGAGAAGGCAACAGACTATTAGTGATATGGAGCAATTTCTTTTCCATTACCCTTAGAAAAGAAAAGCGATCTGCATTGCGAGCCTAGCCTGAATTTTCTTGTCCTTGGCTGGATTTCTTCCAAGCTGGATCTCTTCTAGGTTTGAAATGATCCAAATATATTATATTGATGGAGTCTGCACTGGAAAACTTGGGTTACTTCCAGACACGACTTGCGACCAGTATCAGTGTAGAAGATGGACACTGGAAGATCTCTGTGTGTGTAAGAAATGGCTTTAGCAGCCCAAGACAGAGAGACTCCAGCGACTGGGACTTGCTGCAGGTTGTTTCTCTCTCTCTCTCTGGTAGTGTCCTGCTGGAAGAGCTGTGGAGTAATCCCCCATTTTTTTTTGTGCTTTATTTTCCTCCTCCTTTAAATATTTGCTGTCTTGCTAGAGTGCAGTGGAATTAGCTGAGAAGGAGTTAGGTGGTGGTGAAGATGATGAGTCAGGTGTTATTTTGCTTCCTGTATTTGATTTTTGCTATTTATTATTATGGTTGACCTAAAGTAAACACCCTCTCCAGTTGGTAGCATTTCCGTGCTTTTGGAAACTTCCCTGTTGATTTATTTATTCACCACTGAGAAGACTCACCAGTGGGGTTTCTCAGAAGAAAACTTCGCTCCACCTTGCCATACTTTCAGGTCATATTTTTTCAACTTCTTTCTCTCTTTCATCTGGACTTACATTTGAAAGTACTATTTTCTCAGATATTTTTCAAGTTATTGTAAGCCACCTCACCTAATGGAGAATGGAGTGAAGGCAGGCAAAACCCATAGAGCTCATTTGACCTCAGCCAAGTTGCTGACCTCCTTCAGCCTTGATCAGGTCAGCTATAAAACTGAGCAAAAGCAGGGCAAGTTTGTAAACCAGATGCTTCATCAGAGTATGTCATCCTGAGTAAATACTTCTTCCTCTGCCTTTGCCTATTCCCCCCAGAAAAGGAGTTCATTAAGTATTACGTTAAAATCTGGTATACAAGTGGAGTTTGGAAGGGTTGCTCCCATGACAGAAAATAATTTGTCATAGTTTTTACTGTCCAACTTTTGCCTAACCAGAATGAAAATTCGCTTGATTTCCTTTCACAGTTAACTGAAATGCTTGGGGAAAAAAGAACCACTTCAATTGCCCAACCTCAAAATAAGTACAAATTCCTGTGGTAAAGTTCTAAGGCAATATATTTGTATGGAAATAAGAGCAAAATTTCAGACATATATGGAAATAGGCATTTAATATTTGTAAACCGTTTCAACTACTTTAAATGGAGCAAAATTGTTTTCAATTATATTACTGGGAAACATAAACAAATCACAAAATCAGGCTTAAAGGAGAGAAAGTTGCTTATGGGAACCACTTATTCTGGCTCTGGGAATCTCTGCAAAATTGCAAGAAAGAATTGTCGTCGTATGGAGATAAACTTTAAAAAGTGGTCAGGTTGGTTACGATCACTGTTACGGTGTTCCGTGTCCATAATTCAGTCAATCCTGTTTAACCCTGACTGAACTCGTACATATGTTATCTATCTAACAGCATGTGTTATATCTTAGATGGTGAGGGTTCAAAGAAGGGTAAAAGAAATGCTGTAGTGTCTTGAGAGAACAAACCACACAGAGAGAGTAAAAATAGTTAATTTGTTTAGTCTAAACTGAACAAACAAAAATCAGTGATTCAGGGGAGTCTGCCCTATGTGCTTTGAAACACAGGATGGGGAAAAATTGTTCTTAATAGACGCAGATGATACAATTAGGAAGAAAATATGGGTTAGAATGGAAAGGATGCATTTAGCCTGGATATCGGGGCAAGCCTAATAGGAGGGTCAGGCAGGCAGTGGGATGTTTACTTAAGGGAAGTAGTTAAACCGTAAATTCAAGGTTTGCTGAAGGCGAAGCTGGGTTAGGTTTACATGGGAAGATCAGCATCGCTCAGCTACAGCACTGAACCAGATGATTGGGCTTGATGAGAAATGCTCGTGTTTTGTGTCACTGTGGGTCACACGGAAACCGGAGAGCTGACCCAATTTATGTTTTGCTCAAAAATAAATGCACGTATCTGTAATACCTTGTTTGCCTGAATTTCTCTCCCTCTGGAGATGCTGTGGCTTGTTGGACTTCAGCAACAGAAGAGGCTCGCCAGAGGTGAGCTTCTCCTCCCCTTGCCCTGCAGCTACAAGTGGAGGAGAGCGAGGGGCCAGTTTGCAACTTTTATACCGTTCAATACAAGAAGTTTTCCAGTCCTTCCCATTTCCTGCTGCCACAATCCTCTTATCTTGTAAATTTTGTAGATATTTTCGGTGAAAAATATCTCGGTGCCTAAAAAAGCAATGAGAAATATTAGCAAGGGGCCTCGTAAGAATGGCAAATACCATCTGCTTTGCAGGCTAAATGCACTTACAGCTCTGTAAATGTGTTTTTCAGCTCCACAGTGTGCAGCGAAGTAGCAGTTAGCTGAGCTACGGCTCCTCAGTCTTTATTGTTCATAGGTGCCAGGACCTCCCCAGAGAAAATAAAAAAATGGATTTCTGTATTTAGTGGCAGCAGGAAATATTTTATTTTGATTTATAAACAGAATAAATCTTTAATGAAGGTAGCTTAGAAGAAATGTGTCTGCCACTGCTGAATGACTCCATGTAATCTTGCTCAGAGGTAGCGTTGGTCAGAAACATTTCTGTAAAGCTGTTTAATTTGCTGGAAAATGCTAGCAGGTCGTACCTGAAGTGATGTCCAAGTCACCTCAGCTCTGGTTTTATTGAAGGCTGTGGTTGGCCGCAGGTACTGTTTTCTTGGAAGACTTGCTACTTGCGGTTGGCCCATTGTTTATAGTACTCCAGGTCTGGAGAAACCAGGAATCCTCCAAACCTGTGGCTGTGGGGCAGACTCCTCACGTAGACTGAAACCGGTCTTTCAAAGAGAAAAATCCTGCGTTTCTGCCACTTGCCTGTGCAGCAAAGGCAATGTCTCCGCACTGCTGACAGTAGCATGAGGGAGTTTGTACTGTTGGCAGGAGGAAGCAGAGAGGACTCAGGAGGCCCAGAAGGACGGCGCTAACAACATTCAGAGCTTTTTTTTTCTTCCTTTTCACGTTCTTTTTCCTCACATTTATAGCAAGAGAATGGCCCATATGGCACTTTTTCATTCTGTCTTTCTAAAAGATCCAAGCACTTTGGAAAGTGTAATTAGAGGAGCATGTTTTATGCAGTCGTGTTTGTGGTGCTGACTGTCTGGTTTTAGCATGAGCAACAAGAAAGAAGTGCCTTCATTTCGGTCACTCTTGGTTTTGCAAGAAAACGGTGGTTTTTCGGAAGGCCACAGCAAGGGAAAGAGTAGGAGCTTAGAATGAGATTTCCATGCACTTTATTCACGTGTGTACAGCTATATTTCAAGTGCCAAGAGAAGTCCTAATAAAGTGCAACACTTCCCTTTGCAGTCCAGCAAGAAAACCAGGGGGGTTTGAAGGTGTCCAGAAGAGATTTAGTCTCCCTGACTTGGGCTCCTAACTTATCCCTACATTTTAGGTACTTAATGAAGTGGTGGTGTTGACTTGAGTCCATAAATCCCCCTTCTAGTTGGTGGAGTGAGTGGGTGGCTACAAAGGCCTCCAGAGATTTAGGCAGAGAGTGGATTTCTCTTGGGAGACCTCCTGTTGTGCCTGCACCATCCCATTGACGTCTGCAGCTTAGATGAAGGAGTCTCTTTTGTTCGTGCTGAAGCACAAGTTCAGCACGTAAATTAGGTAGATTGGATCCCACATCTGCTTCGTATATTACCACGCTTGTTTGGTTAAAATAATTATAATCTTTTATGAGTTTTTAAATGAAGAACAGTACTGCAAGAAGGGAGCGTATGCTTTTGATGATAACATTTTGAGGTTGTTATCTGAATACCATATATGAGAGGGGATTTGCAGAAGCAGAAGTGATTTTCTGTGGTTTGGGGTTTTTTTCCTTGTAAAGACAGACGTGCAAAATTTGGAGCATTATACATAAATTAGAATTTCAGAAAGTGTGAATTTACAAAAGGTCCTCTTTAGTACTTGTTTAAGCTGGAAGTCTGAAGAGTCTTCTCCCTGAGGGTATGAAACTGCTGTATATATTGGAAATAATAATAGTCTGTGATAGTTTGTGCGTACTGTACTTTTCAGAAAGAGAAGAAAGTTTCATAACGGGGCTGAGCAAGGCAGTAGGAACAAATGAACTAGAGACTGAAATCTAGGGCCTCGCATCTAGGAGGTGTAAGTCCTCTTGATCCCCTTGTCTTTGGCAATATGCCTGAAAACCAAAAGGACTTTCCCCACAGAGAACTGAAAGATGTCCTCATATGAGAACTTAGTGTCAAAAGAAAGTTCTGGAACAGGTTGTCTCCCAGAAGGTGACACAACCTGAACTAGGGAACATGGGATGGAGACCTGCTGCTGGAAGCTAGTTGAACCCAAGAGGTTGAATTTTGCATCCACTTTAGTTTTGATGCTGAATCAATGGGAGGATTGCTGTGGGACTGAGAAGGTTAACAAGGAGGGAATAGTTTCCAAGGTTGAACCTGGGGGGGTGTCGATAACATTGGTGTCCTGTAGTAGTAACTTTTTGATGGTTTATAAACAATTTTCCCTCACTCTCATTTAAAAAAAAAAAAACTCTGTTTGAAATGGACTCTACGGGATAGCTGCTATAGATTTTCTTTTAATTGAAGAGTGTAGAACTGGGTGATAGAAGACACATTCCAACAAGAAAAAACAGTTGTTAAATCCTCCACCACATTTAGCTGAAACGCCTTGATTTTATTCTTAAAGCTACAATAAAAGCATGAGCAAAAGGCATCTAAACACATTTTTCTAAATAAAGAGAGAAACTCCATCATATGAGGCCTGATAGGACTGTGCTAGGCGCAGGTGTACTTTCCACCTTGAGCTTAATCCATATACACAGAAACCATTTCCTGAGCGAAGGAGCGTGATGCACGGCGTGAGTGCAGTGCACTGCCTGGGGACACGCGCCGCAGAGGTGATTAATGCGAGCAGGGACAAAGGTGAGGAGTGCAGGTACAGAAAACAAGGTCTTTGTCACAATTAGGGTGTGTTTGATTATTTAGTGGGTTTAACTATTTTCTTTTTCTTTTTCCACCATTTTCTTCCGCCACCATTAATTTCTATTTTGTTTTTATGAATTTCAAGAATATAAATACTCTGTTAATAAAAAGCTTACAACTGAGAAAACGAAGAAAAAAGTCCTCCCTCACGTGGGAAGGGAAACAAGTCAGTGGCAAAGTTTAGCTAAAAGCATAAATGCCTTACACATGTGCTAAGTGGTTCTAAATCCCAACTTATTTTTCAGCTGCACCAGTGTAAATAGTTGTAGGAGTCTCACAAAATGTATGTCCCAAGAAGGATTTGGCCCTGAAGGCCATTTCATCACGAACAGTCAGATGAGAGGAGTCACAAGGGAGAAGGCAGTTGTGTATTGCATTACTCAGTGACAAGATCGCCAATATCCCAAAAAGACATAAATACTGTGGATGGGAAAATCTTTACCCCTCTCTCCCTGAGTTGTCATGCTTTTAGGGACAAGTGGAGCTGGTTGCCTCCTGAAAGATCTGACACTGCTGAAATGGTGTTTATCTCTTCATTTTAGTGGGGTTTTTTTCCTCCCTAAATGTTTAAGTTATTTTGAAACATTTGCCTCTGTTCAAAGCAAGGACTCGAGATAAAAGAACAAAGAAAAGCTGCAAAGAAAAGTGCAAAAAATCTTGTTGCATATGAAAAAAGCTCTACTAATAGAGCCATAAATCTAATAAATGGATGTATGTACTACATAGATTTCATCAATAAAACTCAGAAAAAATATTCATAAATAGGTTACCCTTTGATTCTTTCATTTTTATTTGTTTCATGTTCAGTTGACTCCCTTTTTCTATATTAATCTTGTTGAATGGTCCTTAGGAAATAATGACAATTACAGAGTCAGTATTAAATCAAGAAAAACATTCCCCTTGAACATGGAATGAAATTAATTTAAAAATCTTCCCCCCTCCCCTCCCCCCCCCCAAAAAAAATTCTTCCTTGTTGGTTGTTTTCCCCAAATGTATTCGTGATTAAAAATAACTTGCCAAATTTCTGTGACTACATCTTGGTCTGTCATTTGACTGTGAGGTGTTTATTCCAGCTTTGTTTAGGCTGCTTTGGTTGAACGCTTTTAGCCACCTTATATCATTCCCTAAGGCTTTTAGTAGAAAGATGAAGAAAACATTTCTATTAATATTCTAGAGTACTAATTTTAAAAGCGTTACATTATATGACACAAAACTAGGTTATGCAACTATATGCACAAAGTAAAAAGAAAGGATAATTGCCATGGCTGAAACAAAACTTGGTGGCTAGCTGAAATCTTTTTCTGTTTCTCCCAGCTTTTTTCCATTTCTGGAGAACATCCAGGTAATGTCAAGGCAAGATAAGTACCAGTTCTAGCAAGCAGCAAGAGATGCTAGGAGGTCATTTAATGAAAAAGATCTGGGTTTCAGTACTTCAAATTGAAGACAAGGGATGTTACTGGTCCTCAGCTGCTTCTGAGAGTCTCGTTAGTGGCAGAAACCAGAGTTGAACACTCATCCAGGAGGCTACTGGTCTTGTCTTTTGGCTCCAAATGCATCCTCAGTAATGAAGTGCTCTTCGCTGTATTTGTCCTATTGTGCATGCTCACATCATGCATTAAGTCGCTGATGACTCATTGTAGCAGATGTAGCAGTTAATCATATTTTGGATCTAACGGGTGGAAATGCCTATTTAGAAAGAGAAGGATGCTGGAAAGAGGGTGGTTCAGGAAGATAATAACACATGTTATAGAGTATTTCTGAGCTGGTGGCAGAGTTCAGACGTGAGAAGGAGATGAGTTTTGACTCACTGTGGGATAAAGAAAAGGCTCACACAGGTTGCAAGACATGGTGCACTGCTAAGATCAAATGACGCGTGGTTAATGGGACTACAACTTCAGGGCTTCTGAAAACACGTAAACAGTTCAGGGTGAAACTGGGACTTGCTTCATGGTACCTACAAAGAGGGGACATCATACCGGCACTGTGTTTCTGCAGTGTTATACCAGTTGCAGTTTAAGATACCCAGGAGAACTCCAGGGGTATTTTGGAGAGCTCCTTCTCTTCATGTGGGCTATGCCAGCAAAAGTTATTGGAAGTGGTCTGGTTAAGATGCTATTGGCAACAAAGACAACTTAATCCCTCCTTTGATTCAACAAAGTCTGTTTATGCTCATCTTCAGGGCAAGAAAAAAAAAATTTATACTTTGCTTTCTGCAACTGTTTCTGGGATTAGGCCTTAACTTGACAGTGTTTTGTGAGTAAGGTATCAGAATTTGGGTGGTACTTGGAAAATTTAATGTGTAGGACACAGACAAAATGCTCCTGTGACGATCAAGTTTTGCATATGCGCCCACGACGCAGCTGTGGAAACGTTTTTAAATAAGGAGATAAACATTAAAATAATCTGTGAAGTTCACTTGTGGATGACATAGTATTTGCTGTTCCACAAAGGAGGACTATGTTACTTTTTGGCCAAAACCAGATAAAGTGACTACCCTCAAATATTACATCCCTCCCCCGGTGTGTCTTTATGAAATACATAATTTTACTCTGAGTTTGTCTCCTTCATGTAACTCTTCTTTTGTTTCAGACTAGAGTAATATCTTTTCATTTTTTCTAGTTGGTAGCTCTCCGTCAACGCTGTCATGTCTCCCTCATCCTCTTCTCCTAAACTGGTGTGCTAATGCTGCTTTAGGTTAACCACTGGCCAAGAAAACCCTGTTCAGAGCAGGGGAGAATTACGAGTGGCCTCTTGCTTCTGGCTGCTGGCTGTACCATTGCACTGAACTAAGAATCGAAGGGAGGGGTGACAAACTGCTCACAAGCATCACCTCCTCCAAACACGACCTGATACTGCTCAGGGAATTATTCTCTGCCTTTTTCTTCTCGAAATTACTATGAGGGCTGGCGTCCAGGTCCTACAATGTTTCTGTCCTCAGTCTGGTTAGTAGTAAATCCATTAATGTCTTTTGAAGATGGTTGGTTTCTGGATTTGATGTGTCTTTAAAAAATATTTCTCTGACTATGTATCACAACTGTGTTATTTTTAACATGACTTATGTGAAGGTTTGCCTCCTTCTGACCGGGCTGTTTGTACTATCTAAAATATTCCCACGAACATCCAATAACCCTACTGCACATAGCAGCTGAGCTGTAGTAACTGTCAGAGCGTAGAGAATTGAAGCATGTTTCTGTACTTCTTTTATTAAATATGTGCACATGCAACACTTTCCTTTAAAGAAAATAAACAAAAAATGATAACGTCTCCTTATTGGGTACATTATATTTATACTCTGAGCATTGAAGAGAGTCTGGTAATTATAAGGTTGTTTAAGCATTTTTGTTTTAAAATTAAAAAGGTACTGGACTTGAGAAAACAAATACAGTCAGTTATTTAGTTCTGACTAGTTCTTACATTTTTTTAAATTTAATTTAAGTGGACTTTAGGTGGTTGCAAGTAAAAATACTAAAGGACTAGCAGTGCACACACCATGATTTGTGTTCTTGCTGTCATCCAAATTCACAGAAAGAGGGAAACATATTAAAGAAATTCGATAAGACCAGGTGGTCTGAGTGAATAATTTCCCTTTCATTAACATATTCCCCTTATTAACTCTGTAATTAATTGTACATAGCTAAGGAAAGCTATGGAAATTGCATTTTGAGATGTATCAAAGCTGACTTTATGCTTCAGACTTCCATGCAATTTACTATTAATGAAGCAAGAGATGGAGGCCCCAAATCTATAATTATTACTTACTATTTGAATGACAAGCAAAGAATTTTATCAGCACAGTTTCAAATGAAAGGGGATTAGCAGCTAATGTTGAAATTGTTAATCTTTCTTATTAAAATAATTTTGACGAGAGTGTTTAGCCTGAAAGAGGTTTCTGGAACATCATTTACCATTAAAACAGCTATTTTCTGAAGCTCAGTATGAATTTGTCTAAGTTTGACAGCAGGGTGCAAATATTTTTTAAATGAATGAATATTTTATGGGAGCTAAGGCTGTTCATGTGTGAGCGGATGCCGAGCTGCTTGCTGTGTGCATATTCCTGGAATGTGTAGCAGGATGGTAGCTCGGTATCCATCTTACCAAAGTGAAGATGTCTACCGAGATAACAACGGAAAAAAGCTACAGCAGAAAAATGTGAGAACTGAAGTTGCACCCAGGGCTGTGTCTGCACGCGACTGATTAGCAGGTGGGAGCCCGGTCAGAATCAGGCCCTAGATCTTGGTGATATTTTTGTGACACAGAAAAAGCCTATAATTATGTTTGGTACCAATGTCACTTCATGTTTAGCTAGGCCTTCTTACTCCTTTAAATGGTGGCATATTTTCAGTTTTCATATATTTTTATTAGTGTCATGTGCCTTGAGATGAGTATTCAGTGGTCGGTGCTTTATACCCACATGTATGCTTGTGTACAAATCCCATGTATGGCAACGATAGCCTCATATAAGTATATATAAATATTTGTAAGCAGAGATATGATATACACATCTTTTAAGTGTTAATGAAAAACTACTTGGCATTTTAAATTTTAAAACTTTTCCTTCCAATATTTGCAATTTTCATCCCTTACAGGAGTGTACAAATGAAGCTGAGGAGATTGTTTTCGCTCCTCAGGATGAGGAAATTGCGAATATATAGTGACATAAATGGTGAAAAGCAAAGCAGTGATAATTTACAAAATTTAATTTGTAGTGGTCTCAGCCACATAAGTACTGGAGGAGATGTATGTGAAAGAACTCTGTTAATTTGTCTGTGTCCCATTATAGAAAAAAGCTAAAGTAAGAGATGTCACATGTCTTTGCCAGTGACAAATCTTACCAGCAGAATAGATAGAAATCATTTAAATGCTTTAAGACATTATTTGCATGAGGAGACAGATTTTGTATAAAGATACCATCAACACGACAGACCTCCCATGTACCTGCTCTACCATGAGATCACTCTGCTTTACCTCCATGTGGACTTGTGGGAACATCGTTGGGTTCACTCAGAAAATTACAGGTTACAGAACTGACCTTGTATCTATGGTCCTACAAATGTTCCTTTGCACCAACCTTGCAGACAGAGTGGTATTGTAGCAGAAAGTGCCATAGACTGTATATTCTCTTCATTCATCAGACAAAATCAAAGCGTTTTTAGCTTAAACATGGCAGTTGTTAAATAGCATGTAGTAACAATACCTGAAGACGCAGTTTCTTTATAAAAGCATATTTTGTATATATTATAATTATGTGTTAAGTTAAAGACATTGAGGGTTCTTCTTAATCTGTAAGAATCATAACAAACCATGTGGACCACAACCGTAAGAGCCAGTCACCGTGCCGGTGTGGTAGGCTGCTGTAGTTAAGAGGTGGGATTTGTTAAGGATGAAGCTAATGCAGATTCCAATACTAAAGCTTTTCTAAATGCAAGAATATTTCTGATGCAGATATTTACCCACTGCTTTAGTAGGAAGGCACCCAGAAGAGTTGGTTTGCTTTACCACAGCAACCACACAGAAGCAGGAACATAAAATCCCTAAGGCAGCGCTGGCTCACAGCGGGAGGGATGTCCTGCCACTGCTCAGGTAGGCGTGAGTGATACCTGCCTGAGAAAAGTGCTTTCTTCTTTCCTCATTGCCTCCTTTCACCTATTGGTGTCTATCTTTACATTAGACCAGTTTGACTGAAAGTATTATGATGATGTCTAATTACTCTTAACGTAGTAAATACATTAGGTACTAATGGCGCCTAATACATTATTTCTTCTGGAAGTCCAGAAATTACTTTTGTGTCATCTAAAGTTCTGCCGGAGTCAAGAAAACTCTGCAGTATCTGAGGATATACACCAGCCTTTGACTTATCACACGTGTCCTCACAAGTGAATTTTGAGAAACTTTGTCCTTCAGGTAGGATTCTGGGGACTGATATAAGAAATTTTGATTAAAGTCACCAGGAGCCTTTCAACTCACTTCAGTAACCAAAATAATAATAAGCCAACTCTTACACAGCACTTTTGATCAGGAGGTTCAAAGCTCTTTTTAAAGGTCAATATCATTATCCTGTCTTTTTCGTCCAGGAAGCTCAGGCACAGACAAGGAACTGCCTTGACCAAGACTAACCTTAAGGTCAGAAGCAGAGCCAGGAGTAGACCTCCATTCTCTGGTGTCCCAGTGCTCTGCGCTCACAACTAATCATATTGGCTTTAATAGAAAAAGGATCATATTGAAGGGTAATATTTTTGCCCTTTTTTGTCCCTCATTAGTCTTTTTTAAGACATGAAAGTATGACATGAAAGTACAAAGGAATTCTGCACCTGAGTTTGTCACATTTGATTCTGCGAGTTTAGTTTTGTCCTCATTATCTAAGAGCAAACTATTCCATATTTGGAGACCTAGCTGGAAGATATTAAATACACATTGGAAACGCTTGTGAAAACCAAACTGAGGATGTGCAGTCTATAGTCAGTTGCCTCTGTGATGGAAAAGGATGCCATCTACTCATTTTTTGAGTCTCTTCCGAATTGATAAGTTTTCTTCAAGAATATATACCCAATCTGCTACATCCTTAGCTATCGCACACATGCACACACGCGCATGCACTGAACTTTAGGTTCTTTATTTTGCTTTTTCCTTCTGTTTAGCAGTAAGCTGTAGTTGTACTGTCTACTCAAAACTACTGCTGTCACTCTCTCAATGTTTTCTCCTTAGTTCAGCATGTGAAAGGAAGTGTTCCAAGGAAAAGAAGCAGCGCACAAGGAAATGTTGACAGTTATCAGTTATGACTAAAATTTGCTTCTTCCCATAGCGTTTTCTAATTTGCTGTGTTCTGGTGTTTGTTTTTCTGATCTTTTTTTGTTTGCAGTACAGTCTTCTTTCATAATTTCATTTCTTTGTTGACCTCTACAGTCTGTTCTTGGCGTCTTTTTCTGTCCTCTTTCACATTGTCTTTCCCTTGTTCTTATTTTGCCCTCTGTCACTTCAAATATTCTCGTCTGGATTAGACCAGTGTTGCTCAAAATTCTTTAAAGCCTTATTGGCTTCCATGGAAACCAAGAGTCCCAGGAGTAGGTAGGATGTCTTCAGCTTAAGCACTTCTAAAACTTTTCTACCGTCACTTCGCAATCCCTTTTGAACGCTTTCATGACAAAAATATTTGAGAACTTGAGAATCACTGAGCTAGGCCAACCTTAGCTGAAAAGCCCATGGAGCACAGATAAAAAGTTACCTAAAAATTGGGACACTTCCTCCAGATTTGGGAGTGTGGTACATGTCAGCTGCATCTTTCTCATGGCCAGCATTGCTCAGTCTCCCGCTGCATATTGCTTCGGGGCTGTGAGTGTGACATGACATGAATAGGGCAGAAGTCAGGCATGTCTTCTCCCGCAGTTGTCTCCGTCAAGTCCTGAAAGTAATTCTGTGGAAAAAGAGTTTCTTCAGCGCTTACTGTCCTCACTGGCAGTTACTCTAATTGGGTTGCTTCTCTGCAGTTTGCAGTGTGCAAACATGGAACTTCCTCGGTCAGGTATGTGGTTCCAAGATGGTCTTGAGTTGAGGATTTAACCGTTGAAGATGTTTGTGGAGTTTGAAGTTTCCCGTCTCTCACTGTTATGGGAGTTTTCTAAGGAAAAGGCTGATTACCCAGTCTGTTCTTTCCCTGCTTTTCTTCATAGGTGCCCATATGTTCACTTGTGCTTATGCGTATTTTGCCGCTAGTCTGTGTGTATAACGTGGATTGCCAGACTTCTTGGATTTGGTATTGCATATTCTCAATTTACACACAAAACTCTGTGTGTGTGTTTGTGTACTAACTCTCGCTATCAATTTTCATACCCCTTNTCCTTTGTGAGTCATAATTTGCTCCTGGAGAAGCACCTTTTCACTGTTATTCATGTATCTAAGAGGGGTAGTAAGAGTATTACTTTGCTCTAGCAGGGATGTTATGTGTGTAGAAATAATATTTTCCTTTCTACCCTCAAGATGGCCACTGTCTAGCAGAGGTATAATTTGCCAGACTATCTATAAATCACGTCATGTGCTGTATCACTTTGATGTACTTGGTCATGGTTGCCTGGGTTTTCCTGGTCTCATTGTCTCTGAAGAACTTGACCACGCTTGAAGAGATGATTATTTTTAAACATGACGTTTTCAGAATTCTATATTTATCTCTTGGTAATTTTTATATATAGTAAATGAAGATGACTGTACAAGTGCTCTGAAAAGAAACACAGACTTTAATTCATTAAAACCTAAATTTGCAAATACAGTACCCAACTGGGAACCCAAATTTAGATGCTTAATTGAGTTAGCGAGACTTGGAGAGGAAGAAGGCAGGGAACTTGGTTTTGTGTTTTCAGCTAGGTAATTAGTGCATAGTAATATATTTTCAAAGTTTTTATTTCAGACATGCAACATCATTAGCAGGCATATAAATGAATCACAAACTTGTCTTGGATTGTGGTATGATGTTCAAACTGTTAGTAAAAAAAATGAAGTGAGAAGAAGGGATCATCTGAAAAATAGGTTTAACGTGTAAGAAGAAAATAGCGGTTTCCTGTGAGAGTGGAATTGGGTGTCAATATTTATCACAGAGTCAAAGGACTTGATTTGTATATTTTTCTGCAGCTTTTCTGCTACTTTATTCAGCATGTATCTTGCGCTTTTACTTTTTAACAAAGCTACCAGAAGCGCTTCCCAAAATGTCTCAGCTGACAAATTTAACTGACACTTGTCCTTGGCATCAGTTCCTATACTGCAGAGTTGTCCTTAATGGGGAAGATTGAGTTTTTTTGTTTTGGATTTATTTTTGTTTTTAAGAAATGTCACAAGATGTCCCATGCTGTGAAATGGCAGTATTTGGCCAAGAGGTTTAGCCCTTCATTTTTTGAAATAACATCCTTCCTTTATTTAAAGGCTATTTATAATTTAAAAATTTATATTTGTGAAATCTACCATAAGAAGTACAGAGAGCCTGGAAACTGATTTTGGCTAATTCATCTTTTAAATCTTTATTATTTAGTTTGGCATGTCTTTGTATAAACAGAATCTGACATGCATAAATTAAATTCCTCTACTCGTCAACCACTTAAACCCTGTACTTCTAAACAAAACCCCCAAACCAAAACCTGTTCTAATTCCATTAGAGTCAGAACATTTGGTATGCTCTAATTACAAAAATGTTATCAGATATGGATTCAGGAAGGTTGTGCGACCTTTAGCCCTGTCTATAAACATGATCATGGGAAAAGGAAAAACAGCGGTTAAGAAGACTGAGTTCTGAATTTCCCTGCAAAATAAGTGTTTTAGGATCGTATTCGGTGACCCTGGGAAATTCACTGCTATGGTGCTGCCTTTTCATTTCCCCTCTGTGAAGCGGCAATGATACTTGCCTCCCCTGCAGAAGTAATGTGAGTACTTTCAGACAGTTGGACAGAAGGAGCTATAGAAATATAGAGATTGTAAGGGAGCAAATTATATTCCTTTTACGGTAATCATCTTCTCCTTTTTGTTGAGGTTTATTTAAAGCAAAGTAATTGCAGGGGGGAAACTTCATAGGCATAATTTAGATTTCAAGAAAGGGGGTAAGGAGGAGGAGATGGGGGTGGTTTTATTTTAAGACCTAGAAGACACCATTAAGTAGCTGGTAATCCTTGAGAAGCGATTCTTTGTACAGCAAATTTCTTTATCTTCTGCTATATTTAGAGAGCCAGGTAGAGTAAATATTTCATAATTAAGCATTCTAATTCTTTTTAGTGTTTAATTTCTTAGCTGTGTTTCCATTCAAAAGCATACCTGCCCCCATCATTCCCGATTGAAGCGATGCTTAGCATCACATGTATTTTCCAAGATCTCCTCCAGAGCTGAAAACCCATGTCAGTCCACACCAGGTTGTATCCAGCCATTTCATTGGGATTTCATTGAGCACCTTTGGCAGCTGGGAGCTATAAGAAAAGGGATTAGCAAGTGTTTGTCTGACACACACTGATCCCAGCACCTGCTGATTGGATTGAAGTAATCCTTTTACAAGTTACAAAACTCTATTATCAGAGCATTAAGAGAGGGGGAGGCAGTGACATACACTACATCAAGGGTATATTAATTTAGGTAAACAGAACATAGGTTGCCATTTAATGTACTTGTGAATTACAGTCATTCTTGCAAAAGTTGCACCATAGTCTAGTCTGGTAGATAATGCCATACACTGCTCATGCACTTCTCTAGCAACCCAAGGACAATTGTTCAAAATTGCTTTAGATGGCATGCTTAAAGCACCACTGTGCTCTCTGTGTACGTGCTTAGTTGTTTACGATAATCTTTACATCTAAAAATATAAAATTGAAACTATGGAATGTCATTTTTTGTTGTTGGCTGATATCACCGTGGAAGTTAATTTATTTCCTAATAATACAAACTATTTGAAACAATCTAGGGATATTATCCTCAGCCATGCTGAATAGTTGCTTTGTCAGAGAATTGCCTCCCTCTGTTGTTTTTTTTTTTTTTTTTTANTTTTTAGCTTTCCTTCATCACCTACCATATTATGTATGATATTAGTGGTGTTTTGTGCCAAATTACTAGTAAAGCTTCGTAGCAGTTTTCAATACTTAATTGAAAAGGCTTCAAAACTCTTCTTTTCACTGGTGTAATCAGGAGAAATAGGAGAAAAAATAGATCAAAACACATTATAGTGATAATATGGCTCCAAACACTGAGAAGGAAAAATAGTTTCTCGGTGTATTTTATAGACAAAATACAAATTTTTTTATTTCCTAGATTTTTTCATTTAGACAGTTCTCACTGATAAGATCAGGAGATGCGGGATCATCGAATCATAGAATCATTTTGGTTGGAAGAGACCTTTAAGATCATCAAGTCCAACCATTAACCTAGGACTGCCAAGTTACCACTCAACCATGTCCCTCAGCACTACATCTACACGTCTTTGAAATATCGCCAGGGATGGTGACTCAACCACTTCCCTGGGTAGTGGCTGGGATGTCAGGGATGTGCCAGTGCCAGGGATGGCACAGGACAAGTTAGAAAAGAAAAAGGAGCGTTCAGCCTGAAAGGACTGACTAGTCAGATGATGAAATCCTGGCTCCAGTAAAGTCGGGAATGTTGCCATTGACAGTAGTGGATGCAGAACACTCCCCAGGATTGAAAGTATGTGAGACTTTATAGCCAGATGTTAATTTACCGAGAGTTCTCCCAGATACAAGTTCTGTGAAATACTGACTATGAGTTGCCACAACAGATTTATATATATATATATATTTTCAATGTAACTAGCCCAATAAAGTCACACTTCCCTACAGTTAATGTTGAAAACTTGTTTTGCCATGTTAGGACTAAAGCTAGTGCTTTAAACAACAGTCATGGACTGACATTTTGGAGATGGAGCTGGTCTTGGGAACAGCTATAGGCTGTGCATTATTGTGAGTTGGTCAGATCAGAGCATCAGAAACATCTATGGTGCTTCAACAGAACTATAACTATTGGAGAAACCTGTGATTTTCTTAATGTGTTAGTTGATTGAAAGACTTAAGTTGCTTGAGAGTGCATCCTATCTTTATTTAAGGTTCACTTTGTTAAGGAAGAAAGGTAGGAAAGGAATGAGCATAGTTTCGCTCTGCTCCTGTGTTTTCTTCTACATGGGGCACCACTGAGAGCCCTCAGTCTCGGGAAGAACACCATGGCNTGTGGGGCACCACTGAGAGCATTCTTCATGGAAATGTGGTGAGCTCCCAGCCCTCAGTCTCGGGAAGAACACCATGGCAGCTCAGAGAAAGACCAACCTTCTGTAAACAAGGAAGAGCCCAAAGTAACTTCAGTATTACTGTGAAACTGTGTTAGGAGTTGGGAGAAATGCTTAGAAAATGTGAAGAAATATTGCGGTGCTCCATATGGTCTGAATACAGCTCAGGATTCTAATAGTGACACTTATCTCAGGGAGCTTTATTTGAGCAGATCTGGACAAGTGTGGGTGCACCAAAATAGAAGAATAAAGTAATCATAATTTTATAAAAGCGAAGTGGGGAGAAGGAAAGAGGAGAAGAGAAATGAACCTTTCTATTGCTGTTCCCTGAGTCCAGACTCCAGCCCTAGAAAATAATGGAACATATATTAAAAAAGCAATTGCTGATTATCTAGCAGGAGATTTTTCAAGGGCATAAAAGGGAGATAAGTGTGAGGGTCTCATTTAAGAGGATGGGGAAGGCTGGAGTCTTTCCTTTGTGCGTTCGCTAATCTCCTCCATCCTTTCCATTGCATAGCTGCACAATGAGTAAGAATGTGCATAATTTTATAAAGAATAAATCTCTCCTGGACAAACTTGATTGCTTTTTATTTCACTAAAATTACAAAACCAGTAGAGGAAGGGAAAACAACAGATGTAATATATCCAAATTTTAATAAAGCCTTGAAACTGTCTCATGAATAGTTAATTGAAAAATTAATGTCAATTTTTTAGAAGAAAATTACGTGGATTGAAATGTGGCTAAAGGATGATATACAGAGAGTAATGATCAAAAGCTATGTATGGGAGTGTCTGGCAGAGTACAGGAATTACGGTTAGATCCAATTATATTTAACTTTTTAAATAATGATCTGAAAGTGGATGGAAGTGACTTAATGACTTTCACAAGTGATATCACATTGCAAAGTTTTGCACAGAAGTGATGACAGAGGAGTAATTCAAAAGTTTCAAAACCTTAGACCTGAAAACACGTGCAACAAATAAAGTTAAATTATCTTTGAAGAAAAGAGTCACAAGAAGAGATGTCTGTAGTTTGCATAGATCCATTAATTCATGATCTGTGAAGACACAGAAATACATACAGGTGGAAATCATACCAAACAGCAATATTCTGTGTAATCAGACTAGGGTGAAATAAGTGGATTGGTGGCAATGGGTAGCAAATTAAGTCTGCAATAGAAAAGCAATACTATTGGCATCCATCTCAAATGAGGACTGCTATTCCTTATTGAAAATATTTGCATATTTCCAGGAATAGACTGTATAGTTCAGAACAGTTTGACTCCTGAGAAATAGTCATGAACTGTGTTTTAGGCTTCTACGTTAGATACAGGGCACCTAAATGTTAGCACAGTTTCTTAGTGAAGTACAAGAAACAAGACATTTGAAGGCCTGGAAATGGGTAATCAGGTAGGCTGCTTCTGTCTCTAACTTCTACAGCACTGCAAGTAATATGCATGGCAACAGAGAAATTTACTGTGAAGCCACTAATGATAAGGTATTAAGCCAGAAAAAGGAAGGAGAAAATGATGTGCTGTATTGAAAGTAAATTGGATTTATGCAGAAAAGTATTCCTTTCACATACAGTCAATGCAATATGTACCTAAAAGACAAAGTTAATTATTTAAGCAGTTAAAAGTGTAAGCAGAATAGCCAAAATGCTGAGGTGTCCTGTGCCAGAACAATGTAGCCTACAAGTTAGCAAGGAACAAAGGCAAAAAAGCGCCTTTACTTAAGTCAGTTGGGGAGAATAACAAAGCAAATTGTTTCAAGTATTGTCATTTAGTGCACAATTTGCTATATAATAGCTAAGGCCAATTCTCTCCTCTCCAAATTCCTTCAGAGGAACCCAGCAAAGCACCGCGGCACTGCCATGCCCTCCGCATCTCTGGAAAAAGCGGCAGCGGTTTGAAAGGAGGGGCTCCCACCCTGGGAGGGGACAGGTGTGGGTTTGAGTGGTCACCGTTCACAAGGATTAAGATAATGTCCCATCTACTTCTTCAGCTGACATTTGAGATTCGATTAGACCTGTCGAGGTCTGTCAGTTTAGCAGTTGCCCATCTTTTTCATTAAAAGAGACATTCTCAGCCACGGAAAGAGTGTCTAACCAAGTACCGTATTGGAAGTATGTTGTCAAAAATAATGGCATTTTGTAATAGCTGAGCATCAGCTAACAAAATAGGTGTTTTTAAAAGAAATATCTTGACAGGTGCAAACCGTACTATCTCTGAAGAAGGTATTTGGAGATTGACCAGACAATTAAAATTTAATTGTTGTATTTGTTAACCTTAATTTACTCGCAGAGCACGCACTGGATGCCACTCCTTGAGTAAAGAAAAAAGTAAAGAAAAGCAAAGTCGATTGACACCATATTCCAACATCGACCGAGTGCTCAGGAAGCTTTACCAAAGCCAAGGCAGGCTGCTGTGCTCTGGCTTTGGGCCTGTGTTCATTTGCCACTGGCGCTGCTTCTCTTGGCCAGAGACTCATTGTCCCTGGGCCAGTGTTTCATCCTCTGGCTGAAAGCTCATCTCCTGCCTTACAACTGGCTTGTCTCACACAAGAATAGATTTTATAGTGCATCCCCGCATAACGTCGATGCCTCCTCCTTATCCCCGTAACGTGCTTGGTAGCAAGAGTATCTCATCTGTGTATACAAGAGAAAGTGTGAACTGGCCTACCAGTTGTCCTTGCAGGTGAGGCCCTGTGGAAGGAAAATTAAGGCTTAATGAAATTTACTGTACATCAAGAGATCTGGCCAAGCAGACAGTGTTTGTTTAAATAATAGCATATACTTGGGATTGCAGGACTTGGCTTGATGTGGACATATTGGTGAGACCAGACCTCTACCTTTTTCAGCGGGCTTTGAGGAGCATTACAGTAACAGTGGTGACAACCTCTATTTATTTTACCTGCTGCTCTGGGACAAGGAAAATCATGTGCGTGTTTGACATGTTGGTAATGAATTTCTTTTCTACCAGGCAAACGCTGCAGAATGTCTCATGAAAACATCCTAATTAAGGAGTGGATTTGAGTAGACATACAATCTCTAAAATATCAGAAGTTCCACTCAATTTAATGTACATCCAGCAGCTCCCAAGAGGGTGTTTCAAAATCACTAAGCTTCTGTTTAGCAAAATGGGGATGAGCGTAGGGGCTCTGAAGGACTGTAAATGAGAGATTACTTAACTCTGAGGGAATTGTCTTGACTCCTGAATGTTTTAAAGCAAGCTTCTTTCTCGGTAGCTTTTTTAAACGTGTGAAAAGCAGATGTTCATATTGTGTGGAGCCTTCCACGGGTCCGTTCAAATAGTCAAACACCTTTCCGGGATGTGTCAGGAGTGCCCTGTGAATCTGATCCCTGCGATGCAGGTGTTGAGACTACATGAGAAGTGGTTGTCTGGTTAAAGTAAAGATTTCACTGTGTTTTCATTTGAACATTCATTTCTCTGTACACTTAGGATTCCCTGAAAAAGGAAGGTAAAAATAAAAAGAGTATTCCTTTTTAGAGAGAGATGAGTTATTTAAAAATTCACGTGCACTAAACGCAATCAAACTACCTTAACTGTGTCACATTTGGCTATTTACAAATAAAATAAAATTTCTTTTTAAAATACAGTCCTTGAAATCATCAAATAGACAAGTTGGAGCCAACGGGAAGCTCCTTGCTGTGTACAGCCCTGCCTTAGGAATCAAATGTTCATGGCCCTTTTCCTACAGCTTCGTGTATCTCACAGTATTTTGGAGAGATTCAGTGTTGGCAGATCTGTATATCTGCATAAAATGTCCCTGAAGTCTATGGGATGTTGGTGATGGGTATGTCAAAATGAATCAGATTATAAAACGGTGGTTTAAAAAGGGAAGATGCTACAGGCGGGTCCTTGACTGCCTGCTCTCTGCCCGCTGCATGCTAAGCAGCTCCTCTGAAGCCAGGGGTCTTGGTATTGTAAGATTTTGCTATTTTTTCCCTTTGCCTCATAAAAATTCTTATATACCAACTCGTCTCTGCTCAGGAGGGATTATCTTCTTTTTGTTATGTTCAGTATACATATCGAGGCACGGATTTACTATGAGAAAAGAATGGGATCTTTAGCCTCTCTCCTTTCCCCAATAGCAACAGCCTTTCACAGAATGGTCAGGGTTGAAAGGGACCTCTGGAGATCATCTAGTCCAACCCTCCCTGCCAGAGCAGGGTCACCTACAGCAGTTGCACAGGACGGCGTCCAGGCGGGTGTTGGATGTCTCCAGAGTGGGAGACTCCACAGCCTCTCTGGGCAGCCTGTGCCAGTGCTCTGCCACCCTCAAAGGAAAGAAGTTCCTCCTTATGTTAAGATGGAACTTCCTATGTTCCAGTTTGTGACCATTCCCTCTTGTCCTATCACCAGGCACCACTGAAAAAAGACTGTTCCCATCCCCCTGGCACCCTCCCTTTAAGTATTTGTAAGTGTTAATAAGATCCCCCCTCAGTCTTCTTTTCTCTAGACTAAAAAGACCCAAGTCCCTCAGTCTTTCCTCATAAAAGAGATGTTCTAAGTCCCTAATCATCTTTGTAGCCCTTTGCTGGACCCTCTCCAGCAGATCTCTGTCCTTCTTGAACTAGGGAGCCCAGAACTGGACACAGTACTCCAGATGTGGCCTCACCAGGGCAGAGTAGAGGGGGAGGATGACCTCCCTTGACCTGCTGGCCACACTCTTCTTGTCAAGCTAACTATCAGAGGATGGTTTCCTCCCGTTAACTTGCAGGTTAAGGCTGGGAACGTGTTAGCTGACCCACTCCCCTAACACACCCCTAACGCTCTCCCAGCTCCCCATCCGTCAGGCCACAGCTCTGCCCACTGCGATGCTTTTTCCTTCGTTATAGAAAAGAAGCAATCTCGCAGTAGGTGTTTTCATTGTATCCAGGCCACCACTATTTTTTACCTCCTTTAGAAACCTTTCCTCTAATGCAATAATTTCTATGTCCTTAAAGATATCCTTTCTGGAAGTGATGCTTCTTGAATTGCTTTTTAGTAACAGGTTTGATTTACAAATCTCGTGTAAAGATGCGCACACCTGGCAGACCCCGCACAAAACAAAGCTGTTTGTCAAGGGCTCTTTTGTAACCGAAAAAAAACCCATTCAAGCTGCGAGAGAGAGCAGTCTCCTGCCTCGCTGGTGGGGTGGGCAGCACGGCGGAGCGACAGCTTTAGCAGAGCTCCCGTTTGGCAGAAGACAAGCTGCAAGCTTTTTGCACCTTCTGTTAAACCTGCTGAGAGGGCAGGCGAGCCGTTCTTCTTTAAGGCATGTTTGGGAAGAACTATGCGACGTAACGGAGATTGTCTATGGGAAAAGTTTTCTAAGCAATTAAACTGCTTTTTATACTTTTCAGTGAATCCTTTCCAGGAGTTTTTTTCTAGACAAGTGTTGCTACAGGCTGGGCTGCACTAGTGAGTGCTCCAGCAGGAGCTGCTTGGACCGATGTTTGGGCCAGAGGCACCCACAGCTCTGCTCCCAACCCCATCCAGACCCTGAGCCTGTCCCCTAAACAGTCTGTCCCTTTTGTAACCTGTTCAAGGATGTTAACTTCAACCTACCTTGTAAAGGGAGTATGGAGTTTAATTTACAAATATGAACTGAGTGTAATGTGAGCTTATTCTGCTGCTTACTGCAGGAGAAGATGACGGGCTCTGAAAGGTAATTTGGCTGTATCAGTAGGCTTACGGTGCCAGGTCATCACTTCCTTAATTTTCATGTTAAAGGGAGGGGAAGATCTCTGTTTTTCCCCACCCTTCCTCCTTTCTGCTCTCCTCCCCTCACCTACTTGGACGATTTTCAGGTCCATGGGAATAGGAGTGTATTTCACTTTTGGCAAACCTTTGGAACTGAATTCCCGATGCAGTGCTGTACTGAATCTCTGGCCTTGGGAGATCTGCAAAAACTTGAGACCTGCACCAATAAACTCTGATGGGCCGTCATTCCTGCCACAGCCAGTTAATTTTTCTTTGGTGATGCTTCTTCTAACACTGTTGACTTTACTGAATGCCAGGTACAATCTTTGACAACATATCTTAATATTAATTAACAGCACCTTCTCAGTTCAAGGCCCTCTCTGTGCCAGTCCATGTGCAGGATGAGTTCCTAATGATCCAGTACTTGAGCCAGGACACTTCAGCCTGGCGATTTTTTAATTCTCCTCAACAGCTGTATCGTTGTTGTGACTTGCGTGTGTTCCTGAACTTTAGTTTTAAAAGCCTTAGTTTTGATGTGAGCTGTTGTTGTAGTAAGTAATCTTTATCAATGGATTTTTGTTCCTTTTTCATTGCCTGATGAAAGAGACATTTGGGCTTACGTCTTGTAGGTACTGAAGAAGAAATAGTTTTCTCCTGAAGCTCAGTAGCTGGAGGTTTCAATCATTTCTTCTCTGTTAGCACTGGTACATGTTAGCGTTCTCATTTTGTGTAGCACAAATAAGCTTGAAGTTAACTCTCCTAAGTGAATGAATTAGCCATGAGACTGAGTGTGTTTTGTTCCCAAAGCTCAGGGTTCTCATGCTTACCATCCCGAGATACATCCTTTTAGCTTAGCTTTGAGCCTAGCTAGGCCAGTGCTTAATACAGTATTCTTTTAATTCCAGTCCTACATGGAAGATCATCTGAAAAACAAGAATCGTCTGGAGAAAGAGTGGGAAGCTCTGTGTGCTTATCAGGCTGAGCCCAATGCCACCACCGTTGCACAGCAGGAGGAAAATACCCAGAAGAATCGCTCACGGGCTGTAGTACCATGTATGTACACTTTAATTTGGATGATTGCATTTTAAGTTCTTGATGCTTTTTGCAATGTCCTTTGCACAGTGGTTTGAAAGCTACGGACGACAGGCAAACAGAATATAGAGTAGCTTATATGTGTACTAGAAAACTATGGGCTGGGTGCATGTCCTGTTGCCATATCAGACACTTTATCTCCATATAAGTTGCATACATGTTACAAAAATGCACAATTATGTCACATAGCACTGCTGCTGCAGCTGTGCTGTCTCATGAAATTCAATAGCCAGAGTGCTTTTCAATGCTGGAATGTACTTTCTGTACAAGAGTGGCATCTGTAGCCATTCAACAGAAAGAAGTTTGGCTTGTGTAGAGACAAGTTGGTATCATGTCCATCCAAGGGTAATACCAGCAGTCTATAATCAGAGCTAGATGATCTGTTGATCAGATACTCAGCTGTACTGAATGAGCCCCTTTAGGCTTCAGTGGATGAGCTTGCAAACTGGCTTCTCTCTCTGCTAGGCTTAGGATAAAAAGAGAAAAAGAGAAAAAAAAAAAAGCATGCAGTGTTTATGTTCCTAGAATCTGCTCTTTCCTGTGAGCAGCCACCTTTCTGAGCTTGAAATAAAAGCACCATATTTTTCCTATGCAAATATATGTATCTCATAGATTACGTTGGTAATCTATGGCCACACATTTTATTAAGCAACCAATGAAACAAAACTGAAACTGAGAATATATGCACAGTCCACAGCAACAAAAATGCTCTCAATCAGTGTGCCCACAATCCAGCTGGGTAGCTTGGCAAACATATATAGCTATTTTAATTTTTAAAGTGCCCTGAAAACATTAATTTTCCCTCTGAGAGCCTTGAGTAAGTACTATTCCTCCTTTAGAAATGGGGAAATGACAGGTAACACGTTAAGTAAATGTCAGAGCCAGATTTAGAGTGAAGATTCTTTGGAAGTACATGATAATTTAACTGAGCGCATCAGTCCTTGCACATTTGCTTCAGCAGGGTTTGGCTCTCTTGTTTATGCAGTGGCTTTTTTTGCAATACTTTGCTGCTTAGGAGAAGAGTACAGTAGTTTGGCGATATGAATTCTCCTGAGTAAATATGGTGCTGATCTTAAGCCGTTTGGGGCAACAGCAGCAGTTTGTTGACTTCCATGTGTTTTGGGATCAGGTCTGTTGAAAAGTTCTAAAGAAGACACCGTGAAAGTTAAAGGAGTGCAAGACTTCTGCGCTCTTTTCCATCCTGAAAAAATAGCATTTAACTGACATGATAGGAAGGGAAAATTGCTCCACAATAATGTGTATTGATCCGAGTTAATCTTCCTGCTTAAAGCGTTCTTTTCAATGTGGACTTACAGTCAGTCCATCTTAAGCTATTCCAAGTCCCTGCTCATAAATTAAGCCAGATTTTTTCTGGTTGCTGCCTTAGAGACAGAACGGCAGCTACAGGTGTTGCCAGAAATTGATGCTGGTTATTCAGCCGGTGTAGGAACATGTCTGCACGATACAACGAGCAATAAGATAGGGACCCTCAGACTACACCATTCTAGTTCTGAATCCAGAAGTAACTTAACTGCGGCACTGCTAAAGAACAGAGATTTTTAGCTTGGGTGTCATGCCACGCTAGAGAGCTGAACTATTTTCAGAGCTAAGATAGTCTGTCTCTTTTCATCACGTTGTACCAAGTGGATGAATCAGCCTACGCTGATCAGCCTTCAGTTGACGTCTCTTCCATTGCCTCTCCCGTGGCATATTGTTATGCCTGTTCTTCCCATCGCCGAGTCTGGACTGAATCAGTACGACCTGGGAAGGGTTTTGGACATGGACGGGGTGGCTGCAACATATCTGGAGCTTTAGTTAGAAGTATTTTAGCACATTTAAAATCCCTTAGTACTTTTACAAGAGTAAAATGCTATTTTTTGGCTTTGTTACAATGTGGAAACTTCTACTATAGCTCTTAGTGCACTGGGAACTTTCCTTTTTGACTGAATTGCACAAAATTACCTGCCCTCACTTTCTGAAGTTGCTGTGCACTGGTAAACAGCTGTCATGTTATATCCTTAAAACTACTTTGATGATGGCTTGAAAGTGTGGCATAGAGTTTAAACAACATTGAATCTTGGTAAGATGATGGTTATTGTAGACTCTAAGATCAGACTGAGATGAGAAAGAGCCCAGTTTGCCCACTTTTTTTTTTTACTACATTTGACATTAAAACTATAGCAAAAAGTCACAGATTTGCTTCATAATAAATTTAGAAGCAAAGCTGATATGCTTTTGATATGCTACAAAGTTGTTATGCTACTTTCAAAGTATTCTCACAGAGTAATGCCTTGTTAGCATTTCCTTACCCCTTTCATATTCATAATCACCTTGACAAGGTAGAACAAGATTGTCGATTCATATAAAAGATTTCACCTGAGGAAGGCTTCAAAGAAGCTTTAATATCATGTTGTATTTACTTTGCATTTTCCTTTATTAACCAGTCTTAAAGTAATACAATACTATTTTTTACTGATTACATAACTGATATAATTTCTAGATTAACATTATCCTTAATCTCGCAATTTCATCATAGTTTACTCTTATACCTATCTTCTCTATTTACAAACAGCTTTTAAAATACTTGGTAGCAGAACACCTTGACACTGCACTTAATTAACTACTAGTTTAAAAAAGGTCTAACAATTGAAGTAACTTGGACCTTCTAGATTAACAAAACTGCATCCTTTTATCCAACCAACAAGCAGATTGCTCTAATTTAGGGCAATGGGATACCTTTTTTCTGTATGAACACATGAGCAGTTGAATTTGTTGATGTCCAAAAAAAAAATCTTTCCAGACTTTATTTGCTCTTCTTTCATCTCTGCAAAATAAAACAATCTCAATAGGGTAAATACTGTATGTTTTTATTTATGTATACCACAGATACATATAGGTTTTTTAAACATTTGGCAAACAACTTTTTGCAGTGAACATCTGTCTAAAGCTGTCTAGCGAAGCTGTGTCCATGAGTCATGGTATATATTAGAGCAACCTGCTTACCTCTGTGCTTTGCCTTTCCTCCAAAGGAAAGCAAAGCATTTAGGGGCAGAGTGTGCACCCAGCCCTGAGGCTTGTGTGCAGTCAGAGCAGAGCCAGGGGATGTGCACTGAGGATGGGAACACCCGAGCAGAGGGCACTGCCCTGGGTGTGTGCATTATCCGTGTCAGTAACGCACGTGCAAATAGCCCTCTGGAATAAATGAACTTGATTTCAGTTCAGATCTAAAAAGAGTTCTGTTTTGTGCAAACAACCTATGGGCAAAATAATGATAATCAACAAATTGTGATTCTTCACAATCTTCAGACTGCTCCACTTTTGCTCCTCAGTAGTTCTTCACTTTCTCATCAGTGTAGTTCTGTATAGTGCTTTGTAGAGAAAGAAAAGAATCAGTCTAAATCTAGAATGAAGAGAATGATGATCCAGGCAGAATGTGCCAGGTTGATTGTTGTGAGATTCGCTCTGTTGTGTTGATGCCTGGATTCAAACAACCCAAAGTCGCCCGTACTCCTTGTGTCCAGCCTTTGTTTGTTGGTTCTGTTCCTTCAGAAGTATCTAACTAAAAGGGAACAGAAGACAAGGGGATTAGGTAAGATTTAAGTCTTATTTTTCCAAGCTTTCAATCCTCATCTGAAGAACAACAAGAGTAATAGATTTTCATTAAGTCACAAGACCTCTGTGAGATAAATAGAAGATTGTGAGATGGCATACTACAGTACTACAACAGTATAGGTCACTGTTTAAATAATCCAGATAGATACGACGTTTTGTGCTCAGCTCGGTTGTTTGAAGGAGTCTAGTGCCCTTTGAGATGCTTAAAGTATTCAAGGTACCCACGCAGAGCTAGTAGGTATAACACAGGCTCCATGGGAGACCTGTGCCCTCCTAGCTGCTAGCCTGAGTGTCCTTGGGGCACCTTAGGTATCACAAGAAACCTACACTGAGGCATTGGACCAAGTTCTCTGGGCTTGATTCTGTGAAATCGTAGATTAAGGTGCCTAAATTAAGTGTCTCCCTGTAGCTGCCTCCATGTGGGCCAGCTGTCAAAGCACCCGTTACAGCCAGTGAAGAGCTGGTCACTGCAGTGGGATCGGGAGAGCTGTGCAATGGCCAAATGTAGGTTTTCAGCTTACAATGAAATTAATAGCTGTGGGATGCCCTCGGATATGCCATGTGAGCTTAGGATGCCGGGCCAATAGGATACAAGTCTTTAGGTCTTGTGTCGTATCTGTTATCCTTATGCAGTGTCTCATCTACAGTTTCTCAAATGGTATGACACGTTGGTATGGTATGACAGGTTGGTATGGTATGATTTAGCCAACTAAATCAAGCTCCATTAACGGTAACCTAGTCTGCATGAAAATATCTGTAAGTAGACTCCAAAACTTAGGTTTATCAGTCTATAAATTGCAGTTTTATATACTGCAAACTCATGTGTGTTTGCTTTACATTTTATCCTTTATCCTCTATCCTTTATACTTTACAATTTATACTTTGTATTTTATACTTTATATTTCATATGTATATAAAATACAAAATTGCACTATATTTCTCCTCAGCTATAGGTTAGTATTATCCTTCTTGTTTAGGAAACTTCTCTCTGCCACACATATCTATCTATACATTTTGCTTTTTTTTCAGCTGTGGCTTGGCTGGAGCAATAGCAAATGCAAAGTAATTCAGCATTCAGCAGTAGCTATTGTAGATATTTGAAATGATGACTAGTTGTAGCTTGGCCAGATTGCAGTAGCTCGTAACAGCATTTGTCTTTTCTCTCACTTCCCTATTACCATCCCTCTCCTCTCCTATTTCTTCATTCATCTTTCTTTCTCGCTTTTTAGATTGATCTTATATATCTTCCTTTTCTGTCATCTCCTTCCTTCCTTTTATTTCCTGCTTCTCCTGCTTCTCTTTCCTTGCTTCTAACATAATCAATATGCAGTTTACAAAAAAAAATCTTGTACATTCGGCATTTTCCCTGTAGTTTCTTATTGTTAATATAACAAACTGGTGTCCATGGTGTTATTTTTTTTCTTCTTCTTCTTTTTCTGCCTGTTTCTGAAGAGCTATTATGCTGGTTCCTAGAAGCTTTGAGGTGATAACAGGCATAGACAAGCACAATCTGTTCATTGTCAATATGAACGCTTGATGCTGCAACTAAAGCACACATGGGTGCAAACTCTTGATATATGCAGAAAACACATGTACAACCTTTTTTGCACTCTTTTTTTTTCTCTGAACGCAAATACAAAGTCTCACCACCTTTTCACTACCAAAGCCTTAACATGTCTCGCCCTCTGATAAATCCTCCAAGACAGCAGGATAATGATATGGCACACTAAATCAGACGGTCTGGATAAAATGTTATGTTTTTAAAAAAAAGATCATGAAGTTACTGATCTGACACTTGACTTTTATTGGAGACTCACACTGACATCTGTTTGCTAAATACTGATGAATCACTGTCTGCTCTCTCTTCCTCTTCCATTTGAAAACATTTCACACATTTTCTTTGGTGATTAGTTCAACCACTTTTGCTATCCAATGAGTGGGGCTTATCCTGAGTGCTTACTTAGCTTAAGATACTCGAGAGACCACATTTAGTGCATGTAACCTGCCTATCTCCTGCATAGCCAAAAGGTTTCAGAGCTGTAGTTCTTCAAGCACTGTGTGACAATGCTCATTGTGAAGCTTCCTATAAAAAAGCCCCGCAATCTCAGATGTCACGAGATCATTTTGTGGTTTTGTCCTCATGTTTCGGATTTTTTGTGCAGTGGTACCAAAGGGAGGTGGAAGTGTATAACGTGCATGAACGTGTTCCCTTTCTCATCTTCTTCATCCTCCTGTTGTGTTGAAACCTTACCAGAGGAAATAATTTTTTGTGAATAGTAAAGAATGACTCTTCATTCATTTCACATGACTTGTTCACCTCTAATCTTATTCCAGGAGAAGGTTGCTCATATTGGTGCATTAAATATTGCTGATAAGATTGAACGACTATAAACAACACTCATACAAGCCCACCTTTGTCTTGCTCACATATTAACTGCCATGACATTGCTGGTGAATAAACCTAAGCAGAGCCCAAACCCTCTGTCTCTGCTTTCCTCTGTGGTACTTACAATGTTTCATAACTCATTTATTGTTCCTCATTATTAAAATAATCATTGGTACTTAATAGTTTAAAAGGCAACTTGTAATTCTGCTCTTAAGAATGGTTTCACAGACCACTAGACAAGATACAAAGGGGGACAGGGTGTATTCCTATACTCTATTTTTTATCTATTTGAATAATTGATGGAAAGATCCTCTCAAAACATCAGTATCCACATTCAGCTGTAGAGCATTAGAGAAAAGGCATCTCCACAACCTCTCACCACAATATACTGTGCGGGGTATGTTTGCTGAGATGTATAAATTGCGCTGGTTATGTATCAGGTACAAGTTGCTTCAGATTCATATGTAAAGACTTAGACATCTCTTGCATAAATTATCTGTGTGTGGTCTGGTCTGTCTTTCTTTAGTCAATGGAAAGAAACGGGCACTTCCCAAGTGCAATTTGGCCTGAGACAGCTAAATCAGGGTGAGGTGATCCATGACATAGAAATATTTCTTTTCTCTTAGCAGAAAGTGAGTCTAAATGACTGGAACAGATGCAGACATCTGCATTGTCACTGCCTAAATACAGACAAATAAAACCCATCCATTACATATATCCCAAAGTAAAAAAAAAAAAAGGACTAGAGTTTGGGGTTTAGAGTTTGGCTCTAAACATACTTGAGCTGGAACCAGTAAAAATACAAGTTAGAAAGCGATAAAAGAATCCTGATGGTGGGCAAATGACATGAGTAACTCTCTTATGTCCAGACTGCTGTTTTCTTTACTCGTGGTGTCTGAACTAGCTATATTACCAGCAGTGTGAGATACCTGTATGTACTCCAGTCATACTTTTAGGTGCAGTTGTTATCAGCATTTTCTCTCTCCCATGATCATCCCCAAGTCCTATCATCTCCCCACGTCACTAGCACAGCACCACACAGCACTGGTCTTTGATCAGGACAGTTTAGTTTACTTTCCAGCTCTCAACTGTACTTCAATGTTCCTGCTGTTCATTTTATAGAAAAGCCAGATGGACAAAGTCCATCCGCTTACTTCTTCCATGACCTTGCAAACACAGGAGTCTTTTCTACAATACTGTTTTTTTTCTAGGGTTTTGCCTAGTTTAAGTCTTAAACTCCCTGAGCAGTAGAGATTCCCCCTTCTCCTATGAGAGATAGTAACACGTTAAGGTGCATCTCATGAAGACATGCTTTCTGACACTCGGCCTCTGAAATTTCTTAGTGCTTCATTCCTGCGTCAGACTGTGACGCTGTGGCTGTATCACGGCTATGCTAGGTTGGGAGTCAGAAGGAAATGCCCTTTCTGATATTTATCGTTTGCCTGTCTTGAAATGCACATTAATCTGACTTTGAATTGTTCGACTTAAAATGGGTAGAATACCTGTGTAGAAACTTTCTTCTCTTACTTTCTCCTCTGCAGATGATCATTCCAGGATATGTCTGAAGGGTGAAAATAGCCACGACAATTCAGACTACATCAATGCTAGCCCAATTGTAAGTACAGTAACCTATAAGAAATAATCCAAATGGTCAGTCCCTGTCTTTCCTCGTTGTTGAAATACGGTAACTTGGGGCACCTCACTGCTCAGATTGTGCAGCCTCAGGTTGTGAGCGCCTCACGACTCTGATGTCCCAGGCTGTCCTTTCAAATTGAAGAGAAATAAATCTTCTACATGTGCATGCAATACTCTTGAAATTTATGTACTAAAAAACCAAAGTCACTCAATAGTCATCGTTTTACCTTGTAATACTGTCAGGTTTTCTGTACTTGATATTATTAACTTATGGATTATAAAATTCAAGGATATAGCCTTAGTGGAGCTTTTTCTTCTCTGAGGAAGTAAACTTGCTTGTTCTTTTTTGCTTTGTCCTACTAGCTACAGTTGTAGGAGGAATGGTTTCTGTAGGCATGGAGAGCTGAGCTCCACAGGCTTCTGAACTTCTGTATCAGGGACTGACATTTCCCCTTACATTCCTCTGTTGCTCTACCGATGCATAGCTTGGTGTTTCTGTAGCTCTCCCGGTTCTTCTCCAAGCTTGCTGTTTTGAAAGCAAGAACGAGATCTCTTACCACTTGTGTATTCATTCAAACTGCAAAATAGGTCAATCCAATTTTTGCCTCCGAATACTCCAGTGTGGCCCAGACGCCCTTTCTGACCCTATGTAAGCTGAATATGAATCCTTTCTTGTCTCCAAAAGGTGACAGAGAGAAAAGGTCTCTATTTTTAGACCCAAACCAAGTATGATAGAGCCAGTAGTATTGCCCTCTCATAGCATCTCAATGGAAATGTCATGATATCCATTTGAAGGGGGAAAAAGCACTGTGCCCTTGACCTCCGTGAGACTGCTGATATTGGATTCACTTTTGCTCATGGTTCTTATTCACATTAATTAGGGACTAAAAAGTTATTGTAGGGAAACTATGAGAAGGAACTTCGGAGGGAGAATTAGATCTCACTGCAGTGGGTTGTGTATGCCATTACTGGCTCATTTTCCTGGGGAGTATCACTCCCCCAGTTAAATCACTTTGTGTGGGCAAGGCAGCTGACAATTTGCAACAGCATGAAATTACAGGCTGCTTCCTTCCAATGTTGTTGACAATACTTTTTTTCTTTAAAAAACCCACAACTATATGGAAACTATTCTCTGAGCTTTGTTTCTGTTACTTTCAGCAGTGTTCAAAAGCTTCATTTCCTTGAACATATAAAAACGTTTTATTCAAAGAGTTAAAAAATACACAGAACCCAACAAACATCTTCAGGATGCTTTTGTCTTTGATTTAGGGTAGAGGGGAAACCAAAGCACCTGCATGTTTCAGGGATTGCCAGCTGCCCTTTTAGAGGACAGGGGTAGATGCGCACAGATTAGAGCAGGTTTTGGACTACTTTTAAGTTCGTCTCTGACTAGACCAAGCTCTAGCTGGCCCCAGGATCAGGAGTTCAGAGTGACTTCAGTGCTGTTTGCCTGTCTTCAGGGCACATTCGGTGAGTTGTGTTTGGTCAAGCCTTAATTTGATAGTAGAAGCTGAGAGATTTTGTGGCAAGCACAGGAGTGGGAGGTGTTAACTGGAAGTGAGATATTGTATTCTTGTAAGAGCTTGGTTGTAATTCTCATGGCTACAACATGGTGCAGAAGTGGAATTACAGCATCCGTAGATAGTGCCAGGGCAAGCTCAGTGCTGGCAGCAGTACAGATGCTGTGTTTTTACCGAATAACCAAGATGGGCTTCTGCAGCCTGCCCAAAAGTCTGTGTAGACACAGCTTAACTGGTTTTAGTACACAAATTTGGTTGGGGAAGGGGTAAATTCTTTCATGTCTGTATATGCCTGTTGCAATTGTAATTCTGGACTATAGTGTATCTATTCCCTTAATTACAGTAAAGAGAAAAGTATTAGATTAAGTAGTGTTGGAGGTGGAGAGACAGGGCCAAGATATCCCGTTGACATAACTGGGAAGAGATTTGCTTTGTCAGGTTGCCTGAAGCTAATGCAGGCAGAGGGTTTCTGCTTCCACAGCTTTAACTCTTATGGTTTTACCGGGGGGTTGTAATCTTGCCTTTCCATCCAGCACTTTATAAGCATATTTTTTTCTGCAAGGTTAAAAGGTATTTCTTTTTTGTAGCTTTCCTAAACTCCAGAGTTTCGTTCAATAGAACAAGTCGCACTTAGGAAGCAAAAATTCTTATGGTTGTCTCTATATCTCTTAGAGAAATATTCCTATGTTCAGAGATAAGTGGGTGCACAAGTGTTTCATTGGACTGGGACAAGCACCCTGTATCTGGCATAGCCATGAAAAACCATCAAAAAGAAACTCTTTTGAGTTCCTCTTCGTCATGGTAGGATAGGGACCCTACTGGGTGGGACGGAGTGCCACAGCCCACATTTCTGTAGACGACCTGTTATTTCAAGGAAAGAGATGCTCCAGATGGTTTTGTGAGCTTGTTTCAGTAGTCATTTTGCTATTTTGAAAGCAATAGATAGAATGTGTGTTTCCTGAAGGTGATGCAGTGGGAGGCTGGTAGGAGGAAAACACTACTTTGCAAGCCCATAGTTTGGAAAGATTCCCTGCAAACTGTTTCATTTCAAGACAAATGAAGTATCTTCAGGTTAGCGTAAATGTATCTGTTAATCTGGTATTGCTTTTGTATAATGAGGTAGAATATAGGAGTGACAGAGACTTTCAGTCCTGTTTCCCACCTCAGAAGCCTACTGGAGTATTGTATCGGACACTTGATTCCACAGTATTTACTGTGGCCGTACAGCCATCGCAGCCTGAGCTGGACGTGCGTGCTATTCCTACTGCTGTTTATTTGAGATATTTTCGGGTAGCAGACATACATTTAATCAATGTCTTTGTAAATGTACGGTGGATGTGGAGTACCAGTAAGTCCGCCTTTATTCGCTCTTGCAAAAATCCTGCCATTTCTTTCCTTCAGACTGCCGCCTTTCAACTTAAATAACCTCAGTAATTATCATGTCAATGCGGTGATGTTCCTGGTGCATTTGCGCCTTGCAGCGCTCGGGCTAGGAGTGAGCATTGTAGTGAGCTGCAAGATGGGCATTAATAGCACAGGATCAGTACGGTCTGAACTGACTGGAAGAGGCTTTTTCCTCCCTGCGCGTGTGAGCTGTCTGGTGAGGGAAGAGTGTAAAATAAAGTAATTATATTTGAGAATCGGAAAGGGAGGCTTCCAGTCGTGTACATGTCACTGGGTATCTCCAGCTTCTGGGTCAGTGGTCCGGTCTCCAGCTGGGGCTCACTCAACCTTAACTTAAGTCTAAATGAGTGCAGCAGTCCACCGTAAAAAAATCCCCATGCTAGACAATGAGCTGGCCACCTGCCCACATGTTTCTGCCTTTTAAAAAAGTGCTACCCCCCTCAGGACCTCCTTTCCCTCCAATATGTTGTGAAAACTGGGGTTAGATTGATGGCCTCACCACGGCTGGGAGTGGGTGAGGAGAATCAGCAAAGATTTAGTCCAAGTTCCTCCCGTAGGTCTTTAATTTCACTGTAGCATGAGGCCAGGCAAAATGAGTCCTTAGGATAAATTTGCAGAGTGAAAGTGAGGTAGAAATCTGTTTCCCTCCTCTCTGAAATAACATAAAGTACTATGATAATAACTCGGCTATCAGCAGCTGAATGAAAGGCTTGCAATTACAGCACAAGAAGACCCTGACTGTGCAGAATAAAACTGTGATAATTACATCTGTCATATTTGTACTTAGTCCTCATTAAATTTCGGGAAAATCATCCAGTAGTAAATAATGTGCAATCTTTGCTTTTAAATCAGAGGTCATGAAAGTAAATGGGAATTCTGTTTTTCCTCATAGGGTGTCTGAAAGAGAAAAAATCCCATCAACTACATTTAAAAACTCAGTTTGCTTATTATTGAAGACACCAGACTGAGGAATGTCATTAGCATGACGGTTTGTTCAAACACAGCATACAAATTTCATCACCAAGAATAGACTCTGAAATTCATAATGGCATTCACAACCAGATTTACTTCTTTCATTGCATTAGGGGTTTTAAAGGAAGGATTTAAAAATTGTTTTAAATTTTAATTCAAACATGAAGATGAAGACTAGTCTACCTTTTTAATTTTAATGCTGAGATGAACGTGAATACAAAGTTCATCTGCATTTGCTGGATATGCTTTCTTTTACAAAAACAAACATACTTTTTTACTTTTGGAGACTGTCTATACTCTGTGTAATAAGTACATGCATGAAAGTAGATTTTACTGGTATTATAAACACATTAAATGTGGAAACTACACAGTAGCTTGAATCCATACGAATTTGTAAGGTGGTAATCAGAGTTCAACTTTCTTTCTGTCGTGTTTGGTCTACACTGGATCTCATTCTGATCTCATATGATTTAAGGATATTTCAGTTGGACTCAGAGGATTTAGATCAAGGTAAATATGGTGTGACTAAGACCACATCTCACCCAGCATCCTTCTGTGTGGAAAGTAAGGATCTGACAAGCTGAGAGGGAAGGTAAAGGGCAGGAATGAATCGGTGTATCATTTACATGAGATTTCAAAGTGGTCACTGATGCCTATTGACACTTTTACTTCGGTTTACAGTTTTAGAAGACTACTTAACAAGAATCTATATGTACCACTCTCAAGTCCAAATACAATAAATTTGAAGATTTACTCCCAGAATGTATTGATTTTGCTGTATTTCATCAGCATTATCAGTGAAATCATGCAGCAGCATGATCTCTGTCTAAAAACACAACAAAATTCAGAGTTCTTCAGGGAATCCTTGCAAAGTCCTCGGATAAGGCAACTGGATATTAGCACTCTTGAAGGAAAAACTAAAGGAGTAGCTTTTATTCTCTGGTAAGGCAAAGCTGGAACTGTGGTCTGATATTAATTTAACAAAGGTGCAACTAATTGTGATACTGTGTTCTTTATATATTTTCCTACTTTAAGATGCTGTAAGTCAACTTTCATTACAACGCCCTGTAGAAAAACACAAGTCGTGCCACTAAAGTTTTCTGCAGTTTTTTTTTTTTCCAACAAGAAATCTGAATGCTCCTCCTCTTTGTTTCCATTTGCTTTTGATATTGGTAGTGACAGAAATCACCACAGTCAATTGCATGGTCAGTTACAGTAATCCTTGATCCCTTTCTTTCCCTAATACAAAATCACGGAAAAATAGATTGAAACATTATCACCAGAATTGTCTTTGTTGGACTGCAGCAGAAAATGAGAATTCCACCATAGCAGAACAGTTGTAATAATCGCAGCTTTTTCTTCCCAAAAATGGCTGTTCGATCCAGTTCTGATGTACGCCTTGTGAACTCTGTGCTTTGATGGGGACATAGAGGGAAAAATCTTGTTCTTTTTGAACAATTACTATTAGGATGATTTCTGAAGGTTGTTCTGATGTAAAATGTTAGCAAACAGTCGATTTTTGTTTTAATACTTGATAGTATGGAGCCTGCTGTTCTCTATTCTTCTCTGGAGAATACATTTTCTGTTTTATTTTCATGAAGTGAGAAATCTGAGGGAGCCTTGAAAGAAGATAATGACTACTGACATAAAAAAGAGCCTTTCACTTGATCCTTGATTAGTTAGTTTAAAACCCATTACTGACTTTATTTCTTTATTCAAACTTTTGTTAACTTTGATAGATGAAGATGCCCTTGGTGTTCTTGGTGACCTTGAGAGAATAAAAAAGAACATAACAAAAACATTCAAGAACCGTCCCTTGCAGTCACCTACTCGTATTAAATTGAATGTGACCAGAGTAGTGATTTTTCACACTTTTCTTGAAATATGTGGCCTTTAAAACAGTACATATAATAGAAAATTGATGAAACCAGGAATTTCATTTAATTAGTTTAATCTTTGCTCTTATTTTTGCTCAGTTAAAGATCATTTAATAGTGTGATAGCGCTTTCTGCCATCTTTTATTTGCTCCAAGCAAGACGAGTTTCTGCTCATAATTGTTTTCTGTGCAACACAATGTGCTTGGAATGTAATAATTGTAATTGTCTTTTGAATTATTGTTAAACTGCTGATACACTTCACTACTCTGTGCTTATTGTAATGTTTGCCACGTTCCAACAGCACCTTTGTGACAGAGGTTGATTAATGCTGAAATGCCAAGATTGGCCTATTCCTGATTTATCAGCTGAATGTTGAGAAGTATTTCCTCCATGACAGCGCTATTTGCATCATCCTTGATTTCTTCTGCCTTTGTTTTCTGGCATGTCTACATACAAAAGAATTTCGTTCAAGAAGAAATTTAAAGTAAATTATAATTTTTCTAAAGTTTGGTGTATTCACTGTCGGTTACATTTCCCAGTCAGGCTCTCGCCTGTTAGATAAGTGACATCGTTTTCAAATGGATGCAGCCTGCAACAGTTTCCACTGGGAGTAGCAAGTCCTCCTCGGTGCAGGTCGATTTTTCTAAGCTAAGATTTTTAGTTCCAGCATACAAAAACATTTAAGCACATGATTAAATCCTATAGATCTCTGTGGGATTTGAAACAAAACAGCAGAAATTATTTCAGCCATAATGGAGCAAAAAAACCCTTTAAGCCTGACTATGCTTAATCACATTTGCTGTTGTTTCCAGCTGTGTTTAGTTCAGTGTCTCAATTCTTAGAAAAACAAAAAAAAAAGTTGACCTTTTTGAAATAGTTCCTAAGGATTTTTTGCTAATACTGCTTTCTGAAGAAAGCTAGTTTTCCCCTAATCCCAAAATACCCACAGTAGTAAATGTCCTGCTATCAGAATTGCTCTTGTCAAAAGGCAAAGAAAGCGAGGTTGAAATTTGTTGTGAGCAATTGCTTGTTGTGAAGAGTTACTTGCTGATAAGAGACGCATCTCAATGAAGCTCAGAATAAAACGATGGTATTATAGACGTCCTGGTCAAGGTTTTTTATAACTATGGGTGGAGAATCAAAAGTAAGCTTTTATTCTAAGTGGATTCAGTGACTTCATTTTACCTGTGTTGTGTTGTCATGGAGAATTTTAGTAGTAAGTCCAGCTTAATTATACATCAGAAAATCAGAAACATAAGTGTTCTCTTCCTTTTTGCAACATTCATCATATTGTTGTTCTGTTAGAATAACTTACATCTGTTCTTTTATGGTTCTTCCTTCTTTTATGTTGCACATAATTATGAGGTGCCTTCTTTTACGCTGACATGTACCATGACTGAAAATTTTGATAGGCTATGAATAAATTCAGTAGATGCCTCTTAATGCAAATATGACTCATATTCATTCTTATTCAGATCTTTACTTATAGAACAGAATCGTGTATCGAGACAAATTCTGCCTTCAGCTACACGGGTGTAAGTTAACTCTCGCCCACTTCAGTGTCACTGAGTCACACCCACACATCTGAGAGCTGAACTGGATCTCTTTTCTTTATGTTCAGAGTTTTGTCTTGCCCAGTTCAGGGTTAGAATGAGTTTGTTTGGTTTTTAATCCTATCAGCAGATCTTCTTTTTCAGCAGAATGGGTCCTAAGATTTAGAACCAAGAAAACCACCCATCAGTTCAAAAACATTCATTGTAACACACTAATCCCATTTACTCCTGATGGCTTTGTTTCTTAGATTCTTTATTTTTTCTGCTCAGTGAATTTTCTGCTCCTTGAATTAAATGTAATAATTAAGGTCTTTAAGCAGAACTTCCTCTATTGAGGCCAAATCCATGCATTTAGATAAATCAGCTAACCAGAAAAAGCCAGAAACTGAATTTGTTCCCCATTTTTGCTGTTTTTTAGTTACATGTGCCCTTGACTGGCACAGTGGAAATGGAGAACATATTTAGATGTGTGGAGCATTCTTAACACTCAGTGTAGAAAAATGTTTCAAATGGCTCCTAGGTTGCTATGAAACCACGAGTACTGATCTCAAATAAATGCCTTTGTCAACCACCATAAATGATCTTACACTGCATATTGAGGACATAGGACATTGCTCATCATGTCTGCTGATATCCGTCTGGTAGCATCAGTCTTTTGTGGAAAAAGTTCTCCTCTGTGCTTATAAATAGAAATAAAATTCTTTGCTTGCCAATAAAGGATGGAGGGACATGACAGTCCTTTAGGAAGTCCCTTGTTTCTGCCCTCACATACTTTCTGTCTCTAACACAGCAAGGGATTTTCTTTTAAATAAATGCAGCCTGTGTTCTCTTTCCTTGTTCCAGATGGACCATGACCCCCGAAACCCGGCATATATTGCCACCCAGGGACCTCTCCCTGCTACTGTCGCTGACTTCTGGCAGGTAAGTTAAACATCTCTTTGAAAACTGAATTTGTGTTTTCCTGCACTTCTAGAAATGTAAGGTGTACAAAATATGTTGTTCTTGAGTCACAATAGGTGGAAAAACCTTCATTCAAGTGTCTTTTTAAAATCTAGTACATGGATATTCAATCCATTAATGTATATGACAAGCCCTGCTAAAGAATAGTTGATCTGGAAATTATATTGAAAACCTCAGGCCAGAGTACTCATATTTTAGTGCCAGGTCTCCATAATTAAACTACTGCCAAGGACTGGATGATTTTCAGAGGGCCTGACCTTCTTAAGAGTGTAGCCAGAATTCATTGTCCCTCTCCAGATCAAAAAGGACCTAACACTGTGTGCCATGAATTTTTCCATTGAAACCTACTTCTCACATGTCCCAGTTCCCCAAAATGCTTAAAATCTTTGGTATTTTCTGTACCACAGGTAGTGAGTTAAAGGCTGAGTTAAGACCCTGCTGCATAAAGTTAGGTTAGGTGTATAATTTTCTGCAGGATTGGGGCTAAAGGCAGTAGTTACCTATGCACAAACATGAGCTTACTTTGCATGCAGGTTTTTTTTCGTGCTCAGGCGGCTCTCAGATTTGAATGTACACACGCCGCCAGGCGAGGTGTGTGCGATTGTGTGACGGATATGCTGCATTAGATATTCCTTTGTAAGTGTAAAAGTGTGCCTGAAAGCTTACTGAAGCTGTCTGGGGAGGAGGTCAACTGGGGCTTACTATCAACACGAACATATGTTTTTATTTTTTGTTTTGCATTATGAATTTAGAAACTTTTGCTCTGAAGATAAAGAATATCTACATAAAAATTTCAGAAGTGCCATTGTATTTTAGGAGCTTGTATCAGTTGAAATCATCTTCTGTCTTCATCTGCATCACTTGGTCTATGATTAGAAAGTGTTAACTGATCCCTACTAAAGACACTTTTTATGCCACAGTTTCCTACTGTCTCTGGTGAGGAACCAAGACATTTTCAAAATGTTTGATTTTAGGTTCCTGGATATTTAAATGCTCAGTCTGAGATATTTTGGGCCTGGTTTTTAGAAGTCCAGAGCAAATTCTTTCTGTTTGACATCAGTTGAGCTGTTGTTCTGGCTTAAATTTTCAAGTAACCTGTGATTTTTGTCTTCAGTATCTTTTTTTTCTTTGGCGAGTGGATTTCTTATATCAGGAATGATACTTGAAAATGTGTTTCTTAGGTTAAACATGCGAAATCAAATACCATGTTAGCTATTCTGTAATGATATTTTATGATTTCTGAGGCCCGTGGTTTTTAATTGTATATTTTTGCATATTTGTATATTTATGTTTTGTATATTTTTACCTGTAACTGCACCTTTACATGTTGAAAAAGTGTACGTTCTCATTTTTAAAAGAAGCATTTAAAGAACAAACTTTTTATAAGCTCTGCTGCTCACACAGAAATCAGAATTAATCATACCAACATAGTATGAACAATAGATTTTGTTCTTCTCCCTTTTTAATTTGAACAGTTAGGCAAACTGTTTGCACAGACACAGAGTGACTAGGACTGAAACGTTATTTCTTTGTTCTGTGATCCAGTCTTCTTCATTCCAACTTTGTACTCAAAAGGTCTCTTTCTTGACTCTCTTCATGCTTTTTTGTGAGTGGAGAGTCTTCACTTTTCTTCACTTTTCTTCTGCTCTTTTTAGCTATTTCTCTTCCCAATTATCCATCAGTGAAGGTTCACTCCTTCCCCCCGACCAGATTTGCTATAGACATCTCCACAGAAACCATTTGGCAACTGTGGTTCAGCTTCTGCTCAGGTGTGGCTATGTGTCTATTTTTGATGTGATATTCTTTTATTATTTCTTCTATTAGGTTCCATAGAAAAGTTTGTTTCTTACAAACTTCTTATTTTGATGATGTGTGTTACTTCATGTTAACAGTCTATGTGTGTCAGACTGGTCCATCACCTGCTATTCTTAAACTTAAACTCCCTACAGATCGCATGTCAGTGTGCTGGTTCCTTTCCCAAGCTTTTTATATGGCCATGGGTATCAACCACGTGTAATAAACAAGCCAAGAGAGATTAACTCCGTAGAGAACACTGCGTCCATAACTGCTGAAATGTAGTAGGTCCATTGTACAAGTCAAAAGCCATGGATTGAAGTTGTTGTGGTTTATGCCCAGATGCAGGACCAAAGTTTAAATCCATTTTTCACCTAATAGCACCTATTTTAAGGTAAAGCATGGGAAACCTGAACTTGCTATGGAAAACAGAGTATTAACTCCTGTCAGGGCAGCATCCTTTGATGTTTACTTGAATACGGTTTTCTGTAGTTTATACAGACCATGGTGCTGCCACCAGGGATTGTTTAAAGATTCAATTATTCATTCCTGAAACATCTTCTCAGTGGTTCTCCTCCCTCTCCCTCCTCCACTTAATACCAGCTGTTGCTGAGCTGTGTTGCATTTTTTCCCTTTTATGTGCTCAGTGAAGCAGTTTTCTGACTGATAGTGAGAAGAGTGACTGACTCCAGAGAGACCTGGGACTATTCTGCTGTTCCTTGTCTAAATGCACAATGTCATGCTTTAGCAAGTCCAACAGAAACTCTTGGAGCTTGGCATCACCTTCTATGGCAATATTTACTAGATATATTGCTTCCTTTTTTTGCGGAGACTTAGCTGCTAAGATTCCCAAGAGCCTAGCTGCATGGCGGGCATCAACCACTCCATTTTATCTTGGCTGAAAGACTACCCCAGGAAGAAACTGTTATCAATGTTTCCACTCCTGTAGACATTTCAAGCTGATTTCTAGAAAACACTTGTCTACAAAGCATTTGTTTTACTTGAAAGTGTAAGACAGCTTTCGTGGCATTTACAACACAGCTGATATCCATAATGAAATCCAAACTGCTCCAGATTTCTCCTGACTGTCTAGATTTCATGCTCAAACTCCAGAGGCACAGTTTCTAAACCTAGTTTCTTCCGCTCCTCAGTGACTATATCTACATTAACAAGCAGTGTGGCCCACTAGGAATGGATTTAGTGCCACAGTACTTACTTTGTATGTTTTACTGTAGACCAACTGTTCAGTGGTCCAATGGACCAAATGCCTGCTGGTGGTGGAGAAGGCTACAGATGCATCTGGAGGAAGCTTCTTCCAAAAGGAACCAAGTTCCTGAGGTTTAACACTGCTCTCCAGTGTCTGCTTCTCTTCATGTCTGTCATCTACATGATCATGTGGTCACATCCATTATCTCTATTTAAGACCAAACAGATGATTTAGTTTTGGATAATCTTTTTTCCTAGTTCCATTGGCAGGCCCCTCTAAAACCTGTTGTGTTGATCGAGTGCCCAGTATTTTTGTTCAAGACACTCAGCAATCAAATTCCCATTTACTGTTTTCAAGTTGCCCAGATCTGAACAAAGATTATGGTCAGTTCAGTGTCTTTTCTTTCCCAAACTGGGCAAAGCTTTTTCATAAAACATTCATGATGCTTTGTCCAAGCTCATCTTGTTTAGCATTCTTACTACTGGTGAGCAGATCTATGCCTAGGACCGCTATGGGACTGGAAGGGGACCAGTTTCAATCATCTCACTAGTGCCCAATTTCTGGAAGATTTTGTCCTTTTTGGTAAGGTGAGGAAGAAGGGCAGGTATTGTTCTTCAGTACCATCTAACTTGGGCCCCTGGAGCTGGCCATTAGACTCAGCATTTTTGGTACACCTTCCTATTCATTTGAGTTTTCACGTTGACCTGAGAAAGACTAGTTTGATGGAAGTTTTTCTTTCAAAGATGCAGTTTTTGAGCTGGAGATAGTCCAAACTCCTGTATATCGGTCATCTTCAAATGATGCTTAAACAAATTTTGTATATGTTGTAAAAATAATAATGATAAAAAAGGCAAGAGTCTTACTCTGGCTTTTCTAAAGGTGTAAGGCCACTTCCAAGCATCAGCCTTCCACAGCTGTCTCTGTCCCTCCAGTTTCCTTCTCCAGCTCCTTATATTCCTGGCATAGCGCCTATAAGCCAGCAAGTGCCAAGTTAGTTCCAACTTTCCTGGCTTACCTATTTCTTTGAAAACTTTCTAGCCTGCAGGAGTTGTGTTGTCAGTCATCTCATTGATCTGTTTTGCCACAGGGCTTCCTAATCTGTCTGGGTACTCTGTGTTTGCGGCTCAAGCAGAGATTTCATCTCTGCCTGCATGTCATCTCTTAGACCGCTCTGGAAATTTTCCAGCTACTACTTTAATTAATTTTGAAAAGCCTCCAGCTGATTTAAGTCTTCTTTTAATTTCATCTGGTCTTGTTTTCATCTCTTTTTACCAATTACTATTTCTGAGAGATACCTCCTTCATTGATTCTATTTTGGTTCAGTGGGAATTCCACCTCACGATTCCCTTTCTTGAAAACTGGATGCCTCTCCTCACATGGTATTAATCCATTTTTACCTGAGTGGTTAAACAATTTGCCAGGTCTGTGGGTTGTTTTCTTCTCAGCTGGAAAGAGAATTCATCCTCAGGATAGGGTTTTGCTTTGATATAGTTCCATTTTATTTACAAAGAAAGTACAGAGTTTTATTTCCTTGAACAAAGACAGAATCAAATAACAGGCAATAACTTCTTTTTTCCAAACCTCATTCACCCAGTGTTTTACCCCCAACCTCTCTTTCAGCTTTTCTTCTACCAGGATCACAATGCCAGTTTGTTGAGCTGTGCTGGTGGTTTCTTTATTCCTTTTACACATTTTTGCTGCTTATCTGGATTAATCATCTTGCCTTGATTAATGCCTCTCTCTCTGCATTAAGCATATCAGTTTCTAGAGAAACTCATGGGCCCATATGCTTCGCGTTTCTCTTGGTTTTGATGATAACTTCTGTAATTTCAGTTATCAGGCTCCATAAAAGAGTTTGCTTGTTTCTTACATTTATCTTGAATGAAAGGTGATGATTTTGTCCAGCAGCTTCAGTGAGATTTCACTCAGCTCTTTCACATAACGCTATTAAAATTCAACATCTCTTTGAACATAATTCAAAAGAAAGAGGATGTAGAACATTTCTGATCTATAACAAGTTTTCGCAGCAGGAGTTCCATGTTGTGAATAATTCTGGAGGCATAAAATTTTATTATTTTCCGTATGTGCTGGGTTATAATTCCATGAAGTATTTGACATGAAGTACATGTCTTAACTTGCAAAGTATTTTAAGAAGCGAAGGATGATAATATGCAAAAAACTATTCCTAGGAGTTAGGATATTTAGAACCAACTGCCTTCACACTGAAAAATTGTTCTTAATTATGCCAGTTTCATAAATTGCTTGTCTGCTAAGGTTCCTCGTCTCCAAATGGAGATTTCCGTAGGAGGCCATAATTTTTCCCTCTGGAAAACACCCCACATTATGCCTTGCTTTCATAAATCTACCTACATTTGCCCTTTTTTCCCCTCCGCCTTTTTGGAGGGAAGTGCATTTTCATGTTTTTTTATTTTACCATAGTAAGTGAAAGAGAGGGAGAGATTAGGCAGTTCCTGCCAAGTGGCTTAAGAGGATATGCTGCTTAGTTGCCTGAAGAGATCAAATCACATGTGATATATATTTATGTCAGTATTTGTTGTCTTTCTGTGATGTCCACTGTCCATGGCCAGCCAAATTAAGAAGTGTATGAGCATTATGTAACTCCTACGGGAGGAATAGAGAAATACGATTTTCGTCATTTTGCAGATGTTCAATAAGGTTCAAAGCACCTACAACAGCAAGTCATGAATTAAACACAGTCAACACTTGTAGAATGGACCAGAAAATTACAGAATCACAGACTCACAGAATGGTCAGGGTTGGAAGGGACGTCTGGAGATCATCTAGTCCAACCCCCATGCCAGAGCAGGGTCACCTACAGCAGTTGCACAGGACAGCGTCCAGGCGGGTGTTGAATGTCTCCAGAGTGGGAGACTCCACCAACTCTCTGGGCAGCCTGTGCCAGTGCTCTGCCACCCTCAAAGGAAAGAAGTTCCTCCTTATGTTAAGGTGGAACTTCCTATGTTCAAGTTTGTGCCCGTTCCCTCTTGTCCTATCACCAGGCACCACTGAAAAAAGACTGTTCCCATCCCCCTGGCACCCTCCCTTTAAGTATTTGTATGTGTTAATAAGATCCCCCCTCAGTCTTCTTTTCTCTAGACTAAAAAGACCCAAGTCCCTCAGTCTTTCCTCATAAGAGAGATGTTCTAATCCCCTAATCGTCTTTGTAGCCCTTTGCTGGACCCTCTCCAGCAGATCCCTGTGTTTCTTGAACTGGGGAGCCCAGAACTGGACACAGTACTCCAGATGTGGCCTCACCAGGGCAGAGTAGAGGGGGAGGATGACCTCCCTCGACCTGCTGGCCACACTCTTCTTGATGCACCCCAGGATGCCATTTGCCTTCTTGGCCACCAGGGCACATTGCTGGCTCATGGTCATCCTGTTGTCCTTTCCACAGAGCTGCTCTTCAGCAGGTCAGCCCCCAGCCTGTACTGATGCATGGGGTTATTCCTCCCCAGGTGCAGTACCCTACACTTGCTCTTGTTGAATTTCATAAGGTTTCTCTCTGCCCAACTCTCCAGTCTGTCCAGGTCACGCTGTAAGGCATATTCCTGGCATTTGCCTGAATAGATCTGTAGCTCAGGCTAGATAGTTCCCCAGGTGCCTGAGTCTCTGGAGGGCTCCAGTCTGGCAAGGATGACAGAGCAGATACCACTCATGAACAGCACTGTCAGATGCAGGACCAGCAAGGTAGACTTCAGGTGCTGCCCCTTTGTGGTTAGGATGCTCCTCCAGGAAGCGAGAGAGCATCATCCTACATGTTCTGAATCAAACCCCGGCTTTTCATTACCCCATCCTTCCTCCACTATTTGCCAATACATGAAATAGTCTTGAAATTGGGAACGCTCTTCACCCTTCTTGTTAAAGCTGGGCATCTGTTGCTGACGAACAAAAAGAAGTCTCACCGGAGTGGAGGTTTACACTGTTGTGATTATAGGGAGTAGGGAGACCTCATCTCTGCTGCTTTGATTATTTTCTATTTTTATAGCAAGACTATTAAATGTAAAGTGCAGAAGGAGTCCCAAGAGTAAAGACCAGGGAGTTCGGTTGCCATTTGCTTTTCATTGCCCCCAGTTCTGCATTTCTTAATCTAAAACTTTTTTTAGAATAATTTTTCTCTACCCATATTCAGGAGTATACTATCAGCGTCAAGTTCAAGAACTGACTATTGTTTTCCTCCTAGATCGCATGTTAAGAACCCAATTCTTGAGTTGCAGTCATGAGGACATGATAAATCTTTGCATGTCTGTTTGGCAACACTTGCTTCTCTCTTCCAGTTTTGGAATTCAACAAAAGAAATACAAAATACTGTCAGTTGATTGTTTCCTCTGTAAAAAGGATTAGTCATCAGTGATCTCCAAGGGCAAGTCCCACTGGGCAGGATACGATGTCCCTGTAGCTGAATGAGTCTCCCTGCAAAATCAGTGTTCCAAACCCATGGGCTGAGTAAGAACAACTGTACCAAACCCTCCCCTGCTCTAGTTGCTGGTTTCTGTGCTCCCAGTTCAGCATGTTTTGTGAGTGCTGAAATTAATTTACAGCCTAAATTATTTTTCTGTGTTTTGTTCTTCTGTGCAGAACACGGTGCTTTCAAGCAGCCTTGATTCCCAAGTTTTATTTTCCTTGCCTGGAATGGGACTTCCTGCATGTCTAATCAGTTCTCACCTTCAGAAAGAAGAGCAGATGAAAAGCGACACAAAGCAATTCAATGTGTAAAATATGCATATTTTAATTTAATAAAAGAAAAACAGCAAGGGAGAGATAGGCACAGAACAGTAGCCCCTAGAGCTCTAGTAACTTGTCAAGCCATGTGAAATAAATATAGCATTAGGAATTCCATAGGCGTGCAGTAAAGGAGTGTGCGTTTACCATGCTCGCTTCTAATTATGGCTCCGGTTGGAGAAGGTACTTAGAAGTGGTCCTTTTAAAATTTCTATCCCTCTATTGTTTAGGCTCCACCTTTCCAATATTAAAGTGAAAAGCTAATTACTGGCAGTTTTGGTGGACTTTCCCTCCTTAATGTGGTTTTGTCAGCCCTGCAATACTGAATAGGGCTCATATTTAAATTATTTCATAATAAGGCTTGAGTTAGGAGTCTACTGAGAAGAATAAGTTTACGTCTCTCTGTGAAAGCAGAAGTTATTGCAACACATACAGTCATCTTGAGTTTGCCTTTCCCATTGACTTCCAAACAAGTGTTGCTGCAACAGCAGGGACATAAAACATGGAGCCAACCTGACGACCACGTATTTATATATGGTCCTCTCTGAAGCTGTTTTTTCAACTGCAAATCAGATAATTTTTTTTTTAATTAAACATAGATTATTGATCGTTAATTCTTCAACTTACAGATTTGCTTGGCTGTCTGGCACAGCTATGACTTTGCAAATGGCAACTCTGATTTTGCCAGATTTGACCCACTTCATATCAAAACGTTAAGTCATTTTCAGCGAAAATGTTTTGCAAAAAAGGTTGCTTTTTGACTGGCAACATTGTGAAGTTCTAGTTGATAACAAAAATCCCCCTCCCAATTCCCTCCCAATTATTTTTTTTTTCTGGTTAAAAGCTGCCCCCCCCCCCTTTTTTTTAACCCATTAAAACATTAGGCTTTGGGTTTAAAATATTCCAGAAAATGCCATTTTCTGACTGTCTCCATTCAATACGCTGTTTCCTGTTTCCAATGGAGAACTCGAAAGAAATCATAGTTAATTACTTACAAGATATGTAATGGGATGAATATTATCTGATCCAGCAAGGGTTAGTACCTTGCTTTTATGTTGTTTTAGGAGCTGTGTTTATTCATGTTGAATTTTGATTATCATTAGAAATTATTTAGTTTTTGTTTGCTTGTTTGTCTGCTGTTCCAAATAGTTGCATTTACCAACTATTTGGGAAGCCTGAAAGACTGAAAAGATGGATTCTTCAGTTTACTGGAGGTCTCTTCCAGAATGCAGCTGGTGTGATTAGCCTGTTATTTTTAGTGAACAGGCTGGGTTTAACTGATTATCCTATCTATTTTCTACTTCTAAATCATCACGTTTTAGAAACTTCTCCACCAGTCCTTGTCAAAAGAAGAGTGTCTAGTCAGAACACATATCTTGTCATTTCCCCATCACTAAACTAAAGACGAAAATGACTGAAAAGGGGGTTTGGGGTGGATCATTCATTATAAAAAGAAGTTAGAAATGATGAAGTGTCTGAAAAAATAAAGGAATTCATTTAACCATTTTATTTAGAAGCAAGTAAACAAGGAAATTTTAAAATACAAACTTTCAAAAACTAGTGTTTTATTGGATTTGTGGCAGTGTTGTGGCACTGATTCTCCTATTTGTGATTTTTTCTCCTTACTTGAAAAACCAATTCTGTGCTCCTTTGCAAGCAATTCGTACTAAATATAATTCATTCGAATGTGGAAGTCCTTTGTATGGGACTGGCACGCTAGATAACCACAGCATGAGGTCTCTACACGTGGTGGATTTCATCAACAGGGAATCCTGCGGATGTCGAACGCATTGCTCATCTTTGGGTTGCAGGATTCAGCCTTTAATTTGCAATAAATGGAAAGGGATAGTGCTATTCTTGTCTAAGAAATGTTTTGAGAATGATGCATACAGCAGAACCTCGTTAAAGAACATTAACATGTTACTCTCTAGGCATATAGGCTGAAGTCATACAAAATTATACACTGTCTTCCCTTTTTGGCAAAGCATGCATTGCAGAGCTCTGTAGTGAGCTCCTATATGTAACTCAGACTTTATCACTTCAATTCAGAAGATTTTATTCAACATTTCTTCTTCCAGAAGTATTACCTTAAATTACAAACATGAAACTGCCTGTGCTAATTGATCTAAGTAATTTCATTTTTATATATTATATTATAATTTNCTCTTTGCTAACCAGAGGCCTTCTCCGAAGGCTGCACTGGGATTGTGCAGACCGGGTCTGTGCTACCTGTTCCTCCATTAATTACAAAGACACGCTCCTTGGGGACGCTTTCTAGCACGTGGCCACGTCTGGACACTGAGCACAGCAAAGTGTTAGGTGTTGGGAGATGTGGCTTCTGAAAAGCCCATCACCAAGTTAAAGATGGGGCGGTGAACAGGCAACAGTATAAAACTCCGTGAACTGCCTTTCGATCTATCTTCTGCGTTATTTGGAAAGAAATCCAGATAACAGCCTGATGGTCTAATACTTAAGTTATCACGGAGACAAAGAAAATGCTGTAGTCCTGCAGTCACAGGCTGTGAGTCTTAGTGAAAATCCCCTCCCGATGGTAAGCACGGGAGATGCAGTGACAATTGCTTGTAACAGGGATGACGGCACTGGATTGTATTGCCTTCTTGATTTAGTAGATTTGACTTCTACGTTTTTGCACAATGACCTAAAAGAAATATTATACCCCAGAGTAACTTTGAAATTGTTTGTTTAAATTAACTTTCATTTGGATTTATGCTTAATGAAATCTTCAGAGATGCAGACAGCCCCTCTCTAATGAAATGCTGTATCTTTGAACCAATGAACAGGGTTGCCAAACTGTAAGGATTCCTCTCTAAACGAGTGGGCTTTTATAATGTTACACTTGGGTGGCACAGGCAGAGTGCTAGATGATTAGTTTATGGTCTAGATCATTGTATTTTTATTACACTCATAAAAACTGTGTTTCTCCTCATTTTCGTAATGGCTTCAATGAGCTTCTATACCTTCTAGAGGCACATTAAATCGTTATGTGATGAAAGTACTGATTTAGTGGGGCTAGTTTTAAAGTAAGATACATGTTTTGAATTCTTATCTTAGTCTGATTGCTGACTAAAAAAGGTGAAACTACGTTAGAATGAATGAAATCTCTATCGTCTTCCTTCCATACAAAGAAGGTTCCCAGCTGTGGCCTAAAACAAATGCAATACAGAAAAGAAACAACTGATAAATCTGCATCTGCCTATAAAATAAATTATCTATCAATTTAAAGTATTTTTGCTGGTTTTGTGGCATTGTGAGTTTTAACAGGAGGATGAGTGGATTACAGATATTTTTAGTTAAAATCTTTTAAAGGGAAAAAAGATAAGAAAGATTATTTTTATTCATTACATTCAACTGTAATTTTTTTCCCCACTCCTATTCAAAATTATAAATAACCCTATTCTGTGCAAACCCTAGGTTCATTTCTCTAAATAATTCTAAGCTATTTTTAAAAGTTGCTTTAATTAAGTTGCAAAATGAAAAAAAAAAAGGGAAGAAAAATGTTATTTGTTTCTCTATATACAAGCCATTCTTAACAGAGAAGACAACATCATTATCCATGAATGGGAAACCTTTTTATTTGATATGTAATTAAAAAAAAATAATCCTTGAATTGAATGTATCATCTCATCTTTGCACAGTTTAGACAAAGGCCTTTTTTGTTTACAAAATTTACATGTCAATACAGTTGCTTATAAATATTTCTGTGAAATAAACATAACCCTTCACAAAAAGAGCAGTTTACTCTTCATTCAGTAATTTTATATGCTAGCAAAAAGACAATGAAAGTTGTATGCAAATATAACATCAATGTACAGCATAATAATAACAGTTTTTAGTGATTATGCTGCTTGGTATTAATTCATAGGAGCCTTTTTGTTCAGCCACGGGCTGTGTTTGGAACAGAGATACGCCAGACCAGAGCATCTCTGCTTGTTCTGCTGTTTGTGGGAGACATCCACAAATCCTTTAGTTGAGGATGCGCTGGATTCCTGTGTCCTACTCTGTAGCTGGTCTAAATCATTATTAAGCACTCATGCTGGTAGTGAAGATGCACCGTTTTCTTCTGTTCCTGCTGTACCTTTGCTCTGTGAGCGCACGGTCTGCAGCAGGAGTTGGACTTTCCTTCTACCTCCANAAAAAGACATAAGAAAAAAAGAAAGGAATACGGAAGGAAAAAATAAAAGAAAGAACAAAGAAGGAAGAAAGGAAGGAGGAAGAAGAAAGAGAAAGTAATGCACAGTTGCAACAAATCTTTTATAAATGTGCTTTTGGAGGGACAATTTCTCCATCTGAAGTGTTTCTGGAAGAACAGTTTTGCTCTGGGTTTTTCCTGCTTTTCCCTCGTTACTGTTGTTCAGATGCAACTTTTATGGTTGTTTCAGCAATGCAGCACTTCAATAGCTTTTGCTACATGGCAAACTGCAAAAAGACACAGGGTTGAGGACACAAACAGGTTTCAGTACGCGCGACTTCAGTAGGCCCATGCTGGTTAGTAATAAATACCAAATCCCAAATAGTTGTGTGTTCTGCAAGCATCGTTCAGCATTCCCATTGTGGATCTAAAAGTTTGACAGAAAAGCAGCTGAACGTGGTACCAGGAACGAGGAGAGATTTTGTGGAAGACCCGAAATGAAATCGCTGGAAATTCTTTAATATTTCATGGACGCCTGCAAAATATGGTGCCAGTTTATTCAGGGATTTGAAAGCAGCTGCAGAGTAAAAGTGTCTAATGAAAATGAAATAAATTTCCTGTGAATGGAATAAATTTTGATTGTGTGTCTGAGTGCAGTAATTATACATGTCACGCAGTAATTAGGCAGTCACAATGTGGCCACGGTGTCTTTCTTTGTCTGCAGATGGTCTGGGAGAACGGCTGTGTCGTTATTGTCATGCTGACACCCCTTGCAGAAAACGGAGTCAAACAGTGCTACCACTATTGGCCAGACGAAGGGTCAAACCTCTACCACATCTACGAGGTACCTAAACAACATATCTGGTTGTAAACGTGACAGTAAGTGTCTGGGTGGATTTCCTACGGGGCAAAATGGTGTTTAAGCCGATCTAACCTGGAGGTCGAGCCGAGGGCTCTTAAATACTCTTCATGTGCCTTCGAGTAGTTTTAGATTTGGGAAAAATTCGAGCGTGGTTTTAATAGCAAGGTAGTTTCCGCTGAATAAAATCGAGTCAATAATGAGCCAAGTATTACAATGAAAAAGGACAACAATTTTGTTTTTCAAATGGTTTTGCAAGTGGTTGAAATGTGAAACCATGTATTTATATTTTATAGGAAAATAGTATTTTTAGAACTAGTGAATTTTGCCTTAGGAAAGCCATATGTATGTCTTTGCAGAAAAGCCTCTATAGCTGTAGTAATTAATGCTATCTATTTTTACCTCTTGCTTCAGCCACAATAATAAATATATCTTTTTATTTTCTGCTTTACATTTCTAGCTCAAAATATCATATCACCAGTTTTGTCGAAATGTACCGTTGATAATGGTTGTCAGATTTTTCCAGTTGTCCAGCTGAGCAGAGGAAGAAAATATTACCGCAATGCCAGATAAGAAGAATAGGAAAATGTGAAGAAATACAGTTATTTAAAATAAAACTCATTTTCTGAAAAGATGAACTCTGCAAATAAGCTGCATTTTTTAATGTTTATGTTTCTACACAGCAGAAGAAACTGACTTTTTACTTCTCATGGGAATTCAACTCAGATTTTTAAGACCACTGAGAAGGGCCTGGACAATGCATTGTGGGCATTTCCGAGTAGAAAGCCACAGGCAGTCCAATATATTTTCAGGCAGTGTCTTTTGTATTCACATAATGATATAAAGTTTCAATTTAGTGATTTTTTCTTTTGCATTAAAACTGTCGAGAACTTTTTTTATGTTTTCAATAAAATAGCAGTGGCAGCTAAGCCCTTCCTTAAAACTGCACTGATTGCTAAATTAAAAAAAAAATACATTTTCCCAGCAATGGCCAATTTGCTAATAAAAACAAAACTTTTGTGCAATTCCTTCATCCCAGAAATCTTACACCTGCAATCCTGAAAATGTGGCTTGCAACCAAAATTGCTGATCTCCTTTTGTTCCTTCCTATGGGGTTTAGGTAAACCTTGTCTCTGAGCACATCTGGTGCGAGGATTTCCTCGTGAGGAGCTTCTACCTGAAGAATCTGCAGACAAACGAGACCCGCACGGTGACACAGTTCCACTTCCTCAGCTGGAACGATCAGAGGGTTCCTGCTTCCACGAGATCACTTCTGGATTTCCGCAGGTAAAGCACAAAGTATGACAGTTCATTTAAGACGATACACATCTGAGGAACTAAACTAGTCCTTCTAATTGTCCTTTAAATATTTCTGGTTTGAAAGGGGGTCCTCAGCCTGGGATGCCACAATGCTAACCTAACAGACAAATCTGCAGTAGGTTGATGTTTAGTGTTGTCTCACACATAGATGTTGCCTGGTTTTAAGACATACTCATTTCCCATTTAGAGATCGACACCTTTCTTCCCTTTGTACAGCTCTTCAGTGCTTCTGTATTTCTTTGTTTTCCAAGTATTTATCCGTTCTGCAACTTCCAGGCTTTTTGTGTGGCTCCCCTATGATCCTTATTGCAGGAATCTCACAAATAAGTTATGTTCTATGAGCACACTTTAAAACAAAAAAATCATGATGGAGTCATATGGCAATAACGGCATTCCCGTGGGAGCGTTTGCTCGTAAGGATTGAACAGTGAGGACTCTAGACTTTCTTTGGCTGCAGGAAGGTGGAAATTTGAGAAAGCAGATGAAAATGTTGACAAAGCGTACCCTCTGGAATTTTAAAGAAAGTCAACGTGGCTTTAAAATACAAATATACAGAGGCAAAACCTGTGAAAGTCCTTGCCACCTTCTCTAATGTTTGCTGTGTCTATCTAAATTTTAATTTGAAAATTAAAGCCATGCATGATAAATAGTGGAGCGAAATAATCTTCATTTGATTGCAAACCGTGCCCAGTGCATCGTGTGTAGGTGTTAGCGTGTATCAGCTAATCCACAGCGATGCGCTTATGACTAATGAAAAGAATCTCTGGGAGGTTTGGGGAGTTGGTTCTCAATCCGCAAGCGGCCTGTGGGATCGCGTGTTTTCCTCTCTGCACTACAATATTATCTACAACCCCCCGAAGTGATTATAAGGGGCTCAGTGCTCAAAAGGTCCAAACTTGTTTCTTTCAATAAGTGCTGGGAGCTCTGACTGAATCCAGTCGGAGTTACGCATCTGCCCCTGAGGGGAGAAGCCGGTGTATAACCAACGGGAGCTGGTTGCCCAGTTGGCAACATTTTACCCTTAAAATTTTGGGACTAAATGCCACCCCTCATCCATCAGTACTCTTGTATGCCTTGCAAGGGTTTTCAAAGTAGAGAATCATCTCACACGGTGCAGGTCAATAACGGAGTGTAGCTGTACTGAGTCACTAGGAGCTATGGCGGGGTAAGAATATGAGGATACGCTACAGACTCGCAATGCAAATGCAATAGAGGAGGAAGGAAGCACGGCCATAGGATGAAGTTGAAATTGTAATTGAGTTTTCAAGGTTTTCTTCTCTGGGTTCAAACTTTAATGTGATTTTTATGGCTTGCTTGTAGTACTGTGGAAGTTGCCTGTAGTGAATTTCTGTAGCGAAAATTCTGAATTGGTTCCATTAAGCTGTGCGAGGCTGCAGCACGGAGCCAACACAGCATCCGATTTCGCTCGTTTTGAAGTTAGTGGGAAATCTGCTAGCAATTCTAACTAGGCTATAAATGAGCCTGTACAGCCAGGACATCTGAAGTTCGGAGCACCTCTACTCCAACTTGCTTCTGTAAGAATTGAGGTCTCTGTGTGAACTGCAGGATTAGGTCTACAGTAAGTCGCAGTTCACATCGCCAAGAAAGCACTGCGTAGAGTGACATTGTGTGAGGGTTAAATAGCCATGTTGAAGAAGTGTTGTGCAATACTTTGAAAAAGAAAAATTATAACTAGATGAGAAAAGTAGTGGAGCTGCCATTCTTTGTATTTAAAGCCAGTATGGGAATGAACCTGTTAAGATTTAATTGAATTCTGAGTGTTCATTTAATATGTATTCACAGTCCAGTGTAGGGTACTGTAATCATTTGCTACGTGCAGATTTTGTACAATGAACTCATAATACTGAATGCATAGTAAAATTCCGCCTGAAAAGGAATTTTGGCATGCACAATAGCTGGTCTGTGAATCTCAGTTTTCTTGGTCATCTGATGTTGTTGCTTTTTTAACGACAAAAAAAACTAATGCACTATTGCTGAAATAATGTATTTGGAATTCATTTATACAATATATGTTTTACACCTGAATCTTCCCATTTAAAGTACAAACTCCGCTGGATTACGACAGCTGAGTCTTAAAGCCCCCAGAATAAATGTCTGACAGCGCTACCATACTGGAAGCAGGGTAGTGCTAGGAAGGGGCTGCTCTCATTTCTTTTAATCTATCTATGGTTTTATGTGCATTCAATGTGTTTGTATATATATATATGGATATGTGTGTATATTTATATATTCACATACATATATGAAATTAAGCATATACATAACCAACCCTCTATTTTTTATAATTCATCACCAAGAAAAATTGGATTCCCAAAATTACCTTGCCCAGAGTCTGTGGAAATATGGACCTTGAAATTTTTATTGAAGTAAATTTTGCAAGTCTCTTTGAAAACTGAAAGCTTACATTTTTCTTACTATGTATCAGACAGTGTTTTAGATGATTTTGCATTTAGCAGATACAGTAAACCTTGTGGAATAATCTATCATACTTTCACAATGTAGGTATAAATTGTCAAAAAGAGATTATTCTATATATTTAAAAAATCTGCACAAAAGACAGTCCCTGAGAGGTGAGGCTACTACAGAAACCACTGGTCAGCTTTAAATGCTTCTGGAGTCCTAATTTCATTTTGAACAATAGACCAATCATTATTGCTCTGGACTAGCTTGTTAGTCATGCACTGATATGTGTAATTAAATATTTCTTGAGCCCAGAGGGAGCACATTTACACTTTAAAGAGGGACTGCTAAGCTAAAAGATAATTAGCATCACATGTGAGGGCTTTGCTTAAAATATATATCTATTATGCTATCACTTCTCGCTGTGTGCAATGGCATTTACTAACACTGCTCACTTTAAAAATGGACAAATTCTTATTTTGCCAGCTAATTAGCGGTTGCCAGTGTCATTTTTGTGATGTTGCAGCTAGTAATATGAGCCCAGTTGCATAGTCACAAAAGTGATCATTGGAAACTGTGACTCTGCTGCAGGGACAATGTGGGAAACCCCTTTTCTGAGCCTCTAACGACCTCTGACCTTTGCTTGCTGATGGTTTGCATGATGATTTCTTTTTCACTCAATGAGCCAAGGGTTGGTTTGTATTACTAATCATTCTTTCTCAGTTAATTCTTCCTGTATATGTATATATATAAAATATATATTTTCTTCAACATTCAAGAACTTTGCTTACTGATGAATTTTCAGCTCACTCTCATTAGCCAGAATTAAGAATGAAATGAGATGTTGCTGCACTTCTAAATATTTTCATAAACTAAATATAGACAAAGCTATGAACCAGCTGGATTGAAACCCTTTGTTTTAATGTGTTTTCTGAAATGTGTGATAATGAAAATGTTTGAAACGCCTTCAATAAAACTGACAAACATAAGGTGTCTTTCCCTCACATGTGTCTCTGGCTGTCTGATTTACTGGGAGGTCTGATTTACTGATAGGTTTAGATCGAGTTTGCCATTGAAATTATATTAAGGCTTTGGTAGGTGGCTAGTCACAACATGCAAATATCATAATAGTGGTGACATGCAAGGAACAAAGGAACCACACAAGCAGAAAAAGAAATGGTAAATACCCTTCTCTAGTTATTAGCTTTTAGTTAATACTTTAAATGCAGGAACGACTCTTTACTAATGCACATGATGGGGGGTGGGGGCAGGATGACCAGCTGCATGTAGGGGAATGCAGACCACCTGTATCAGATGTTTTTACAGACATTTCAAATATAATTACTATACAATATGAAAAATAAATATCAGGCTTTTTGTTCTATAGAAGGAGTTGATCCTCAGATCTGACCATCAAGAACTGAATGATTCATTCATGTGTAAACTCTAGTGCAGCTTAAGTCATTGAAGTTTCTCTTGGTAGTGCCTGTGTATGTATGCATCTATGGACATACAAATGGTCCATTTCACTTCTAAAATCAGGTGCTTCTCAATGACTTATCACTTATTTCATAGAAAGTTTTCTACTGCATTAATTACTTACATCCAAGGATTATAAATAGAGACAGAATGTCTCTGCAAGTATGATTTATACCCGTAAACAAAAGAGCAGGAATTGTGAAAAATTCCTGAATTCTAATGTTTAAAAGGAATCATTACAGGAACTTAATATTGTTATCAAGTTTGGTTAGAATCTTAAATAATAAAAAGCAGAATGTGAAAACACCATTTCATGGGACACCACCACCATCTCTGTAGCCTGTTTGGGTTGAGTTCCAGGTATCCCGACTCCCTGCCAGATTTAGAAGTTTAGGCATCTTCAGGCTATACTGTAAGCAATGTTTAAAGATATATGCATGTTTTCACAGCACAGATGTTAGTGAATAGATGAACAGCCAAGAACTAAATGATTCAGTAGGTTAGTTATGCTTTAAAATTCATAATAACATCGTACCACAGTTGCCAAATTCCAGCAGCTCACTTCAGTTTAGCAGTCAGGATCCTGTGTAACACTTGTGCCGAGCTGGGGACTATTGGAGGGTCTGGTCACCCCTTGGAAGTTGCCCTGTGAAATGGTTTTAGAGGAGACCTTCTAGCTCCAGTAAACTCAAACATCTCGTCAAGGAAATTGAATGAATTGAATTTCTTGAAGCAATGCTTTCCCATTTTAGCCTTTATTCAGCTTGCCTTGTTAACATATGTGTGCATATTTTATGGGGGTTTGGGCCTGTAACTTACTTGACATGCAAAATATATCCTAGAGCAGAAGAGAGTGTTTGGGATTTGGGTTTTTGTAAGGCAATTTAAATAGATTTAAACCAATTTTGTGGACTCTATTCTTAGACTGAGTATCTTGGTTTGCTTCATTGAGTTTACATATCAGCAGACCTGTTCTATAGCTGTACTTTTATTGATTGACTTCACGTATATTCTCTTGACACTGAGAATGTTTAACCAGGAAGCTGGAGAAGACAATAATGTGTAAATATTAAATATGTAAGACTTTTGCACTAGAACCAAAGCAGTAGAGCTTATTGATGGTTTTAGTTATTTTCACCACAATAGATTACATTTTAGAAATTTTGTGAGAAGTTTTTCAAGAGATTCAGTTTTTGCCTTTCTGAGGAGAACTGGTTTTACAAATCAGCACACATTGCACGATGTATACTGGAACAGCCATTTTTAATTTTGGATTCAGTTTGATGCCCCTCGATATTTCTTTGAGCAAGCTCATGAACTCAAAGTTGCCTTTCAAATTAAAGCATCTCAAGATAATCTTAGTTTTGGAGCTAAGACATGAGACTTTTGAGAAAAGAGATCGTTTATTTTGCCTAGCCAGCAGCAATAACGGGATGTTTTCTGTGATTTCTACAGCAGCAAAGCAGAAGCAAACTTTAAACAAGATTATGTATGTAACAACTGCTTGTTATAGTAGGAAATTACCATCCTGACTGTTTCTTTGAAGTCTGCAATATTTGCTTTTTCTTATTGCTTATTTTTGACAATTGGCTAAAGAAACAGTATGTCATATGCTTAATTAATTTTTTGTGTCTGTTTTATTTCAGAAAAGTAAACAAGTGCTACAGGGGTCGCTCTTGTCCAGTAGTTGTTCATTGCAGGCAAGTACAATTTCTAAAATAGCTTTAGAGAGATTTGTATGTGTAAGAATTTAATATAGATATAAACAAAATGGGCAAATTAAAGTTTTCAGTGAACCACTAAACAGATAGGGAGGTAGGCTGAAGGTATTAAACACAGTTCAACTGTTCTTTAATGCTAATTAATATTTAGGATCTGTTTTTATAATAAAATTATTCATTCCTATGATTTCATAGATGTTGTGTTATGACTTAACAATATATGGCCATCCTTTCCAATATAAGTAGCACTTCAGTTTCATAAATCTCCTTCAGAATGATAGTTGTTCCCACATTCCCTCCCAATTTAGTCTTCTTTATTTTATTAACGCTCAATTATGTTATTTCTTCTTTGCGTGTTTTAGTGATCACAGTGAGAAGTGGGCAATGTCAGGGAGTAGAAACCTACTCAGAGATTGAGTAATCCTTTAAGCATAGATTGTCTTTAGGCCTGACAGTCCGATAGATGCACACAAAAACCATTGGGCAGGTCAATGGAAAACTTTACCATAATAATGTTAAATGTTTGGTTTTGCCATTGGAGATTCTGAGTTATAAGGAGACTATTGCGCTTATTTATCAAAGATATTCGTGTAGATAAGGAAGATAGGAAACCAGCCCTGCTAAGAGGCAGGTTGTTTGACATGTGGTACTCCACTTTGGGTGGGACTGAGGAGGTAGGGGACATGTTTCTCACGTGTGGCTCAGCGGTGTCACCTTCCACTGGATGCACAGAGGCCCTCTGCAGAGGTGAACGCTCTGGAGCAGACTTGTTTGCATTGCCTTCAGGAGGCCTGAGAAAAGAAACATTTGGTGCTGAATGAAGAGCCTTCAAGTTTCTTGCTCTTTCCTTACTGTGATGGATGGAAATGTCTACCATCGGCTCAGTAGTTTTTGTTTTTATTGAGCCTGATCGCTGCCTGGTTTCTCATTACTCAGCTTAACTAATAAGACTGTGTCTTTGTTCCCTTCATAGACATAGAGAAAAAAATTATTACCCTTACCTCCTTTTCTCTAAGCTGTGATCTAGTAACCGAAAGAAAAAAACCTCTGTCTACAGAGACTTAACAAAAATTAAGTTTCATAGCCTGCCTGTAAACAGAATGTAATAACGCGCTCCATGCTGTTCTATTATTTTTCCTTTCATTAATTCTTGTACACAAATTGAGCTATCAATAAAAATAATGGCTTAATTAATAAAACTACATACCAGTCTAATTGGTCACACATGCACCTTTGTAAAAATTTTGGGGAGGGAAAGAAAAAAAGCTTTTACTTAAAGTCTTAATTATGTTTGCTAACAGCAGCTCTAAAAGAGCATCACGCTGGCAATTACACGTTGCTCTCTGAAAGGGACACAAGCTGCATTCAGATGAGGGAGCTTTCCTCCTCCCAAGGCCTAGGCTCACATCTCTGAGGAAGGGCTGATGACACACAAGAGTTAAAGCTGTTTCTTAGGAATTACATGATAATATTTTTTCTGGTCGTCGCAACTAAGGAAGATTTAAAGGGAACGTAAAAAGAAAAAACAAACCACTCATGATACATAGTGAAAAAAGATTGTAGTCCCTCAGTAATCAAATATTTTGGTTCTTGGGCAGGTCTCTGTATGGATTCCCTCTGACCACTGTGTTTAAACGCAACCTGCAACGTTCGGGGACTGTTCTGGATAATGTTCTGGTCTAGCTTATTCTGGGGTTCTTGATCTCATATAGAAGTGGCAATAAGCTCATTATACGTACGCTTTTTGAACAGAAATGGTATCCTGTTTTAGGGTTACTCACTTTTCCACTGTTGTTTAAAATGCTTTTATTGCATGAACACAGCTTGGTTTAAAAAAATCAAAACAAAGCCCTGTTACCCATGCAGGCTAGTATTTAATCTTCCATGAACAGCTTGTGTTGATTCAGTGCAAGCTTTTTCTCCCCCTCTCAGTACCCTACTTTAGCCCTCATTCTGTCCTCTCTCCCTACATGTAGCAGTATAATGTTAAGGGCAGGTACCTTCATGTTGAGTCTAGATGCACATTCATAGGCTTTATTTTTTCTTTTTCCCTTTCTGTTGGCAGCGATGGTGCAGGAAGAAGTGGAACCTACATTCTAATTGACATGGTTCTCAATAAAATGGCCAAAGGTGAGAATCGAAAGGCTTGTTACTTCCTCAGTACTGAAAGATGTGCTTGTGTTGCCATGACAACGTGGGGAGCAATATTCACAGAAAATCTGAGAATAAATTAGAGGCAAATTGTAGTCTTTCCTGAATGTTCTGAAGTTTTATTTTCACAGTGATTTCAAACAACAAACCTGAACGCAAATGCTTTGTGAATGAGCAGGTGTTTCTGTGCTGTTGAGAAGTATTTGAATTTTCAAATTTATCATTTAAAATAGTTATTACAGTTTTCAGAAGATACCTTGGGGCTGTACAATTCTTATTCAGCGGTTACGTGAGTTAGGTCCTGGGCTGCTTCATGACCGTTGCCCAGTCCACTGTCACCTACCCAGCCACGATGGTCAGACGCGATAACTTTTTTTTTATAGCTGCCTGTTGTCACCATAGCGCCTGGAAGAGATGGTACCAGACGGGGCCTCATGTGCTCCACAAATTTGTCTGTTAGGAAGAAAAAGACTGTAGTGAACAGGACAGAGGACTGAAAATAAATCAGCTAATGCTCTATTCCCAGCTCTGCCACTGTCTGTTCAATATTGAACAATTTATTTAACTTTTCTGTTCCTTTGTTTCCTTATTTGTGAGATCTAATTCTATGAAGTGGAAAATCATCTGTCAATATAAATATATACTGTTGTTTGTTTGCTTGTTTGTTTAAAATTAAGTCTGTAGACTCTCTAGAGATTGGGACCATTCCTTAACTTTTTGTTGATTGGTAAATTGTTCATGGTCGGAAGTACTTGAGATGCCCTGAAATAATCCTGGTATGTTAGAACTAAACCAAATTTTTAATTATGGTACTGTCTTCAAAAGGAAGGAGGGTAAAAGTGGACATGTTTACGTGACCATACTTTGAAAAGACATAATAGTCAACTTTATTTATATATTGTACCCCTTTCCCATGCCTTTGGCCATCTTTGTATCACAGTTTCATAGAACTGCATTTTAAGAGGAAGAGAAATCTTGTGAGTTTCAAAATAAAGAAAAAAATATTTCTTTGCCTTTCTTAAGCTGAGTTCTTATGCTACCTTGATCTGGCCTTATACATGTGTTTGTATTTAAAGAAAAAGGATTAATTTAAATAGAGAAACAATATTTAGTTCTTCGAGTTCTAATCACTTTGTAGTTATTTAAAATCTTGTAACATAGACATATTTTTATATGGATTTTAAAAATACGCTCCATACTTTGAAGTCATCTGTTGGACACAGTGCTGTCCTGTGCCTTTAGAAAGAAGAGTTCAGCATTTTTTCTCTCCATATTCTGCTAACATGTCTCGTGAAACATGGACTTAATTTTCTGCCTGTGAGCATCATGTGGAACTCGCTACTGATGTTAAAAGAAGTTATGTGTTTGCCTTCTCCTTAGCAGTGTACTGAAAATAAATTTTTCAGTGGGATGAGATTAGGTTCATTGGAAAGTAGGTTTTTACTCTGTGAAGGAATATGGAGATATTTCCAATGCTTGTTACATGCCACGTGACAACCTAGACTTTAAAAATAGAAGCAATGGTACGTCGTAAAATTAATGTAGACCTTTGTTAGGTATTTGTTCGGCTCATTTCAGTCATCGGCAGTGAGAAGCTATAATGAAAACTAGATTTAAAGTATATGCAATTTACTCGCATAAAGAAGTAAATGAGAAGTATTTTCTAGCTTGGGGCTTTCAGCCACTTAAGGGAGGGTTGACTTTGTTGTAAAAGCACTGAAGAATGCCATTTATTGACTCCATTGTACCATGTAATGTCAAATTCCATTTTAAGTGTGGGCTTAGCGCTTCACAATACCAGACAAGTCATGTGAAACTGGCCAGAGAAAGGCGTCACAGGGCTTTTTGGAGATCGGTCACCCCCACTTTGTTCTTGACCTGCTCCCCTCTGCCCGTGGGGGTGTGCAACGCGAAATCCCCTGACCTGGTGCTTTGGCTGGGGTTTAAATGAAAGATCAAAGGGCAGAGCGGGCATCTCAGCCCTGCTGAGGTGGGCCTTTCCCAGGCTGTCACACTGTGCGGCCGCCAAAGGTTTTGTTCGGGCGGGAGCCGAGGCCCAGCCTGTGCGGCCGGGGCCCTCTTTGTCTGGCCTGAGAAGCTGGAGGCCCAGGTTGAGGATCCAATGTTCATCAAATGATCAAAGGCCTGAAGGCCCTGGACATGAAATCTTTCTTTCCATTTCCTTTTCTTAGAGAATGAATTGCACGAGTGGCAAAGAATGCCCTTTCCAAAGCTTTTATGTGGAGTGCGAGGGCTAACTTCAGAGTCCTTCAGCGCTAAACATAAAAATGTAAGTGCACTTTCAATCTGGGCCCAGCTGCAAGGCCAGCATCTAGTAACATTTCTTTCAAAAAGGCTTTTAAGGATTAAGGCCTTCAGTCTTTAAAAAAAAAAAAAAAACCAACGGACTTTTAAGAATAAACTTAGAATAATTTGAGTTTCTTGTTCCACTGTCTGGTTTATTAGAAAGTAGACAATAATGCATTTTTAAATCAAAGTAAATAGAGGAGTACTTAGTTTCGGCAGTGGGAAAGTAGAAAGCAATCAATAAATGCCTTGGCTCTTTAGTGGGGTTTTTAATAGGGTAGGTTGAGAAAAGGAGCTCCTTTTTCATGTAATGATTTACTTCCCTGCATTCTCTTAGACAGTTAACTGTAAATGCCTTTGTCATTTACAATTTCTTCTCCTACTGCTCATTGAATTAGTGCTAATACTTAGTCTATTAAACACGTTATAAATTCATATCTTCTACTATCTTGCCTGTTGCAGTCCCTCATATTATTTTAGATGCTGAAAACCGCCAGCAAGGGACCTGTTCCTAACACCTAAAACAGAGGAGGAGAAACCAAGCTGGGGAGCATTTTGTGCTTGACATCCGCCATGTTAGTTCAACAGCCCCAACCCCTTTAAGAGAGCAGGAATGAAACCTTAAAAAAGGCAAAGCACCCTATGTTGGTGCACTTGAAGGATGGTAGAAGTTAGTCCCGAGGGCAGCAATGGCCCCGTGGTGTACCTGGGGGGGNAAGTAAATAGAGGAGTACTTAGTTTCGGCAGTGGGAAAGTAGAAAGCAATCAATAAATGCCTTGGCTCTTTAGTGGGGTTTTTAATAGGGTAGGTTGAGAAAAGGAGCTCCTTTTTCATGTAATGATTTACTTCCCTGCATTCTCTTAGACAGTTAACTGTAAATGCCTTTGTCATTTACAATTTCTTCTCCTACTGCTCATTGAATTAGTGCTAATACTTAGTCTATTAAACACGTTATAAATTCATATCTTCTACTATCTTGCCTGTTGCAGTCCCTCATATTATTTTAGATGCTGAAAACCACCAGCAAGGGACCTGTTCCTAACACCTAAAACAGAGGAGGAGAAACCAAGCTGGGGAGCATTTTGTGCTTGACATCCGCCATGTTAGTTCAACAGCCCCAACCCCTTTAAGAGAGCAGGAATGAAACCTTAAAAAAGGCAAAGCACCCTATGTTGGTGCACTTGAAGGATGGTAGAAGTTAGTCCCGAGGGGCAGCAATGGCCCGTGGTGTACCTGGGGGGGGTTGAGCAGGCGGGAGGGCAGGCGAGAGCTCGCAGGGAGATCGCAGGAGCCCTTGCTCAGCAAATCCCATCCCGGCCCCCAGCTGCCTTGGGGAGCCGGGCAGCGGGACTCCCTCCGGCCCTGCACAGCGTCGGGGACGCTTGGGTCGGGTTTTTAATGAATTTCACTGTCCTCTGTGCAGTAAATGTAATGACTGCATCTGTGCATTCACTCCAAACAGCCCCATTAAATAACCTTATTAGATACTGGAACAGTCAGAGAACAACGGTATCTATTCAGTGCTATCATTCCTGTGTCATGTCAGTGGAAAGTTTTAAATGCAAGTTTATCCTTTTGTTTAGTTGTTCCAGTAACTTAGTGCTGCTATTTATCATGTAGTTTATTACTATAGTTCTTTTTCTTGCTAGGTTCATATGCAGAGCAGTTGCAAAACCCCGATCCTACACCCATCAAAGTAATAACAAAAATCAAATGGTGTTGAATCTGGCCTTACAGTAACACTTTTTAATACTATTTAATGTTTTACCTATGACAACTATTTAATGATGATAGTATTTTTACATGGGTGTTACAATTTTAAGACAGTTACCGGGTCACCTCTCATTTCCCTGACAGACAGCTTAGGACAAGCCTTAGTTTTGAGTGAGAAGTTGAGGAGTGATTTATTTAAACTCCATGTGCGCTTCCGTGATTTAAATAAATACAGAAAATGATAATGGATTGTTTTAGTAGATAACAATGCTTGCTGGATTTTTGACAGAGACTGTTTTTCTGAAGCTGATTTCCACTGAGAATTTGAACATTCTTGATGTATTTACAAGGTTTATCCTTTGTTACTAGGGAAGATAAACTGATTTAGATTTAGTCTACTTGATATTCCTTCCTTACCCCAAATTCACAGTAACTGTGAGCTGATCAGGTTTTTTCCTTTTTGTGTGATCTAGAGAAAAGTTGAGAATTTTCTCATTTCTTGTTTTTCCTGCAGGCTTATTGTAGTGACTAAAAGTTTGATATATTGCAAGACATTTTTACTGAGTGTTTCTGGCACAAAAAAAAGAAAAAAAATGAGATTATGAGACATCCCACTTTCATTTTTCTGAACCGAGGCGCTTGGATAGTGTAGATAATAGTTTGATTTTTAGATATTAATTCAGCCAGCAGCTGCCTAGGGTTTGCTGACCATCCATGTTCTTGTGTTTGAACTAGCTGGAATGAGATGAGTCAAAGGAAAGGCGAATATGAATTTTAAAATCCTTTTAAAGTATTGATTTCTGAATTCTAAAACCCAGCAAAAAGATTCGATTTAGCAAAGCCGAACCAATGGTTTATTCTCTCGCATTCAAAAGCTTGGATTATAATTGATGAGCACACACGCTCTGGCCTGGGCTGGCTGCGGAGGTTATCTCCCCAAGTCCTTTCCTTGCCCCCACTACCCTATTGTCTGAGGGTCTTGTGAGTCAGCTCCTGAGCAGATGCAGTTTATACCGTGACATTTTAAGGCAAAACAAAAGATTCCTTAATTCGCCTTCTGACTCATCGTGATCAAATGATTTTGGCTAATCTGAACCCTTGCTGAGGTTTGGCTTATCTGCTGTGTGGATTTAACAATCATAATGAAGTTGTGGGGTTAGCTCCTCTCTGAAAGGATTTTATGAAAGAAAATGCTTGCCCATATTCGTGTTAAAATGGATTCAATCTGCTTGTTTTTGAGTCCTTATGCAAAGTCTGAGAAAATTCTATTGTTTGGTTGTGCTGATACAAGTCTAGAGGAGACTATTTCTGACATGCTTTTGGTGAACAAGGGAATATTTCTTCAGCCCAGGATCCAGCTTCTCTCATGAAAATAAAACTTAACATACTACGTGTCATACAGTGGTTGAGAGAATATATAGTGTAAAAGAGAGATTACTTTTTTTTTAAAGAGGTATTTAATGGTAAGAGGGCAAGAAGTGGGATTAGAAATAGGTGGCATTCTGGAGAAAAAAAATACAGCAGAAGAATTCACAGCGGAAAAATTCAGGACTTCAAAATGTAATTGTTTTCATGTTCTAAGTTTGAATCGATCACATTGCTGGTCTTTGAGATTTGGGTGAGATAGATTATTATCTCTAGGACAAAGGAAAAAAATGCAGGCTGGCAAAGCCAAAAAAAATTAGGTTTTGCTTTGTACACTATTGTGCTATCCACAAGACTGCCTCAGTTCTCAGCAGCAGCAATGTTAACCATGTAAAGCTGAAATGTTGCTATTTCGATTTCTGAAGGAAGTTCTTAGTGTCCATGTAAACATATCGTATGTTATAAGGCCGTTTTTTCAAATGAGCTGCGTTTATGTATTGTAACTTTTATGTAATGAGTTACCCTGGAAACACAATTAGGCAAATAGTGCTCATTCTTGCAGCCTTTCCCAGCAGATAATTAATCACAATGAGAGCTGGGCCCCCAGCTACACGCAAAAGCATATAGGGAATGTATAGGACAGTTTTTTACAGTCCAGCCTGCGATACTCAGGGAACTCTCGCTACTTAGAACAAGCTGCTTAAAACAGTGGGGTTTTTCCTTTACAAAACACATTTTGAGGTTTAAAGCTTTTGACACGTTATTGACACTATAGAGTCATCGATTAATAGTTCATCAAATGAAGATAAAAAAGTAGCATGTTCTACAAGCTTCAGTTGTGAAATGAATTTGTGACCATGGGGAGGGTGTTGTTGGTTGGTGTTCCCTAGTGTATGTTGTATGGACTGCATTTTTAGATGGTTTCCTTTATGGCATATAGAGATTTCAAACAAAAAACGAACAAGTTATTAACGTAATTTCCTTGGCTTTTTTTTCTCTTTCATATAGTTTACTGGTCAGGGATTACTCTAGAAGAGCCATAGTTCTTGAGTTATTTGCTGTTCTGGGGATTTTATTGGAAAAGAATTGGGACTAGGAAAGTGTGGTAGAAAGCAATCCTAATTATTCAGGGTTTGGGGCAAATGAATTGTGAAGAAAGACTGATCAGACATGGGCTATTCCTTGGGAAAGGGAGCACGAAGGGGGGTCCCCATAGAGCGTTAGAAGACCCTGAAAGGAATGTATTGATGTCAGTAAGCAGCTTGAGATAGTGACTAATTTGAAAACAAGAGGTCATTGACTGAAACTAAGGAGGAGACAAGCAGATAAGGAATTTGGGCGGCATTTTTTCACACAATGGGTAGGTTAGAATATGGAAAAGTGAAAAAGCTAGTCATGGAAGTACTGTGCTACCAGTTTGAGAAGCAGCTGGGCAAATGTTTGGAAAAGGAGGTTTATATACAGAGTGAATAACTACTTTTCTTGTAGCTAATCTCATGCAGCAGTCCATAGAAGGATTTGAAGAGAAGTGTTTAATTGACCAGATGGTAGTCTTCTGGCTGTAAAGGGTACAATGTATATTACCTAACTAAAGTGTAATTATTCCACAACTTCTATAGATGGACCAGTTTGGTCAATTTTAAGGATAAACTTCATTAAAGAATGAATCCATAATAGTTGCATCTTTGATTCAGGTCACTCCATGTACTGTCTTGTGAAAGCATTGCCACCTACATGCAACATAAAATGAAAGTAATGTAAAATGTAGGTCTTAGAATTTAATAGATTCGTGTGGGTGAGCTACTTCTGTGTCCCCTGTAAAGAAAATTCACATTTTCCAAAGGGGATGCCAAGATTTTTTAGGGCCAACTGTGACACGTTTTCAGAATTGTTGGTTTTGCAATCAGCATCTGAACTTTGTTCGTGTTTGATTCAGCACGTGGGGATGAACTGCCTTTCAAGTAGTTCACCAGTAGCTTCCAGAAGAGGTACTAAAAGAAGCAGATTGTGTAGAAGTCTATGGGCGCTGATACTGCGGAACACCTATCAGTAGGCAGTAGCAGTACATCCACAATTCTTGCTATGTATACAGTTTGTATGTGTGCGTGTGTGCGCGTGCATGTGCAAGTTGAATTTAGATGTGTGCACTAGTATTTTCTAGAGTGACTATAGGTGATTATGGGATATCTTACCCATATGGAATATAACTCATTAACTTCTATTTCTTGCATGTAGTAGTAATTTAGGCATATTCCTTTTACTTTTAACTTCTGAGGAGGTTGGAGGAAATCAAGACGTAAAAGAGAAACAATTCCTATATGATATAGAGTGTGATGTGACATATTCTTATGCACAGTGGAAAGGAGGAAGGATTGGGCCTCAAATTAGCATCCATTTGCATTCAGTTACAGTGAGTGGTTTCTGCATGTTTTTTCTGCATTGACAAAGGATATTAGCCTAAAACCTGGCATGTCAGTAGTGAATTTGTCTCTGCAAGACTGTTAAAATCAGTGTAAGCTTAGAAGCATTATTTTACTGCAGCAGTTTTTAAAATATTCGGCTGTTCCTAGGTGTTCCATCTCCAGTATCACCCTCCTTTCGATTGCATACTGACAAAGCCATATCACTTACATTTATACACTTATAACATGCAGTTTTCAAGTATTAATATAAAACGTGTAAACAATAACACATTATGTACTGTATGCTCACATATAGGTGTGTATATGACTGTCACAATAATTTTCATTACTTTGGTTTTATTACTTTAAGTACTCCCTTCTCCATTTTTATGCTTGCTTTGCCCATTTTTTTCTGTTGTGATGGTGGGGTTTTGTTTGTTTGCTTTTTAATAAATTTAGTGAAATTTTTATTTGGGTCATTTTCAGGTGTATAGAAGCACTTAGGTATTTTGTGTGAAGTTACAGACAGTTCACAGATTCAGGTATACGTTGGATCCATCCCTAACTGCATACACGCATGCACACAGATTTTGTTCATCTCAGAGGGAGAATAAGCTTTTAATGAAAATGCCAGCCTGAATACATTTATCTTTTTTGTTATCTTTAAAATTGTGTCCCTCACTAGGTTTTTGCTGACGCTTTTCTCTTTCCATGAAAAGCATCAAATGATCCTCCTGGCCAATAGCAGAACTCCAGCAGCTACAGCAGCAGACATCTGGATAACTACAAATGAAAACTGCTTTTATTTTTGTAGTTTCTAGCTGTTGTTCAGCTCCCTTTTTTAACTCTAATATTTACAAGTGTTTTTATTTAATGGGCACTCAGACAATGCAAGTTGAAGAAAGAAAATACTCTTGTTTCTTTGCAGCAGAGCACTACACAAACAGCATTTACTCTTAGAACATGTTTTTCACCTCCATGGCCTTTCTTACACTGTACTGCAACTGTTTTATCTTTTTGTTGTGGTTCAGTGTTTCTTTTTCTTTTGTGATTTCCATCAAAACTGCCAAACTGGGGAGGTGAGGGAAGAGGGGAAGGCAACAGACACAAAACACAGATCTCAAAACACTGTTAGATTTGGCAGATTCTGGCATTTGAGAGCCTGAAACTGCAGAGCAGAAACTCAACGCTTTTCAGCCCAGGTTCATTCCAGCTAACTTCAGCCATATAAAGCATCTAGCATGAAGCATCTCACCTAACCTACTTGTCTAGGTCTACTCAGTCATCAATGGAGAACGATACGCACCTCTGGAGGATAATTCTCAGGCAAATGAATTGCCCATCAGAGCTTCTTCTCTCTCTCTTAGCTGTTGGGAGAGGAGATGACTAACTCTGATTCGAACTTCAAGGATGGCTGGAGTAGATGAGATGAGGCTGGGCCTTTGAGACTAAGCTAGTTAGTAAATATTACCGGTATGCCATTAAAACTAATGGTCAGTGAAGAAGTGGTGTTCCACTCCCCCTAGTTATGACCCTTTCTTCTTTAATCAGATTGAGTTTGCCCCTCATATGGTGTGATTAAATGTTTCACTGCAACATTAAGTACTCAATGGGGCAAACACTTGCTGGAGCAGCTACGCGAGCCGTCCTTTAGAAATTGTCAGTGGGAAGCTGGAGGCATCCAGAGCTTTGGGGGCACTGCAAATCTACAGCGTATCTGTGCTACGTCCAGCTAGCTCAGGCATTGGGAACAGCCTAGCTGTGACAGTGCAATAGTCCATGGGTACCGATACACTCTCCTAACGCCCCAGAGAGCCCACTTCTGTTTCTATACAGTATCACAGCCAGCAGTATAGATGGGCCCTTTCTGTCTATTAAGCTCTTGGCAGACCTGGCTCTAGTTACTGTCTGTCCTTCTTTAGGAGGTTTCTGTCCTTGGTTCTCCACAGTTCACTGTCTGCCTCCTTCCTGAGGCAAAGCTAAGCGCAGAAAAGGGACAGAAAATGTACTAAACCCAAGAAAGCCTATTTGTCGGAGTCCTCGTGTGGAGAGGAATAAAACATAAAACCGCCGTGCACGAGTTTGCTTTGACCATGAAGCATCCCTTCTAGGCATGAGTCATGCAGTCATCACCCAAACATGCAAAACACTTGTATTCTTCCTAAACACAGACAGGCTGCGATGAGACAGCTGATTGTCCTTGCTGACACTGTATTTTTGTCCTTATTTTCTTTCTCACGTGTATTTTTGCTGTTTCGTAATATTACAAGTGATTCTTCCACGGCGTTCCCGAGTGCCTGCGAATGCTGCGCCATGCGATCTGAGGCTAAAAGGCTGCCGATCAGCAGCATCTTGCAAATATTAATTGGATCTTTTTCAGCTTCTAGCAACAGGAGAGGAAAGAACTGTGGTAGGGACTCTTCCTTCGAGATTTTAACAAGCCAGTTTTTAATCTGACCTAACAAGTCCCTTTGCCCTTCAAGGCCTAATTCAAAATCTATACAATATAATAAATATAAAAAGATGCATTAAGCAGGTAATATCTGACTAGAATGAAACGGAATACTTACTGCTGCAAAAAGAAAGGCACTTGACAGGTCATTTCTGTATTCCCCGTAGTACTCCGTTTTTTATTCCCACACAGATCATCATCATCTCCTTAAGGAGAAATAGTAACAGTGCTAATAGTCCCACATTTACAACCGCTCAGCATGACTCCTACATCATATATTCAGCTTTGTGATCACTTTATGATCAAGGGGAACAGAAAGAGGGCTGAGAAAGGTGCAAAGGGTATTGGGAAAAAAAAATAGAGTATCTATCTAGGTCCTCACCTCTCTAGTGTCCAAGTACCTTGTAATCACTAATGGATTTGCCTTCATAACAACTTATTAGGTAGGAAAAAGATGGTTCATTTTATAAATGATGGCGTGAAACACAGGGTGAACGTAATGATTTAACCAAAGTGGTGCAGGAAGTCAGAGTCTCAGTCTGGAAGAGAATTCAAATGTATTTAAACATAGCAACCTAATGACCAAGCCATCCTTTAGGATTCACAGTATCAGATTTATAGCCGTTCTGCAGAGTTATAATCGTATCTTTTTGAGGATATATGCTGGTAGATCTGAAAGTTGTTCCCAGCTAGAAAAATCCTTTTTAATTTAATATTTATGAGTGATATGTATTTGTGAAACATCACAAAGAAAAATCTCAGTTTGGGTTATTGAAAAAGAAACCCCCCACAAATAACTGCTTTGATGAAGTATTTAAGGATCATTTTATTTTTATAAATACACAGAAAATTCAGAGCATCTAGAATCTAAAATATTCCTTTTAATGCAGTCCTTTAATATAAAATTCTATCAGTCTCACAGAATCTACGCTGCACTTTTCATTAGTAATGAATAAAATAGAACTTTTGATTTTGCTTTCAGTGCAAGTATGTTCAAGCCTATTACGTAAAAATAAAATCTCAAAGCTTGCCTTAATTAAGCCATAATTTTCATACCTTTATGTAACAAATGCTGATTGTTCTTATAACTGAACAAAAAAACACAGCATGTTTTCAGTTGCACAAGCTCTGTAGTGTGCTGAACCTGAAAACCCCTTTTTAACGATATACCTTAATTTTTTCTTCCCAGATGATGTATTAAAAGATGTTACCCCTCTCAACAAACTTTGTCTGTCATACTGCTGTACCGCCACAGTGACAGCAATGCTGCGACAATGTGGAAGAGATTATCCTCCACAGAGCGTTTCCTGTGTGTCTTGTGCTTATCAAAATGGGTCCCCTGCCATGTTTAGGGGGAGGAGAAGAGAGGGAAGATTTCATTATTACAGTCATAAAACTAACATTAGATAATTCATGATGATTTTAAATATTGCGAGCCGCTGCTGGTCACCTCATGGAACCTATTGCAGCGGAATTTGGCTAGCTCGTTATTTATTGCAGGAGAAAAAGGGAATTCAACTTTTACTCATGTTTTTATGGCGTGCTGGATACTCCACTTATGCAACTATCTAAGGGCAAACACTTTAACCCCTTGAGATCTGCTAATCAGGAGCACCAGCTGTTAAGTGCCAGCGTGCATCCTGCGCTGGTGCCTGCGGGAGAGAAAGGGTTGCAGAGGATATGACCCTAAACTTCAGAAACCGCTTCTCTCCTTGGGGGCAAAATATAATTCAGCTTGCATCTTCTCTTCTTTTCTTTCAGTTTATCCAGTTAATGTTCCTGATGTGGGTTGTTGTGCACTCACTGTGAATGCTTCAAGCCTTTAGGAAGAATATAGTTAATTGCTGAAGTTAAAATCTGCCTTGCACTGGTGTGGAAGTGCTTTCGGAGGTATTTACTCAGCTGGCTCAGTGAGCTGCTGCGGGCAGGGGGAAAGCGAGTAGTATCTGGCTCACAGTGAATTACTGCAAACGCACGTTCTGTTTAAAAAGAAACCACATTGCACAGGCATTTTTGACAATGCTGGTACAACGTTAGCTCCGTCTCATACTAAGCTAGATTCTTACGTTCATTTAAAACAAGCAATGAAATCCATTGTGAAAAAGGAACCTGTCACAAACAGAAACCAAATTTATTCCCTGCAGAGTAAAATACAGTCAAAAGGTGAAAAGGCAGTTCTTTATTCTTTAAATGTTTCCTCTTTTATCCCCTTCTTTATTTTCTGAAACCAGTAGTACTGTTAAGCAGGCAGATATGTATTGGTGGGGAGAAAAGATAGAAAATATAGCCTTTTTGACATATTTTGTGTTCTCTTTTCCAATTGTCAGTGCTGCCCACCCCAGTATTTTTAACCCTTCCTCTAGATTATTTGTTGTATGACACCAAATTGACGTCTCCATCTATTACTGGACTTCATAGTTGAGTAGCCAGAGCAAAACACTTCCAATAATGGGACATCCTTGGAATCAGTGGATCGAGTTCTTCCAGCTTTTACTCTAAACCACTGCATCAAATTTAGATTGCATGTGGGCTTTCCAGATAAGCAATGTTTAAAATACCTTAGCAGTGTGTGCATATTTTGCGGCCATCTCAGTAAGCACATGATTTGACCCTGCTGTCCTTAGATGCAATATCCCTCTCTCCCAATGCCATGTAACAAATGATGTATTTTTTGTTACCTGAAATGGCTCAAACGCATAAATAAAGTGTTATTGGGTACTAACGACTGTGATGTGCCATACTGTTGTACTCTCAGATTAAAGAGAAAGCCTCAGCGTGGCGAAGATGATGTTGAATTTGTGTCATATTTCGACAAAATAATTCCAAAGGGAGTTGAAAGCTCACACTGCAGTTAAGCACTGAGCTCCTCTCACCTGTGAAGGCAGGTTGGGTTCAGACCGCCCTCTGTGCCGTGAAAATCTCTTCCTTTGTCCGACTCTGTCACCTTTCTGCAGACTATCATTGCACACATCAGTGGAAGTGAGCTGAATTTACATAATATAACAGCAATCTAGCGTAAGTTTGAATAGAAAAAAAGCCCTCATCACAAAATGAGATGTAATAGTGGACTAGCAATATATATTTAAAGCCATTTGTTTTAGGCACAATAAGGGAATAGATGCAGAACATGTAGCGATGGATGTGGGGGAGGAAGAGAGGTTTGCTCAAGCAGAGAGAAAGCAAGTCATGCTTTCCTATGCCATTGATTTCATCCTTTTTCCTGTGAATTTTCTTATTCCAATATATTTTTCTTCCAAAACAGCTTCCCATCTTTGTGACACTAAGTTTTGTTGATCAGCCTCTCTAGGCGCTTAGATAGTTCCAATCACCGTAGTGTCAGAGGCATTCAGAAATGGAAAATTGGGGTAGCAAACCAATCTCTGTTTCTGCTTTGCCTTTTCTCTCACCCCACAGCCTCTCACCAAGACATGTGATTTAGGCAAAATCATACTTTGCTCTCCTTTTCCTTTTAATTACCTATGGCTGAGGACATCAGAAGTTCTTGTGGGTGACGTGCTGATCACAGCCCATGGGCTGGGGGACACTAATCAGTAAAAACTGATGTTTCAGGGACTTCTACTGACAAAACACTTCAAAACAAGCTTCCCAGCAAGCACACCGGCCCACTAGGACTATTCTTGTGTTCCAGTGCAAGCATATGCTTTGGTGTTTTGCTAAATCAGGATTTTATAATCAGGCGTTGTTCATACTATTAGGCATGTCATTCTGTTAATGATGATAAAAAAGCAAGCATCAGTTCGCTAGTAAATGCCTGCAATCTGCATCACAGGAATGGAGGAATTAACTCTTTCAAAGGTAAGCTCGGAAGCCTGTCTGGCCATTAAAAGAGTGTTATTAGGTTTTGTCATGAATCTTGTCCCTTTTTGTCCTGAGGCTAGGGTATTTTCAAATAAAGACCATCCCTTATTGGGGGGGGGGGGACATACACGTTTGCAGCCATGGGGAAGCCCACCTGGCACTCGAGCCTGCCAGCTCCACTGGGAGCATCTCTGGGTTCATCCTTGCAGCACACTCGGAGGCCGGCTCAGGACTGTGCCTAACCTCATGCATGGATGTCGGTGTCTTAAATTTTTCTCATATCTTAATTTCTGAAAAAGAGAATTCCTCTTATGTTGAGCCAAGATGCTACTGGGACATCTTAATTCCTGGTAATCTAATCAGGCTACAAGTAAGGCTGTAAAGCATGTGTGGCACTCACACAAATTTGCTCCCATGGACATCTGTGGTGGAACCAGAAAAACCCACCTAATTGCACGTGCATATGTGAGACTAAACACTGAAAGGAGCTACCGTGTTACACCAGTGCTAGAGTGTACAAAGAGTGTACCTTTACTGATGCTTTCCAGATGAATTACCGCTGCAAAACCTGCAACTGAATTAAGGTATAATTACTGTCACCGTTATCAGACTTTACAGCATATGTGAGTATGTATTGCTCTGCGCTGTTGTAAGGAGGTTTGGAGTTTTTTATTTCAAAATAAAACTTTCTGTTTTTTCTGAAGCTCATCCCTGTAAAGAGGGATCCTCTGTAGAGAGGAAAAAAGCAAATAGCATACAGTGCCCCAGCCCGTGGTAATTAGCAAAACAATCTGTCAGATACCTTTTCTAAGTTGTCACTGTTATATTTACTGAATTAATTCATTCTATTTCTGATACAGCTGAAGAACATATTTTCATTGATATGAAGAACATATTGCAAATCAATTATTCCTCTAGACCTGATGTTATTTTTAAATATTTTCTTATGTCTTTTATTAAAGGAAGCCAAATTAAATCATTTACTTTTAGTTGCTTTCCTGAATTTTTGGAAAGATGGTATTGAGTTATAAAGTTGAGTTGGGTAAATGGGGAGGTGCATAATGTTCACATTGACATGAACCTAATTACAGTTAGACTTAAGCCCTTAAATGGCAAGAGTTGTAGAAATAGTGGTAAGCATTGGCCCCATCCTGCAAATCCAGTCCTGGGAACTAAATGAATATATGTTCTAGCTGTGTACAAGCTATTGCAGCAGCAAAACTTCAGGTGCATGACCTCCAAGTTAGGCACCAAGACCCCTGTGAATAGTTGGGGAGATTTAAATGCCTCCAGAAGGAAGTCCTAAATTGGCACAGCCTGGGCTAGGAGATTCCTGGGGTCAGGCAATAGGAAACAGTTGTCAAATTGCACATCGAAGGGCCACAGTTGTCTTCAGAGTACACCATTGAGTATCCTTCAAAACGGAGCAGATTTCAGAACGTAGCTGATCCCTCTCCTTGATCTAATGATGAAAGTGTGTGTACAGCAACTTCCCGAGCTTCAGGGGCTTCAGTGGCTACAGACCCACATCTGCCCTAGAAGAATGTATGAACGTCCAGAGCAGTAGAGAATAGGAAAGCAGAGATGGGGCAGTTACACTTGGGCTAGGGTGACCCTCTGCCCATCTACTTGATGCTTTGGCACTCCGTGATGTTCCTGCAAGTTGCAGAACGGGACGGATGTGAGAGCGCCAAGTTCTGTAGCTGAACTCAGCTCAAAGGATTTCCAGTCAGGCTTCTACTCTTGGAGTTCACACCGGAAGGACCAAAATCCTGATTTTTCCTCAGTCCCCTCAAAAAACACGTATCTGGTTAGGCACTGGTGGAAAATGAGAAGGGTGGTCTTGAAACATGTTAAACTTGAGGAAATTGAGGAGGAAATCAGCATCTCCTTGTCCCCTTTGGTTCTCCAGGCTCTAGGTTATTATAAGAAAGGCGAGAGGCCCAAGGGCTTGCTTTGCTCTCCGTAGACCATGTTTGAAAAGAAAGTACCTCCATTTGCACCGAGGAAGGGAGGCAGTGCCCACAGCAGCTGGGCTCCGCGGCTCCCAGTGCTGCCGATTGCTACACAGCAGCGGTGTCCAGACAACCCAAGTGTAACCTAAAGGAAATGCCGTAGATTTGCCAGCTGAAACAGTGATCACGCAGCGAGATGGTCTGGCAGGTCCTGAACTAGGAAGCCACAGACAGGTTTTCTGGATCTCAACTGCAGGTGACGAAAGTTCACCTAAATCTTGTTTTAACAGCATAAATCTTCATGTGGTTCGGGCCCTTAATTCAGTGCATACTCTTAGGAGTGACAAAGGGGCACTCGGTGGCATTGCCATGATGGACCCTCAGGTTCTGCAAAATGTATTCTGCACTAGGTGCAGAGGCATTTTTAAGAATTTGTTTTTCTCTGGCTTTTCTTGAATTAATGTTAATAAAAGCTGCCCCAACCTCTTATTTTTCTATATGAACACAAAAATTGCAGCTGCCTGCCAAGTCTGCTGAGAGATGGATGTAATAATTTTCAATTGGACTGTTAGCCCAAAGGGAACCCGATAGCAAGAGATTGACAGATGCAGCATGGATTATCTTGTGCTCTGAACTCAGCCCAATTTGTGGTTTGTTGCAGGTGCTAAAGAGATTGATATTGCTGCTACCCTGGAGCACTTGAGGGACCAGAGACCAGGCATGGTCCAGACAAAGGTACTGTCAATAAATCCACTGGGATTTTAAATACATTAAAGGTCTTTCACAGTAGTTGTTTTCATGACAGAAGAGAGAGGGTATGACCTAATTTAACGCAGGTCGCTTGCTGATTACTCTGTTTGGCTCCCTACCAACTGAGGTTTATTTATGCTGAAAATTTATCTAGGCTACTTTCTTTGGTGTTTACTGCTCTTTCTTGTAACATCTCCAACATCTATCTTGATTACCATATATGAAGGGCAGTCAAGACAACAATCTATAGCCTACTAAAGAAAGTGTGCATTTGAAAGAACGTTCTTGCTTTCATCCTGAAATATGGATTATTTTCTTAGAGTGTCTGTGCTTAACTGTGCATGTAATATTTTTTTTAAAGCTTCAACTCATTAAAGAGAATGTAACTGCTGCATTTGATTTTTTTTTTTCTGGAAAAAAAAAAGTTTTTTTAATTAAAGGAAATACAGTTTTGTAGGAAATCAAGTAATTTTTAGTATCTTTGGATGGAAGAGCTTGCATCGTGCCTAAAGCCATGTCTTTTATGGATGTAGCATGGTGACTACATTTGTATGCTTTGGTGAGGTGAACATCTTACTCTATAATTCCTCTCAGTTGTAATATTTTTGACATTTTTCCACTATGTAAAACTTTTAAAGATAGCTGATGGTGTGATTGTAGTGCCTTAAAAAAGAAACGAAACTTTCTATTATTAACCATTTCAGTGATGTATGGAATGATATTTTGGGGTATTTGCTGCAAGTTAAGAGCTGCAAATATGACAATAAAGAAACTCGTTCATGGCATGAAGACCAAATAAATCTGTATATGACATTGTAAAATATCGAATGAGAGTTATAGCCCCAAACGGAGTAACAAGAGGAATGTGACCACACTTTATCTTGGCTGGCTGGAACTGGTAGGAAAGTCTGCAGCATTTAGGGAGTTGAAATTGCTGAGGGACAAAGGTGAAATAAATGTGTTTTGCAGGAATCATTGGTTCATAACTTTTCTTGAATCTCTTCCTACTCATTTTATCTTCCCAGTAATACTAGGAGAGGTGGTACTGGAGAACAGTTGGGGGGACATTAATTATTATATACCAATTAAGTAAGTGCACGAAAAATAAAGATGAGCCGGTCAAAGCTACCTATTCTTTATCTGCAAGTAAGACATAAAATTGCACAAATCTTTCTTCTGCTTTGATTATTCAGACTGGAAAAAAAATGTGTATAGCACACAGTATCCAATGTCACATATATTTACTCTGAGGGAAGATGCAAGTCCAAAACTACACTCTAAATGCGTCCAAAATATATGGCAGCTCTGTAGAAATATAGAGCTCAGATTCCAGTTTCCCTCTCAGGGCAGAGAAATTACAGCTTGTTACCTTCAACAAAAGAAAAAACATTGCTCCAGAACCAAAGAATGAGGTTTAGCGAACAACATCTCTTACTTAGCTCAGAAATAGTTACCCGAGTCCCATGAAAATCTCACTCAAGACATGTTTTTCCCATCCAAACATTTATCTGGAAGAGCTCCAGAAAAGAAATGTATCCTGTGTTTTCATCCAGGATGAAAAATTTTCTCAGGATATTGCTTATCTCTCCTCTTGCTCCTTCTTCCATCATTGTCATTTTCTCAAAACCACCCAAATCACTTATTCAAGCTAATGTCTTGCAAATTATAAATATCTGGTTACATGCTAGCAGTGCACGATCCCCAGAGAATTTTTCTGATGGATTTAAACAAACCCCTGTGCTTTCCCAACTGAATACAAATGAGGAATATTAGACTCTTGGAGTAATTTAAAACAATGGATTAAAAGTCAGGTTAGAAATGCCAATTACAGAATATCCCTAGGCAAAATAAACACCAACTTACTTGAGCAATGTTATTGTGTTTCCAGCAGGCAGCGCTCCACATTTTCAATAAGAATGTGAAAGATTTGTTTGCAACATTTTGTCTTCTGGAAGGGATCTTTAATTCAAAAGCACTATATATAATAAATGGTAATGAAATTATCATAATGACATTCTGCATTTCTGAGAAGCATAATAGAGGGTTTGTGGGTTTGGTGGGTTTTTTTTGCAGGGGAATCATAAAATAGAATTGATATGCCACATGTGAGAGAAAAAAGTAATGAAGGAGGAAGCATATTCTCTGTGATGGGAAAAATATATATTTCCTTTTTTTCTCTCTCCTTCTATATCTTTCCTCTCACAATCTGTAATATTTAGCTAAGGTTCTTTATTGTGTCATATATGCTACATGTACTCTGTTTTCCTGGGAATTTTTATTTGTAGACTTAATGAAACATAGCTTATTATTTTTGACTAAATATATTCTTGTCAACTCTGCATTACAGATGGACCAACACCACAAAATGCCTGCCCGGCTCTGTTCTCTAGGCAAAGCTAGATGTTAAGTTCATCTCCAGTCAATCTTGTATATGCAAATAGCATATGTGAATGACAGTGTAGCTGTACAAAAACAACAAACTGAGCTCCTTTGAAAATTGCTGAAATTAACTTGATTTAACTGTAGCTGTTCTCATGGAAAGGTGCGGGAGGTGTGTAAAGGCTTTTCTTTGGAGGGTGGTGATACACATCCGTGGAAGCTGCACTATCTGCATCTTGCCTGTGCGTGTTATGCAGAAGGAAGGAGGGGGAAGAGCTCAGCTGCGCCATCCCAGAAGGACCGAGTCCTCACACATCTCATTCTCCTGCTCTGCTGTCCCCTTTGCTGCAGTGTTTCACAGTCAGTTTTGAGCTCTGGCTGTAAAGGTTTTGCTTTGTAAGTTGTTTTACCTCGTTAATTTAGGGTCACACCTAATGTTAGCTGGTGGTCCCCCCTCAACCTGTCTCCATACTAAACTTTGGAGTTCACATTGATCAGTCCATGATCCTCGGGCAAGACAGACTTTTCCTCAGGCGGTGCAGTGGTGCCTTGTGCTCACGTGAGGGGTACCCCTCTGGGAGGGGTACAGGCAGGTCAGATTGTCTCCAGCCTGACAGATCTTCACATTAAGGTGAACGTGTCTCAGACCAACAAAGTTAAAGGGCAGATTTGCTCAGTGAATAACTTTAGAGTAATATAAGTTATTTTCAGCAATGGAACTAATATTAAAATATTGTCATCCCCAATCTTACGAGCTTTTCCTAACTATAAAACACTCAGATGAAGATCACATTAGGTAGCCTCATCACCATGGGCATCTTCCCTTCTTCCGAACTGACACCCACATCTTGGAAGAGGCATCTGCACATCTCAGAAACTTGGCTGCATCACTGTGTCAACCCCATCGTGCTCAGATCAGCCTCTTCTGTTGTTGTGCTCCCCGTGCTCCGAGGACTGGCAGGGATGGGGACCAGCTGTCCCGCTCACATCTGAGCGTCGGCATCCTGGGAGCACCCGCTTTGCCCCTCTCCTGCCAGCCCCAGCCACAAGGATCTCCCACCCTGCCCAGGCTGCTCCGCAGGTCTCTCACCTCACAGGGCTGCATCGATGGGGTCCAGCAGCTGACGGCTCTTCCTGCCAAGGCTTTTCTTCCTGGAGGCGAGCACTTCTGCCTCAGCCCGAATTTCCTGAAGCTTTTTGAGCCGGTACAAGCACCTGGTTTGGTTCTGGCAAACCAGATGAATGCCCTCTCTGCCTCCACTGCCCTCCAGCTCCTCTCACACATTCAGTGTGCTCCAGTTAAAATATAACTGCTGCTCCTGGGTGGCCATCAGCATTTCCAGGCTTTTCTTTAATTGCAGAGACCTTGGGAAGCGCGAGGAGGCATAGGCAGGCATATACACCATTTTCTGTGCCTAATGAGGATGAGTCCTACTCTTTAGGGTGAATTGATGTCTGATTAAAAGCTATTGGCTGCAGTCCAGCAAATGTACAAGGATGCCACTTTGACAGCACCAAGCAGACAGCAAAATTCTTGAATGTCAGTGTCTCTGAGAAATTATTCTGAGTTTTGTTCTTCTTTTCCTTCTCAGGAACTGTGCCCATCATTGCTTGTCTCTGAGGCATCTCCACATGGGAGATGACTGCAGTGGAGTAAGACAAGACAGAGGAAACTGGCACTGAACTGTAGGGATTAGAAGTCAGCCGCCTTTCTGAACTATGAGTTACACATCTGTAGTTTGTTCTTTCATCCTTCCTGCAGATTTCTGCAGTAAAGTGAAACACTCTGGAAAATGAATGCTATTAGTCCATTAATCACCTTTCAGGGCTGACTGTGTTCTGCAGCCATGCACCACTGCTGCGTACATACCTGCAACCATCCTGCACAGCCCCTGGCAGGGCAAACTGAGGGGCTGGAGGTACCTACTAGACCACCAGTTTCCTAATTGGAGACATAGGTAGTATCCCAGCAGTGCTCTTGGAATACTTTGCAGGGTGCATCTCAGACCTCCATTCTCAAAGTTGGTTCTTCAATGGCTTTTGATCCTGGCTGGCTTAAACCTCTGGAGTACTTCTAGAAAATCCAGAAACTTCACGGTCCTTGTCTGGTGTCCTTGATTTGCCTATATTCTGAATAAACTAAATAAAAAAAAAATTCTTTTTTCATCTGAAAAGTTGCAAACACCAAATCATCCTGTCGGATAATTCAGTAAGCTAAATTTTTGAGAAAAATTACTTGCTTAGAAAATATAACACCTGTTAACCTTGGGGAAGTAAATCTCCTTTGTCCTTCTGTAGGACTAGACGGTTCAGGAGTGTGTTAGGGTTGCATTTGGATGGGATGGCCGTTCGTGGCTGTGTCCTTCACACCTCTGCCAACCCAGCACAGAAGCCTGTTAGTAATTTTGGTTTTATGCTTACAGTAAATTAATAGCAAAGAAAAGCCTTCCCAAGTATTTCTTAAATAGGAGTGGTCTAAACATTGTTAGGTGATTTGTGGGTGCAGAAAGACCATTAAAAAGGGAGGCTGAAAAAGAACAACAATAGGCAAGCCAAAAAGCAGGTATTGTTTTATATAATAGATATAAGGTGAGGGGATATTCATTCTAGCTGATTTCAACCAGAAACAGTCCTGAGAAAAGCCAAAGGCTCTGTGTTGCAGCATCTCACCTATTTCATATCTCAATTATGTTAACGAGTTTCCATCTCTGTGTCAGAAGGAAATGGCTGGTGATCAACTACTCCCAAACCCTTCTGACCACACAACTGCAATACATCATTGTGTCCCAATAGCTTAGTTTCTGCTACCAACATTTTTCTCCATTAAAATGACTCCAGCTTCAAGATGCTGTCAAACATGTTATATGGCATCAATAAGCCCAGAACATTTTGTTCCTTTCTGTTGCAGTGTACAGTTCATCCTGAATATTCATATTTTTAACAATGTCTTGAGGATGCTCGGCTGCAGAACAGCGCACCAGGCTTTTGGAAAGTGTTTTGTTTTATTATTCAGAGTATGCGTTTGTTCTCTCCGCAGGAGCAGTTTGAGTTTGCTTTGACAGCGGTTGCAGAGGAAGTGAATGCAATACTCAAGGCACTTCCCCAGTGAGCGGCTCAGCCTCCCGAAGGTTCCCGCAGGATCCATCCCTCGTTTTCCTCATCCTCAGTCCCTGTGAATGTTCTTGGAAACCGTGACCTGACCTTAACTGTGTATCTTCTGTTGTAACCACATAGTGATAGGGTCCTTACAAACTCCTTTAGCTGGTAAAAGTTCAACAGTTAAAATGTGTATTCTGTTTTTTGGGGTTTTAACAAATTTTTAAAAGTACATTGAAGCCTCGGATTAAGTGACAGAACAATCCATCTAGTTCCTTCCACATCCTCGAAGCCCTGAATGTCACACTTTGAAAGCACACATTCATGTTCTTAATAGCAAATATACAGTATCGTGGGTAATTAGTGCAGTCAATATAGTCTCAGAAAACAGTGTTCTGTTATATTTTGTAACTTTTCAAAGGCTGAATAAGAGGGGGGGCCTGAAGAGGATGGTGATTGTTCCTATACAATGCCAAGCTAGAGCATGAAACAGTGCTGAGGGTGTGAGTAAACACAGGTCCAGGCTCTGCCAAAGAGAGCTTGCACCTTCTCATGCTGGGCTTTGGCAAGCAAATGTTTTCTTAACTGTTGTTTACTTTTCAGCTTTGTGCCATGAATGGAGGAAAATCTGAACTATGAGTAAATAGGCCTGCACAGTTGTTGCAACCGGGGAGAACAAGTTGGTCACATTAATAGGAAGCTGGGGGATAACGAGCACAACAACTCTGACCATGTACCTACCACTGACAGCGTGGAAAAGGAGAGTGTAGACTCACCTCAGGTGATGGGGAAAGGTCCTGTCAGCAGTCAGGTAAATGTCCGGAGCTGTTACGGAAACAGATTGTTGCTTCTATGGGATTACTGAGGAAGAAAACGGGACTCTCCTCTTTATATTTTTGCATTTCCCTCTGTAAAACCGTGCTGTGCCATCCTTTTTAGCTGGGAAAATACATTTCTGTAAAAGCCTGGCTGAAGGAGAAATCTCCAATCTGCATTTTATGATTCTCATCGCGTTTGTCTGATCCAGACGTTCGTTGCACCTTTCTGCAGAGGCTCTGCTCACTCCTTGTTCTGAATGACACCTATTTTAACTAACCATTAAGGGATAAAAAAGCACGCAGGTTGAATTTCAGAGATTCTTGTGTTCTCAAAATCCTAATGCCTACTGTTGCAAAGTAATGCTAAAATGTATCTGTAAATGGTTTGGTTATGCAATCTTGCTTATGTTGAATTCACAGGTTTAGTTGTGGTACTTTTCTGAAGGAATTGAAATTATTGATAGAAAGTACTCTGATATGGTTGAATGAAGGGCCTGAGAGTAAAATTATCAAAGGCACTTAAGTGATCTAGGCTCTTAATTTCATTTTCAAAAGTGAATACTTGGATGCTTTTTCATACGTTATCCTACATCTCATGATTTAAGAATCTGGGGTGCTTTCTTTCCAAAATCATAAGTGTTGTGTGCTTGAAACCATATTAGGCTAATCATTTGACTTCAGCACTGGAAAATATATCATTGAATTTAATTCGGGAAGGGGAAGCTTTTATAAACTTCTAATCAGTGAAATGTTAAAGATAACAATATCACAGAGTTTTGCTGGCACAGAGGTAACAGGCATCTATCGAAATCAACCATGTTGCAATTTTGTGTTGTAGGTGTGGATGTTGGTGATTTCTTCTTTTTAGCAATTAAAGAGTTATTTAAAAAAAAAAAAAGCAGAAGGCTTGTTACTTTTTGCCATACATTTTTGTATGCTTTTCTTGGTTTGTGCTGTTGCTTAATTTGTGCATTCCATTACTGTAGCAGTACAGAGCAGTTACTGCAGATGCCATCATCCTCTTAAGTACACATACTGTACATTAAGCCACATGTTTATTTTATGGCCTAAGCATTTTAGAGCTTTCCTAGCAATAACTAAAAAAACTAATGGAGTATGAATGAGAAAATTGCCTTTTTCATTTGATAATTTAGGTTTAACAGGATTCTTTTATTACTTTAGCTAACACAAAATTGCAGATCGGGGCAGATGAGATCAGTTTGAGCAGTATCAGCAAGTGTTTGAAGTAGATTTACTGTGAGCCATGCACTGCAGCTTTCTGAAAATACAGGTAGTTATATCCAAACAAACCGTCCAAAGAATCAAAATTAGGGCATCCTAAGCCAAGCCCTCCGATTATCAGGTAGAATTATTTCCCAGTGCGAGATGCTGTGCCATTACCTACTGCCAATGGGCTAATGGGTTTTTAGCACAGATTTCTGCCCTGGGATTCATTAGCGGTCGCCTTCTGACTGTCCCTGTGCATACCACAAACATGGCTGACGAGCCTTTCATTTGCACTTCAGGAATATTTTTTAATTGTTCTTTTGCAAATATTTGCATTTCATAATAGCAATTTCAGGATGATCCCTATTAATTCACAAGCAGCTGAGTGCGGGACTTAAATATTGCTCTTCATGCTTCGGAGTTTATTTAGCATAGATTAGAGGGCATTAATCTTCCCCAAGGCTAATGGGGCAGGGATGTATTGTTTTATTCATACTTGTAGACCAGTTTACACAACAGAAAGATGCAGTCTTACTCAGAGGGTTAGAGTATCTCCCACTGAATGTCATTGACAATCCTGTTATTTCAGCCGTGTTTTGTACAGTTCTTCCACAAAGAGGTGCCAGGCTTATTCTGTTGACTGTAAACTATCACACAGAGTATTTTGTCTGTGCAGGTGGCATACTGTTCACACCTCTCAATAAACGCCTTGCTTTTGGGGGTGATAATCTGCTGCAGGGTCTATTAGTGAAATGCAGGTTTCAGTTGCACCAGGGGTTTGACAATTCATTTCCCAGGAAGATGCCAAAGCCATGGATGAAGCCACAGAGATGGATTTCTCATGTGGGGCAGGGATTTCTTTACCCTTTTCACTGCAGTTAAATTAATCCTTGTGATTTGGCAAAGGATGTTGCTCAGGCCACCCATGGCCACTTGTGCTGGATGTGGGACCTGCCCCGTGTTCACTGGCAGGTTGAGCTGAGCTTCTTCCTGGAAGCCAGGATCACCTGAAGGCCAGAGTGAAATGAGACCCACCATCCTTCCCTGTTCAATATTCTGCTTGATCTTTAGTAAACTCATTGCAATTGAGGCTTGGGCTGGTGCCTGATGCGTAGCCATTAACAGCATGTGTTTAATATTGACCATCTTCGTGTTCTTGATAAAGATAAATTGAATCTACAGGTGCTGCTTGTGTGGTTGGATCTTTAAATGACATTTAAGAGGGGGGGGAAGCTGCAGGAGGGCAATTTAACCCCAGTGCTCACAGTTTCCTTCCTTGCTGGTTACAGCCTGTGGCAGAGGGAAAAAGCTGTTTTCCCACAGGCACAGTGGTGAGCGTGGCTGCTGGCCTCGAGCAGGACAGGAACCTGACCAGACCCTGCGCTTACGTAGTCACAGTGTGTGCAGATATGAGGGATGGAGAGGTGGTTGTCAACAGCGTTGATAGTTCATAGGAGTAACAGCTATGTTGCTCTCTCCAGCCTTCACCTTTCTCATGACATGGGCTGGGATTTAGAGGGATGGAGGGGCAGGACAGCACCATTCCCCAATGCCCAGATCCTTGAGGTTCAGCCCTAGCCACAGGGAAGAGTGTGGGGTTTGCTGTTGGCTTCATGTGTTTCAGGTGTGAGCTCTAACCATTGCTCTTGACCATCATCTGTGGGAACTGGTGCAGCTCAGGTAACATCCAGTGGAAGTCCTTGACAATCGTGAGGGCCAAGAATGAATTTCAGCAGAAAATCCCATATCCAAATCTCAATCCAGTAGCAAAACAAGCAAGATTATTTTTATAGATGCTACTAAACGTTTGAAACATTTTAAAATATTTTTAAAACCTACACCAATGACTAAACCTTGTTCCTGTCTCTAGCATGCATGCAGAACCAATCTCCATCCATCCCCAGGGGAATGACAGCTATAGTACCTGTAAGGAGCTCATGCTTTATTAGTCAAGTGGAACATTAATAAAACCCAGCCCACTTCATAATTTCCAGAATAGTCATTAATTAAAAAAACTGTTTATTGGAATAGAAAACAAGTATTTGATTAGCTTTGTTACAGAACAATAGCTCTCCTAATTTTTATTCTGCATATTTTATTCTTTGTTTAGAAAATTCTCTTAAGAAGCAGTTGAGATAATTCGCTTTTTAAAACTGTACAGTTTCTATGGTTTTGCTTTTTAAATGAGAGTACACTTTATAGATTTGATTATTATATTTTTCTGTTAAGATTACATTGGGCATTACAAAAGCATTCCCCACCACAGTGAAAAGAAAGCTATCCTGTCGGTTTGTTGTAAAAGCAAAAAAATAATTAAAACAAAATTGCAGAGCTGTGGCATACTAAATCCAATTAGAGCATGACTCTTTACTACTCTTCATTTACCACATTAGAAATAAAATAAAGTTACACCAGCAAGATTTCATTTGAAGCTGTTTTTGCATGCTGTTTGTACTGTATTTGATGGCATAATATTGTTTTGTTTACAACCTTTTCTTTCTTGTCATTCTATTATATTCTTTATATGTATATAGTTAAAAAAAAAAAAGATTATACAAAGTATTTTGTTCTACCTCTGTAAAAATCATATTTGTCAATAAAGTCACATTGTCTGTGGAGTACGGTATTGTGAATACAGCATTACCAGCTGGTGCTTTGCTTTTATTTGGGGGGGGAGTGGTACCTCCATCCGCTGCTGGAGAGCTGCATTCTGCATATCCAAGGTGGGCACACGGCACTGACAAAGAGGGACACAAATGTCCTGCTGACAGCTTAGAGGTCCACGTTTAATCTGCTCTGAGCAGAAGAGATCGCAGCCACCTCTGGCTTGAGTGTGTGGCTGTAACGTTGCCGCTTCCAACATTTTGATCGAGGCAGACTCCTGTGTTCAGACCAGAAAGTGAAGCAGGAAAAAAAAATGACTAAATTACGGTGACCCTCCTTGTACAACTGGGAAATGAAAAAATTTGGCCTATGGTGTGTGTCACAGAGTGTGCAAGTTAACGAATGGAATAACTGATACCCTCTTTCAGGAAGATTAAAGGCAGGAAAAAATTTTGGGGAGGGAAAGCTGGGAGATCAGAGCATCACATAATGGGGTGGTCCACGCTGCCCAAGGATTTGTAGTTTTAAAATAGTGGCAGGATTCACAGAAGGTTTTGAATGGAAAATGCTCACTTTTATATTAAATAAGGTTAAGAGGAATAAAGTCTAAGGTTCCCACATAAGCACAGCATAAAATAATCAGTCTTTTCCCCAAGGGATAGGAAGTAATTTTCCCATAAGCAGTGTCCATTATATGAAGGTTTGTGTCTTTCCATGAAATATCTATTGTTAGCTGTTATCAGAGGCAGTCTTTAGGATTAGACAGCCCTGGTATGGCAATTTTCATGGTCCTGTATTGTGTGTTAAAATTTCACTTGTGTTTTGAAGAGGACTTAAACCAGTTTGCCGCTTACCTGGAAATAACTAGAAAAATGTAAATAAAAAGGTAGAAACTGTCCTGATCCAGCTCACTCCCTTCCCATCAGAAGAATCATATTTTACATTCTTTAACCTTGTTTATGTAGTTACGTGTTTTAATATTTGTGCCTTTCTCAGTGTAAGAAGGTGACTTTCATCTTGGAAGCAAAATATATGCACCATTATAGCTATTTTCCTGGTGGTGTAATTTAGGAGATCTTTCATCTCTAAGATAGCTTTCTGAAGCCTCTGGTAACATCAGATGGAGGACAAAAAGAGAAATACATTTAACTATATAACTGCTGGAGCATTATGTATCTTCTAGGCAAACACGGAAGCCATCGGTTGTGCATACATTGATTCACACCGCCAGCGCTTGCTCCTGCTTCGGAGCCACACGGATACACGCAGACTGGTCCTCTCCGGTGCTCTCACTGTAGGATACTGTCTCAGCTGCTGCCAGGGGACATTACTTTGTTTGTCGCTGTTATTCTTGGTTTCATATTTATGGCTCTAGCTCATCAACAGACTGGGTATTGGCTTCTGGTAGGGCTCAGAAAGGAGCTGGGTTTGAGTATCAACCTGCAGCAACCCCAGCACACCTGAATATTCTCATTGTACAGCCCGTGCTGCGATAACACACCTCCCCTGAGCCTGAGCTGTTCACGTTTTTGGGGAAGCAGGAGGACACAGCAGTCAGCAAACAGGGAGAGGAGGAAAGAGCTGCCCCGACTGCTGCCCTGCTTGGTGCCAGCGCGAAAGGGAGAGACATACTTCTGCTCCCCGCTGAACTACTGCAGCCCCGCACACAAAATAAAAACCAGGAGCTTTTCAAGTTGCCCAAAGTTCCTCGGGGTTTTATTTTTAGAACTTGTAAAACTTCAGTGCTGATGGGATTGGTATTTCTGTTTTGCATGCTGAACAAATATAAAGAACTACGCACCCACAGGGAGGGGTAACCAGTAGGCTGTGTTTATTCTTGGTTTAGTGAAAGGACCAGCACATTGTGTGCTTGAAACAACTGAATCTGCAGGGAAATTCTTCTTACTGCAGTAGAGTTAAACCAAAAATTAATTTTTCCCCTTGAGAATGCACCAGTTATCCCACACACACACGTAAATCAGCAATACAGAAAAAGACTCTACGTGGATGACCATTCTGGGAGATACAGACTTAAACTAAGTTTTGGGATATGTGAGTGATATATTTGCCCTGCACCTGATTTTCCCCTGCAGGAGCTTTGGCCACAGTTCTCAAATATATGGAAATGCATTACTCCATCATTTCCAGCAGAGGTTAGAGGTGAGATTAATCTTAACCAACCTCTGAATAGCTTTTGCATGGACTTATACAGTCAACCAACCCATCATAAGCTTTCTTTGTAGTCAATGGAGGAAAACAAGTATTTTTAGGGCATGATTTATCTGATCTGGTTTGGATGTTTACTTCAACATAAGGTAAATCATGCCATTCACCCCATACCCTGAAACAGGGATTTCCAAAGTTTAACTATGTGTTAGGTAGAAAAGCATTTCCTTTTCAGACTGTCAACCTATTCCTTCAGAACTGCATTGGATCACTTGTGGGAGAAAGGGAAGTAATTTCTGGTTTTGTAGACCATGAATTTAAAGAGATCCTTATCCTATCCCTCCTCACCTCTTCCACACCGAAGACTCATTTCTCTTCTTACAGAAGTTCCCCCTGCCTTTGCTCACCTTTGCTACCCCTCACCTTACCTTGTCCATTTCTGTTTCTCCTATGCTTGCTCAGAGGTGCACGGGGCCCAGGCTGTGGTCCACTGTCACACAGTGATGTTTTTTATATTTTTTTTCTTTTCTTTGGAATTTCTAACACTCCATGGCCCTTCTCCACTGCTGAGCACTGAGCTGGTGCTCACAGACCACCTTCATTCGCAGCAATACCAAAAAATTTTATCCAAGGCAATAGCTCTCCCAGAGGGCATCATTATGTCTTTGTTGTTAGGGATGTGTATTTCATGATGTGGATTACTTTATGTTTACCATCAGTGATTTCACCTGCCATCTTCACGGTCGCCCATTATCACAAGTTCTCTCCATGACACTTCACAGTTACTTTTGTTTTTACAACCTTAGATAATACGTGTCATTCACACTCTGCTGTCTCACTATCACCTCTTTGCTTTTCACCTTGTTTATATTGGGGAATCACCACCACTGCAAAAACTGTCCCTTTCTTTACAGCCTGTTTCTTATCTTTTAATCACTCATTAACCCACAAAAAACTTCCCTCTAATCCAATGGCAGCTCAGTTTCCGTAAGAACCTTTCATAAGACAGCCTTTGCCAAATGCTTTTAGGAAAGCCAAATACAAAATCTCAAGTAAATCACCCACATCAATGCTCTCACTGATTCCTTCAAAGCCTCTTAGTAGGCTTTTGAGACACAACTTCCCCCTGCAAAAGCCATATTGCTTCTCCCTCCCCTTTGCACCATCAGTTGTGTAGGATCTAGGCAGGAGGGGGTGGATGCAGCTTATAGGGTAAGACACCTACTACAGTAATGTTGGTATCCTTCTGAAGTCAGTGGAGAGCTACTGAAAGGACTTTAAAACAGAGCTCTACAGCTCAGCTAGTGCAACCCCCCACTCAACGCAGCACTTGGAGCACATGGCTCAGGGTCATTTCCAGACAAGTTTTGAGTATCTCCAGAGAGGCAGATTCCTCTGGGTCCTCTTTGTGAAAAATACCTTTTCAAGACCTAATTGAAATTTCCCTTGATGCAGAGTGATTGCTAATCAGCTCCCCAAAAGGCGATGCCTACACTTGGACAGCCAAATCCCTCTCTAGGCTCCACCAACAAGGTAGTCGTTTACTGTAGTGGACACTCAGGCGTGTAGCGCGCATGGAGGCATTTATATTTAAGTGTCTTATGAGCTGAATCTCACCCTCTCGGCAGGACTCAGTGCTTGTTTGTAAGTGCTCAATGTGACTGCAGATGCTGTGGGTATCCTCCAGCGCTCATGCCAAATGGCTGAGGGTCCAAAGTCTCGTGTTTTGTTTGCCAGCCCTGTGCTCGTGGCTTAAATCTCCTGAGGTGCCTCAAATGACATTGGATTCAGGGAACCGAATCCCACATCGTGTGTTTACCAGTTGGATTCTGTAGCTTCTACCAAATTAAAGGTATGTGAGGGAATTTCACAGGACAATAGTTTCCCAGACATAACCCACCACTCTCAAACTGGCAACAGCTTTTGAAAGCCCTCATTATGCCTATTTGAACATCCATCAGCACCGGATTCAAGGTAGGGCTATGACTTCAGCAGCAGACAGCATTGCTTGAGTGTACGCCAAGCCCGGGCACGAGGTGCTGCGGTGACGGCAGCGGGGCACCACTGGAGAGTAGCCTTTATGCTGGGTAGTGTTTAATGGCTTTGTGTACACCACAGCCAGTGACAGTGTTGTGTGGGAGCACAGGCACTGTTGCTTTCCAGCACAAGAGAAAAAAAGAAAAAAGAGAAAAGTGGCCAAAAACATGGTATTTAGACTTTTGCATTCATGTAAAAAAACTAGTGAACAGCAGTGTTCTAGTAGCACTTGTTTCTAAATGTGGCATCCATTTCCTTCACGCAGGAAATCTGCTCCATTTTCCAGCAGATTTCATTTGTGTTGTCCAAGTTAGAAATGTTTGTTCCTGCACACGGATATTATGATAGAGAGTGAGAATGAGCAAGACCAGTTCTTGCAGTGTTACTGATGCTACACCTAATCTGTTGGGCAGAAGCCAAAGTGGACCCACAGTTCGCGATTCTGATAAAAGCATTGCCGGGGCTGCAAGGAAACCAATGCTCTCATGAGTGGCTGAAGGGGAAAAACAAACCACCACTTTTTTTCCAGAATTACCTTTTGATTATTTATAGATTTGTTTCCATAAGCAGGAATACACATCTCTTTTTGAAACGGGAGATTAGTTTAACATCTGGTGTGTAGCCATGCATGGTAGAAGGAGCCAGGTAAGTGACCTGACTCAACGAGACGTTTCTTGCAGAACAGGAGGTCTTTAGCATTGACTTTTTTATCTGTTCTACTGTTCATTCTAAATAGAGTCTACATTTTTATTTTATTTTTTTAAATAAGGTAGTATAGAATCTGAAGTGACAAGTTGGGATCTACTAGGGTTCATCCGAAATGAATTACGGTTCTGCCCATCCCATACACTTCCATTGCAAAGACCCACAAGACAGGCAACGAAACCAAACTGTGTTCTTAAGCAGTTAGGTCGGACTTGGCCTTCCTTCCCATTTTAGCACTAAATGCTGATCCTTTTGGAGAAACCCTTGTCTGTTGCGTTAAATCACCTTTATTTTTCTCTGAGGCTGAGGGAGTAAAGACACTATAACAACACGATGAAATAATGAGATGACTTGGGAAAGAAAACATTTTTGATGCGTTGCTGGCTCGCACACTTTCAGCTTTTTTGTTCTGAAACATTTTGTTCTAGCTGTGCTTGCTGAACCTGACTCTATGCCACATCTTGCTTGGAATCTCAGTTGTGCCAAATACCTGCCCTGCTCAACTTCCACCTCCCTTATCCTCCACGGCTGAGATGCCAAATGGAGATGGACATGGTCTGTAGGCTGGTGTCCCTCTGACGTGAGGTTGTAAGGCATAAGAATGGAAATCTTGAAGATAAGACAGCTGTTAACATGCTTTCTGCAGGAAAAACCTACAGCAGAGATGTTACAGCAGTACCCCATATTGTCACATTTGCCAAGGAACAGGATAGACGGACACCTTTGTAGTGATCTGCCAGTGTTGTCATCTCACAGCCTGGGCATGTTCCAGTCTCTAATAATCTTGTTCTTCTCAGTAAGAAAAAGAACACCTTTTTTTTTCAGTGTTGTTGGCATTTACCCTGGGAGACCTTCACAGCTCTTTATTTTCTGTATCCTCCCAAACTTGCTTTTCTGTAAGTTGCCAACACAACATCTAACATGCACAAAACCACATAAATGTCCACAAAGCTTCTTTTTAGCAGAATGCTGGCTTGTAAAAGCTTTTTCAATTTTCCTTGGTGAATTCCAGTCCTGTAAAAGCAGGGCTTATGTAAACGGCAGGCACAAACCGCCCTGCCGTACATAACCAACGCTATTCCCCCCATCCTAAAGCGGACTCCTGCCGCTTATATGTGCAAGTCTAGCTGGGTCTGACCACCATGACTCACTGAGACCATCACATTTTAAAGGTTTGCTCTGAATAGACAGCTGATGCTGCATGTGTTACACTCTTTCTAATGTATGTCAATTAATTAACAATTTAATGCTGGCTGAAAATGCCATTATAGCTTTTACTTTTGGCATCTGTGAAAGCTCATTTAATATTATTAAGTTTTTTAAGTCAGGGAAAAGTAATTTAATTAGTTGTCTGAGTTTCCCTTTAATGTACAGTGAGATATGGAAGGTTGGGCAAGAGGGAAAAGAAGCACCAGGGTCTTGATAAACTCCTCCTGCCCGTACCCAGGATCGGGGAACGCCTGGTGCTTCTGTGCAGGTTAGACCTTCCAGGAGATGACAGGTAATAGCACAGCAGTGTGCCACTAACAGATATTTTTATAAACCCTTTAATAAGCATGGACTTAGACACATACTTTCCTCTCCCCACCCCATCTGCTCCCCAACCTTTCAGTCTATAAAGTAGGTACAGAGGGTGGATTTGCTTCCCCTAATCCAGCCAGCTAAAAAGTAAGTGGTAGTCTCTGCTAGTCCTTTCAGCTGCCTCCCAAATCAGCAGAGAGACATAAGCAGTGGTGAGTTATTTAGCCCAGAATTGTTTGGGGGCTGAAAGTGGAAAAATACTGTTCCCAGTGGAAAATAAAGGCTGGGCGTTAGGTAGGCAGGACATTACTGAAATAGCCTCAATCGCAGAAGGAAAACATCACAAGATGTGGAAGGACTCCCACCCGGCTATGGGCTGTAGGTGTCCCTTGAGAGTCGCCACTCCCCAGCGTGGCCGGGGCTCTGGCCAGGGAAACTGCATCCCTTAGGGGAGCGTTGCACTGCCAACAGGCAACTGCCAGACCCAACTCCCCCAAACCCTCCCCAGTGTGCCAGGAGGACTGCAGCACACAGCTGAGTGGGGATTGCCCATGTATACACTGAGTTTGTGCGAGGATTATGAATAATAGACATCTTCAAGTTGCATAGAAAAAAAACCCAAACATTACTTTTGTTTTTCAATTTTAGGCAGAGATTATAAAAACAGTACCAGGATGGTGTTCCAGCTCTTAGGGCTCTCCTATGTGCTGTGACACAGGTTTGCTCTTCTGCCATCTTCAAACCTAAGTTTGCCAGGTATTCATGATGGGAGTGCAGGTGGTGGGCAGTACCTCTGGGGTCCTGGACCAGAGCTAAGAAGTTGCTCTGGCATGGTGTGAAATGGTTCAGGCATAGATGAATTTCGAAGCCACCTGAGTGATGTTGTGGTCATACGGGTTAGTACCCTGTCCCCACCAGAGATCCAGAATTGCCTCCTAACCCAACTGCAGCCAAAGTCCAGCCTTCTTTTGACCACATTTTGGCCAAAATTTCACCCTTGTTTAACCTTTAGGTGCAGGATGGGGGAGCCTATTCCACTCAGCTTGTGCCCAAGTTGAACCAATGAAGGAGCTTTTTGCACCGTAACAGGGTAAGCAGTTCCTGATCTGAGAAAGGACAAAGGTGTGAGGTTTTTTCATAGCACACCGTGGTCCCTCCTGACCTCAAAGGCTCTGAAACAGGGCAGCAGCCTCGAGCAGAGCCATGTCAGAGCTAAGCGATGACCTGCCCTCTTACACCACCAAGCACAGAAGGAAGGAGAGACGGGCACCAGCGAAGCTGAGCAGGGATTTCTTTCCCTGCCTCGCCTCAGTGTGAGATATGCTGATAATGGCATCATTTTGTGAATGACAACATCTTCTGCCCCTAGAGAGAGGGGCATAAATTCATTAGCCAAATGAAGGGCTCGGAGGTGAATCATGACAGGCCTGGTAATCTGATAAGAAGGAATGTTTCCTTATTAAAATACAAATGGAAAGCTTTATTATTGTTATTTGAAAACCCTGTCCTCCCCACTGAAAGGCCAGTGGATAAAGGATGTGGTACAGATCACTTTCGTTGGCTCTGGGAAAAAATGAGCTATGGAAAGGAGGGGACAAGACAGGTTTGCACTTTTCACCTTGCTGGTCTGGAGACTTTATTGCTCCTATTCCGTATGTCTTTTCTCCTTCCTGTCCACCAGGCTACTCTAATCTGGTCTTCTTTCCTTCCGTATTTGACTTAACATAAATAGCTCTGCTGTCTCTGAACACCTTCTGGCAATTGAAGGGCAACAAAATGAGCTTGCAATGCCTTGTTAACTTTCTTCCTGATATTTTATTTTTTTTAAGCTTTGCTTATTTTTGAAAATGCATTTTGTTGGACAGTTGCAACTGTGCCTGTGACTTTTTGCTGCAAATTTATATTAACTTGTCTGCTAACACAGTGATTTTTTTTCCCACTGTGGACCATACCTTGCCTACAGATGTTTATCTGTGCAACTATCTCTGGAGCTGTGATATATATATATGTATTTCATGGATCTATATATACATAAACAACAGAAAATAACAAGAAAAAAATAGGAGCACAGCCATGTGGATAGCCAACAGATGGATAAGCGTACCTCCAGACATTTGTGCTGGATAAAATAGCGTCACAGCACTCCTACCAGGCACATGTTCACTTACTCATGGCTGGGCATCTACAGCTTTTGATGTAGGAGATGTCCACGCCTTTGCTACCATCTTGGCTGTGCTAGGAGTTGGGAGTCATTTTCCCTGTACCAGTGTCCCTGCACCTGCTTGGTGGCAGTGTCTCCCCCACCAGTTCCCTCCAACTGACTCCACTAACACAAACTGCAAACCCAACAGCCTCCCAGTAAGCTCTCTCTCATTGTAGCTGTGTTTTTGGATGTGTTTAAATTAATAAAAGGGAGGTGGTTAGAGACAAAGTTCTGAAGAGGAAGCCAGTAAATGTGGTTTCCTAATGGGACTGCAAGAATAAACAAACAGTTTCATTGCACCACACACAAAATAGGGATAGTGATGCTAATTTCTTTTCTGGCTACTGGGAGGTGCACATAGATAGTGGCATGATCTGCAGTTGATTCTTCTCTCTCCCTTGTGTGACTATACAGAGTGGGTCAGGGTGCAAAATATGAACTCAATATACCTGAGTTGCTGTAAGGATTCCTGGAGCTAATTTAAGAAAATTTGGAAATTTTTAAATAGGATTTTTTTTTTTTAAATGAAGGTGTCCTGTTTCCAACTAGCTTGAGACCTGCCTGCAAAACTGACATATTTCTATTGAAAAAAATCCAATATTCGGTGAAAAAACTGATGGAAAAAAATTTCACTAAAAATTTGCTCTTCAGGACCCTGTGGTTCAAAGGACCCTTTCCTGAGTCTTGGCTACCCCAGGCTGAGACTTTAGCCCACTCCCCACAGCTGGTCTGAGTAAGAAACTCTCCGTTTTTGTTTTTCATCGCATAAAAATTCAGGCTGGATTCTGTGCATTTGCCACCTGCTGTGTTCTGAGGGAAAAAAAAAATTACCACCTACCATGTCCAGAAACGTTTAATCACAAAATCACCTCAGCCTTTGAGGAGCTTCATGGCTGCAGAGATAGTCGCAAATACCTTGTCTACCATTAAAGACAAAAACTAGATGGTAATTCAGAACCCAAATGAGTGTTCAAAAGGTTGTGATAAATGTTATTTTAAGCATCCTTATCCTTGGGGCTTCGGTCCTAATGGTTCCATGCCTGAGGGTTGACATATGGTTTCCTGTCCCACATCTGAGAATCTTGGGTCACCTGCCACGTCCCAACAGGTCAGGCCAGCAGTGGGCATTAAACACACCAACGAGTTGTTCGCATGCGTAGCTGGCTGCCAGGATGACCATACCCTGAGCAGGGCCTGCACAAGTTTTTCTCATGGCATCCTGTCCAGGAAGGTCCCAGAGTTGCTGTCCTGCCAACAGAGACAGCGGGACAGACCCAGCCCTGCCAGATGAGGCCAGGGCTGTGTCTCCCCTCCAGACGTCCCCCTCTGAAGGGGCTTGTGCACCCCAGGGCTGCCGGTGTGCTCATGCTTCACCATGAACACAACAGGCACTGGGGGTTACACCCTCCTTCAGCCCTCACCTGGACGTCGCTGATGGCTCATACTGCAGGCACCATGGAGGTATTCGCACCAGCCTCTTCGTGTGTCTAAATTACAGGCCTAAATTAGCAGGCTGAAGTTATTAGCTCATCAGCGGTTGGAGGCAAATGCTCTGGCTGAACCCTGTGGAGAAGCAAACCTGCTCCCATTGCCGCAGAGGGAGCTGCATTCTCACCTGCAGCATTTAACCCAGACACCAAATTTTGTGTGAATGCTGCTCCTCTCTCAGAGGGAGGTGAGCCTTAGCACGTCCCTGCCAGTCCCCTGACCAGGTCACGTTGGCTTCACCGGCCTCCGTCCCTCCCCGGGGAGCGCAGGGGCCAGGCAAGCTGCACCGCTGGGTTATTAGAGTGGGAGAATGAATAATTCTCACAGATTCAGTTAGGAGCTTTCAGACAAATTGCTAAGACATATTAAATGTACGTGACGGAAGACTAAAGGTGAAACTCTGAAAACATAAAATTATTCCTGCTCTTGGCTCCCCTGGGCCTTATCCAGCAAAATGCTTGACTTGGCTTTTCCATATAGCTCTACTGGTTTCAGGAATAATGTTCACAGCGTGTTGTATAGAATTGGGTCCTTATTTTATCCATCCGTATTTCTCCTCTAATTTATTGACTTCTCCATTTCTGATGATTAGGTCAGGCGGTGTCATATGCTTCAAGTACCGAGGCCAATTAACACTCTTTCTGGGTGACCAGGATGGCTGATCGATTAAGCTGCTCCGTCCCACTGAGATTCCTTGCTGTTGCAAAGGCAGACACGCGGTCATATAAAACACATTGAAATAGAATTAATGAAAAGGCAGGCCTGAATGACAGCTGAAATGTTTTTTATTTCTGGAAGGAACCCAAGGAGGGGTTTATTGGACTCCTCTTCCCAGCACTTGGAAAGAAATAACAGCTGTTATTAAAAAGAAAGCCTTTTGGGGAGGGGGGAGGCATCAGTTCAGCAAAATGGATAGAACCAACTAAAATAACTTCTGAACCAAAATTCCCTTTCCCTTCCAGAAAATGTCGAAAGTGGGAAATCACAGCAATAATAAAATTGAGGCTTATTTTAAAAGGTATCCACATTTTACATACTCCCATCTGCCCAGGAAAGATGCATTTTTAAACAGTAATCCAAAGCTGTACAGCTCACGCTCCTCAATTTTTCAACACCCAAATTAAAATGAAATTAACTGAATATAAGTATGTACATGACCCTGAAGAGTTGCACTAACAATATTTCTTTCTGGAAATGCAACCCACATTCCAGCTTGCATGATGCTACAGGGGACAAGAGTCTGCTGAATACCCTTGTAATGGGTAACAGGGGCGGTGGAGAAATGGAGAGGGGGTTTTGCCTGCTGGAGAAGGTGACTCTCAGCCCACGCGGTGCTGTCCTTTTCCGAGAGTGGATCAGACCAGCATGACCTAGCATCAGAGACATCCCTTGGGCTTCGATCCGGTTTTTCTCACTCCTAGCCGGAATAGCTAAAAAGCAATGCACATCATTGCATAAAAAGCAAACTCACAGCATTTTCCTGACTAAATAAATCTTCAGAAGAGCACTTTGGGCAGTTAAAAAGTCAACAAACACTTCAGCACAAGTGAAACTTGGGTGAATAGCCCCACTAACTTCTAGTCTGCATCAGAAACAGAGTTCATGTCTGTTGTGAGTCGCCCACGCAGAGCAGGGCCAGAGCCATGGTAGAGAGCGGAGCTGAATCACTGGATGACGGCAGCTTTTATCAGCTTTTTCAGGTAGCTGGAGCCTCAGGCCTCTCAGAGAAGCTCAGCATAGGCATTCTACCACATTTCACATTAAATAATGCTCGACCCTCCATTTTCTCTTTTGTAAACCGCCAAGAGATACTTCTCTGACACTAATGCGAGCTGAGTTGACACTGAGGTTTACAGCCTCTGAAAAAAAAATAATTGGTGAGAGTGCAGTCAGAAATGAGGCTTAGGAAAGGCAGAGCAAAGCTGGAGTGAAAGGTGGGCAGAGGGTCCTTCCTCCAGAGCAGGAGACTGGGAGCACCAAGGCGGGAGAAAAGACACACAAGACATTTGCATTTTCCTTTCAGTTGAAAACTGTGATTTACTCAGGGGGAACATAACATCCCCAGCTCATATTAGCACCCTCTCTACCAGGCACAACCCACCACAAGGATCTGCTCCAAAGAGCTGAAGCCTAACTGGACAAATCAGATGAAACTTAAGGATGGAAGGAGCTGAATGACCGATTTAGCTGAAGGTAATGTAGGAAACCTGAATAAGTTCCCAGTCTGATAGGCTGGGATTGCTTGGCAGAATATCTTTCTGTGGGACAAGGTTCTGTTCCAAGTCTTGACTCCTCATGCTGAGATTTGCACGTGCAGCAAATCCAGTCTCAACCTGGCTGAAGATCTGACAGGGCTCTGTCTATGCAAAGTATGCTGTTAGCACCACTAAAGGTTTGGATATAACAGCCCCACACAGGACTGAAAACAGGATTGTGTTGTTTCCTAACTTTCTCCTGGGTATGCGGACGATTTCCCTTGTGATCTATACCTTCTGGCTCCTTGGCTTGGACAGTCACTAATGCCAGTCAATTCATCAGCTTTCTGCAAAAAGAGAGTAATTTTGGAAAGCTGAAACATGGTCTTAATTAACATGCTATTGTGGTTAATCTGTTTTACCAATCCCTTAATACAGAGAATCAATAGTTACAGACATCAAAGTTGATGAGTTCCCTCACAGGAAAAGAAAAATCTATAAAACATAGATGGCTACACTTCTCAAAGCTGCAAATTAAAAACAATGTGTTGCACTAAACCTTACCCCAAGGTGAAAATCTCTGGTGTTTTAACCCAGCGTAGAGCTGCTCCTGGGCCAAAATTGTTACACAGACCTCTGAGCATCAGGGACACACTGACAACTGCCTTCATAACCATCCTAGTTTGAATTGCACCTCAATGCCTAACTTGGTGGATTTGCAAAAGCAGTAATATTTTTCTTAGTACAGACCATCCAATTGTAGGTGGCTGTGGCAGTTATCTAGATACAATAGTAGAAACACTTATCCTTGCAGACTTGTTGAGAAAATTTACCAGGCACAGTAATAACTGGCCTTACTTGACTTTTACTGTGATTGATGAAAGTAAAATGTGACTCATAAGGTACTTACCTGTCAAAAAATTCTCTGCCACAAAGTATAATATGTTTCAATTTCAAAGTATGCAAGAAAGCTTTATGCCCACAACGATCTGGTGACCTCTTTAAAATTCTACAGACTGAAAAAACCTGAGACCTGGGCAACTTCTGCCTGCCTTGGTGGAGTGGAAACCGAGTCACTAGATGTAAGAGCTTCATCCATCTTTGCAGTTGGTTGTTATGACCTAACTAAGTTAAGTAGCTCTTGAGTTGGTCATCTGTACAGGAGTTGCTCCTTCACCTCTGACAGACATATGAGAGAAAATGGCCACATCGCTCAGTAAAATGTTCTTAAATGTTTTCTCATAGCAGATCATATGCATGGCTATTCCTGATGTTGCTAGTGGGTAGGATAGCTTCAGGAGAGCTAACTCACATGCCGTACTGATAGAATCCCTAGAAATATTAGATACAATGGAACGTCCAACCCATTAGGGAAGGCCTTTTCAGATATGGAGACTAAAACAAATCTCTCCTGATACCTCCTTAGATGTTCCTGCAAAAGGTACACAATAGCCTCAAAATATCATTCAAACAAAACCCATGTTTTGTCACAGCAACCAGCTGACTTTGCATCAGAGAAATTACTACCTTGTTCTTGTGTGGAGGGTACTATAATGAGACACACATGTCTCAGGCAGAACTTGTGAGCCCAAGCTGCGAGTCCTTCAGCTCCTCCAGGGAGTAGCTGTACAATGTGTCCCAGTGAGGCATGTGGCCAGACACAGCCAACAGGACAGCTTTGGGGCGTAAGGGAGGAAAAGGACTTCTCCCAGCCTGCAGGGAATATGCAGGAATTGAGGCTTACTGCCTGTGTCTAATCACATTTAATCGTACACTTACAATTCCTTTTATGATTCTTTTCTCTACAGGTCTGCTACAAAAGGATAACAAAATACTCATACTTCTGAGACAGTATGAATATTGGAGCATTTACTGTGGGGGAGAGTTGTAGCTCTGGTGAAGACAAACAGCCATTGACCAGCAACTTCCAGTTCCAGTTCCAGTCCCAAAGTCTTACTTCATTCCTTGTAGCCTCCCTATGCTAAAAGCCATTTCTATCAGGTACTTAAGCTTCCAGAAGAGGACTTGATCAGGCAAGTTCATTTATGGGCCATCCAATAGGACACAAGGAATCCGATGGTACCTTCCCTTGGACGTTGGCATTGGCGTGATCCCTTTGGGTGTGAAATGACCAGATCAGAGCACGATTTACCATAAAGGTGTAGGCTGGAGCAAGCACAGGTTCTCCCTTATGCTTGATACTCCTCATATAGGAATATTGCAATTTTCTAGCCTTTAAGGTTTTTATATGTTCCTTGGAGAATAAATTTGAGAGGTGCCCAAAACATAGCCAAGAATAGAATAATGAACATTGGGTCAGTGTAGTAGTCAATCCCTGTTCAGAAGAGCTTTTATAATCTCAAATACTATTGTTTAAGCCTTTACTTATAGCTATAGCTGTCTGAACACAGCTTTCAGTCAGGAAGCTGAGCAAACAGGTACCTCCTCTGCAAAGGAAAAGCAGTCTTTGGGGCCTCAGGGCCTCTGAGCAAATAGCTGAGTTCATGGTTGGCATTCTTGCTGCTACACATGGGGCATCCGAGTGACGTAGCTTGTGCTGTACATCTGCCTGCCTGCCCCAGGGGGACACGCGGGGTGGGTAAGGTGCACCACTCTGAATCCAGTTATCAAAGTCGTCCCTTCGCTGTACATCTCCTCTTATCACAACTTCTGTGACAGAAATGTTGTCTTCCAATTTTCTGATAAATCCTGACTGCTGTCGGCCTGAGTTACTGATGGGACTTTTCACCTTTTGAGTAGGTCCTTCCCAAAGAGGTCTGTTTTACTGGACTTGAATAAAGATTCTGGTTTTAGTGAAACTTCAGTACTGTGTGCCTTGATGCACAATGTTATTTCCTGTGCTCCTCCAAAGACTAATGTGATCATGACAGTGTCTAAACAGGGAGTCCCAAACGTTCTAGCTCACAGGACTGTGTTGATGCTGGGGCAATCATAGATGTCCAAAGTGAAAAAAAAAAAAAAATAAGAAAAAAAGAGTTAAGTGCCATTCCTCCTGGCTCTAGGCAACCAAATTCCAAAAAGATTTTTGTAAAGCATCCCCCATAATATCTGTTTCTTCATCTGATTAAAGTTTCTTCTTTGTTTAAAAATGTCTCCCATTCTTTCAGTTTTCTAAAAATATTCACACTTCTAGATGAGATTCTGCTAATTGGTGACATCTTTGTACTCTGAGTCTTACTCATTCCTCATCAAATAGAAAAGTCAGGCTTCACTGATTCTTTGTGTTGGTGTTAAAAGCTTTACGCACTGGACATACCTTCCCCGTCTTATGAAAAACAGAGCTTGTGGGTTTTCTTTCCCTTAATGTGCATGAGATTTTGAAGGTCATTTCCTGCTAGGGCTCCTGACCTGCCTTATTACTGTTTCCATATGTTTCTATTTTCTTTCTATGGCATCCTCTTTACAACAGCTGAGAGAAGAAATGGCATATTTTAAAGGTCTGCTGGTGAAACAAAGTCACGTCCATGAATAATTGGGCCCCAATCCAGTGCTGTAATCTATGTGGGCAGGATGCAGATCCATTAATTCCATTAGGAGCCTGTGTGTAGGACAAACCTGTGAATAAACCCAGGGAAATCAATGACTTCTGGTGAGTTAAATTCATTGACAAGAACAGGACTTGCATATAGGATGGGAGTGACAGCACATATAGGATGAAATCCTGGCCCTGTCCAGGTCAGGGATGGGAATTTTGAGTCAGTAGTTTAGATTCCACTCATGGTTTGTTGTTTTCCTCCCTCCAAATTTTAAAGACATGCAATTATTTGCACAAGTAGCACAGGACTGGCAAACTCAATAAGGCAAGTTTTTGATAAAGGTCTTTTGCTAATTTAGTATCACACTTGGAAAAAAAATTATATAGCCTTAGGTTGTTGAGATTAATGAAGTGCATTCTGGAGGTGTCCTGAACTGGGGGCATTAGCAAATGTATCTAAGCCAAGAAAGGACCAGCAGACAGCACCAGCAGACAGACCAAGCAAGATGCTTGACTTAGGGACTCCAGCAACTCAAGAGCATACTGAGGAGCCAGAAGTAAATAAAGCCACAGTGCAATAGGGATGCAATGGGCTGCTAATTGCTGTGGGTTGAGCAGATACAGGGCACCCTACGTGGAAAGAGAAAGAAAATGGGAAATCCCTCCAGAAGGTGCCAGGCTGACATTGCCTCTGTACAGTAGAGCACGGATGAGCAAGCCACCTCTCATTATCGCTTCCATCTCTCATGCTGGGTTTTCTAGTGTGATAAAGAATTAGGTTTAGCAAATTAGGTAAGGGAAAGGGAATTTGGAAATGACACCCCCGATGATTGATGATACTAATAAGTATTGTGCCAAGGAGATCCCCTTCCCCCATCAAACAGGGCACATGCACGCACAGCCTTGCACACTGTCTGAACATAAACATCACTGTACACAACTTATATTGAGGTATTTAGAGGGTGGAAATAAAAAATGTACACGACAACCTTTATTCATGCCATATCTGTACAGTGCTGCTAAATATACACGGGCTATTCATCTAAGTAGAAGCATGCAAAGAAGTACACAATTTATATGCACAGAAATATGTATATTTTAAAAATCCCCCTGCACACATATCTCCCTTTACAAAAAGATAACGGAACCAAACCATGACAGATGATTGTTAATCTTGTGCTGCAGGAAACTCTAGCTCGGTTCCCTGGTTTTGCTTCATTTGAGGCAAAATTTGAAACTTTCCCCTCAGGCAAAGGTATTCTGCTGAGGAAATTTTTTTTCAGCCTGTTCATTCAAACAGGGAGAACTGGAAGTAGGGTTATGGTAGGATGTGGGAGAAGGAGGTGTACTTCTCTGCTTCAAATGATTCAGAGTAAAATTCGAACTTGTCTGTCACACATCACTGCTTTAACCACCAAGCTCTATGGGCCTGCCTGGATGGCAAGACTGGCAGGTATAGATATTAATATACGGCCACACTTGTCCCTAGGCTGTCCACTGGGTGAGCCACAGCTCATTTAACCATCTTCCCAGGGTGTTTCCAAGGCACTGGAGAGTTAAGTGGGGAAATTCTCACTTTGAGGATCTGTCTTCAGGTCCTGTTTTGGCTTCAGCTGGAGCCCTTAGCAGCTTCTCAGCTGCGGGCAGCATCTGTGTTCAGGCACCTTGTGTGTGGAAGCTTAGTAATATTTTTGTGACTGCAATGTCACCCAGCTGGTAGATTTGGGCGCTGAAGGATACCTAAATACCCTTTGAAGAGCTGGACCTCTGTTGCTATGGTGATGAGAACTGTATAAAAAGCTACATGGAATGGAATAAAATATTGTATTTAAATAGATCCGTGGAGATCTACAAGTTTATTTCTTTTTTAGGTTTCATATCCATGCACACTGATGTGTGCCTGCCACAGCTTCAGTCTGTCGCTTTGTTTTGACACACAGGATTAGGTGAAATGGCAGCGCGCTCTCTGCTTTGCGGGCAGCAGCCAACCCATACGGTCAAAGACTTGTCGTACAGCGAAAACTGGAAATGCTACTTTTGCCCACTCATCAGGAATGTGTTAATCACATAGGAAGTAACTGGCGAGCGGTGCTAGAAGGCATTTGAAAGATGGTGGAGATCTATCTGTGTGTGTTGACAGCAGACTTCTTTGCTGCAGACTAAATTGGGGGCTATTGCTACATGGATGACTGCAAGCCTGAGACTTCGGTATTACTCACTCCCAAATCCCAGTAACAGTAAAATTAATGCTGACTTCTTTCCTCAGGGTATTTCCTTCTCTCTTCCTAATGTTTTAATCTGGAGCACTACCACTGTCAAGAGCTGGATGGGGCTCCCCACACACAATAGCTCCTTGGTCTCTATAAGAATCATTTTAGAGCATAAAAAGACTTTCTTCTGCTGTCAGCCGAGGCAGCTTTTCACCACCTTAGCACATCGAGTCTCCTTCCAGCAGGTTCCTTCTGAAGTTATCCCCAGCTCTTTGTACCATGACAGGAGATTCACAGTCAGTCCATTCATATGTAATGGCGAACACGCAGCTCTTCCTCTTATGCCAGCATATGGATAAAATTATTCCAGTCTTCTGGCACATTGGTTTTTAAAGCAAAACTTTTGCTTTCAGATTTTTTTGTTCTAGTGTCCTGGCCTGGCTCGGTCTCATTTCAGAAGCCCAGGACTGCATTTGTGCTACAGATAACAGCTACAAAAATACCCAGAATTGCCTAAATCACATAATCACAGAAATCATGTTGGTTGGAACGGGCATCTGAAGGTCTCTAGCCTCCATCTTCCTACTCAACTGCACTATCACCCACATGGGACCAGGTCCATGGCTTTCTGTAGCTGAGACTTGCAAACCTCAAAAGATGGAGGTTGCACAACTTTGCTGGTGAGCTCTTCCACTGCTGTAGTATGTTTTCCTACTGTCCAGGCTGAAATCCCAAATCGCATCTTGTGATCTTTGCTGTTTTTATAGTACCTGGCACTGCCAAGAAGGACTTTGGTCTTCCATTTTTGTAGCTGCCCATCAAGCCGTTACAGTTACAAGTTTGTCCCTTAGCCTCCTCTCCACAAAAGCGGAACAAGTCCAACTTCCTCAGCCTCTCACTGTGAGCCACGTGCTCCCAACCTCCTGCCATTTTGGTAGCCCTCTGTTAGACCCACTGCAGTTTCTTCTTATCCCTCTTCAGCTGGGGGCCCAAACCAGACACAGTATCGCAGATGGGATCTCACCAGAGCCCAGCACTCTGCTTATTGCTGGCCAGCAGCTGGATATCAAGCCAACGAATACTCCTCTTTGAGAAGTGTCAATACAACTGTTTTCCTGAACTGCAATAGGGATTCTGTGAAACTCTGCCACTCATACCTGAGTCCTCTTACTCTGGCTGGGGAGAGCTTCAGGATAGAGAGCATCAACACCATTCACCTTTATCATAGAAGAACATGAGGATGGGATTAGGAAAGGTTTTGCATATTATCACTGGGAAAATGATGAGTATAGAGGCTGCTGTGGCCACTTTGGAATCACTTACTTCTGTGCTGACCAAAGGCTAATTAATGCATTTATGCTTTCCTCAACTGAAAGGGGATAAAGGGCTTTACCTTGGTATGGCACTGGTGCAGCCTTGCAGCCAAGTACCCTGCCATGCAGAGGAATGGCCACCCCCAAGCCAGATGTCTTGGCTCCCTATACAACATGTGGGAGCAGCAGAAGCCCAAATGCCATATCCCTGTAACCTATCACCCACCCTGACCAGGGAGCCAGCAAAACTGCAGAGCTCTCAAAGTGGAGGCGATTCCCTCTGAGTTGCACAAAAATGTCCAGGACTTATGGCCCCATACCACAACTACATCTTTTTAAGGCTTAAGACCCAAAAAGGTGGTACCTCCAAACCATTCCTTCATGAAACCTGGTGACACCTAAAAACCTGTGGGCATCACAGCCTCGAGCACCAGTGTTCTTGAGGCAACTAATGTTATATTTTTAGATGTGTCCAAAAGTTTCTCAGTTTTAACAGGTCTGAGCAGTTCATGTCTATTTTGGACATGACTCCTGTTGGTATCCACAAATTAGGCATCTGTCTTGCATGCAGGGGAGCCTAAGCTGGTAATTCAGGGGCAAAAGACCAGATAAAACACAGAGAGAAAGATAGCAAATAACCAGTGAAGTCTACCGTGAAAACTCACTGCCAGTCCCCTGTCAGTGTCCCTGCAGATCTTCTCTTTTTCAGGATATTGGCTGCCTGTGACATTTTTTCTTCATCCAACATTCAAATTAGAGTGATCAGAGGCTGACCCGCAGAGTCTAGTTCATCATGAATTTTTTCCTACTGATTACATAAATAATCACAGGAAGGAAAGTGCCTTTTACATTAATACACAATTGCACAAGCTTTTGTAAGAACATAAGGAGAAGTATGTTGAGTGGTAAAGCCACGCTTGAATTGTCTTATTTATCTTGTGAGTCTAAAGGCCTGTCATCTGCAAGGTGACAAAGCTGTCTGTTTAACCTAAACTCATCTCCATTCTGTAACCTATTAATGCATTTGGAGTGCACGAGTAAACAACAGTACTTAGCACTGATGTTCCTCGTGATACTCGTTTCTCTGGGTTCTGGGAGAGTCTGTACATTTTGTACCCTCTATTTTTTTTGAGGGATTAATGGCTGAATCATGGGCAAATTCAAGGGATTAGGATGGGATTCTTTGCTAAATAAAAGAAATGTGCAAAAGCAAAGGAATAGGCAACCTGCCATGCAAATCAAAACTATGGGGTCAAGTAGAAAATAGAACTGGAATTGCCTAGAGGAATATGATGAAAAGAGGCCCAGATCTGTGAAAACATGACAAGGGTAAGGTTATCGGCTTCCTGCGTTCAAGAAAATATGGAGACTGTACTGCAAGGTCAAAATTACGGAAAAATCTGCCTTTTGGGTGACCCACCTCATCTTTGGTCTTCAAGGCAAGATGGGCAAAGGCAGCATAGAAGTTTCTTCATCTCAGTTAGTGAAATTTCTGAAATAAACACTCCCAACTCCATCCTAATGACGTGACTTTCCAACAGACGATTGAAGGTCATAGGAAAGGAGATGGGAGCCTCTGTGTTTGGTTGTGCAGTTGGGGTAGCAAACAGACAAAATGAGTCACAAGCTCTAATATTAAACATAGATGTCTTTACATTTCCCAGAAATTAGTCTCTATACCTAGGCTCTGCAGCCACGCAGCCAGCTGGCACAAGAGCCCGAGACACCTTTTGAGCACTCTTTCAAGTCACCACAGCAGAAGTTTCCTCTGTTCCCTTCTTTTCTGGCACAGTTACGGAGCCTGCTTGTGGCTGGCCAGAGTCTCTTCGAGCTTCAGATCTGTGTTCAGCATCACAGCTGGGTCCTGCTGCTACCAGAGCTAATTAGAGTCCTGCAGGTCACTGCCTACATGAAGATGTTTTTGTTGTTCTGGTACTGAGTACCCTGTTCCTTTGCCACTGGCACTTATCCTGCTTTCAGCACAGAGCCCTAAAGCTCCAAGACACCAGTGAAGACAGACTCTCAGTACAATAATTAGGCTGAAATACAGAAGGAAAGCAGTCTATTTTCTCCTGCCACAGCCAGCATCGCTTCGTACGTCCTTTCTCTCCTCTGTCTCAGATTGGTTTGTGGTACGTGCAATGGTTGCACACTCTAATATAGGTATTTGGGTCTAGTTTGCTGCATCCATGCTAGATAGGGAGCTCTGCTGGAAGAGTTATGGGGTGGGTCACACAGAAGAATGACATCTACTCACCTCTAAGGGAGGAGTTCCCCGGGCCGATGGGGCAAGCTCACAGCTCACTGCTCTGCGGGGCAGCCCCCATCCCTGCGGCTCCCCCCGCTGCCGGCCGCGCTGCCCCATCGCGTCCCTCACATTGGCTCAGATAGGAATACAGCGAGACAGATCAGCTCACTAATCTAAACTTTCATTTCTTCTTTTCTTTCCCCGCATTGATCTTTTGCTTCTTTAGAGACATAGACTGGTTGCTAAGAGGTCCAAAGGACTGAGTGAAAGCAAGGGGAAAAGGTAGAGCACAAGATCCATAGTGAGGAGACCACATTTTTGCAGACCGTGAGCTGTAAGGCTGAGCTGTCTCACAAAATCTTATCCTAAGAAGCACCTGGCCTGTCACTCACTGGGGGCTCCCAAAGGAAAATGGACTCTGGTCTTAACATCTTCTTGAGAACATTTAACATTAAAAAACCTGCATGCGCTAAGCAAAGATCCAGCCCAAAAGGTAAAAGTTGTACCCTTCCATACAGTATTTGCGGTATTCTGTTAAGGGTGTTACACTTATCTGCTGTATCTTACACCAAGAAAATGAACGCGGACTATTGCATCCTGAGCACAGGTAAAATCAGCCAAAGACAAGCAATGAAAGACAAGCTCTCTATTTTCTGCGTAAATTGTGGAGCTTTTAGATATGCAGTGAATGTCCAAAGAGGAAATGTTACGGCAACAGTAAAACAAGAGAGATGCTTTCTTCTGCAGGCATATGGATTAGTCTGATGACAACGCTATTATCTGGTTAGGTAAGGAACAAATCCCACTCTCAAGGAGGTAAATGTGAAATGCTGTCTTGCTGATCAGCTTCAGGGATACTTCTCAAGAGTCATATCACTGCAGCATCTAGAATTAGGCCCTTTGTGCTTAATTTTCAGGGAAGTTAAAAAACTTTTTGAATCATCAAAATATGTGAATATGGATTGCATATTGTGCTGGAGCCTCTGGAACCAGATTCACTGGGGTGTTGGGGGTTTCTAACTGCTGTTCTGCGTGCTGACTTCTGAACTAACTATCCTCCAGACCTCCTTGGTGCCTAAATTACATAGATACCAGGGCTCTCCCCTCCGCTACAGAAATCCCCATGGCACCTGAATTTCAGCTACTGCTGCTCCCTATCTCAGGCTCACAAATCAAACATTCCCCTGCTTGCTGTGCTCATGGGACCTGAGCTATTCCACGCTGCAATAAAGATATAAATATTCATTAAGTCACAGGGAACAAGGAGCTGCAAAGGGTTGATTCTGCAGCCCTGGGGGTTGGATCCTTACCTGCACTGGGGGAGAGGCAGGGCTGGATCCCTTAGTCTGCGAATACCGAACTGCAAATGCAAAGGGAAGGGCTCCTATGGAATTGGAAATAACTGTTAGAGCTGAGACAGCCTCACCCTGTCTCGCTCCGTACCCCACTGGCAGAAAGTCTCCAGAAAGAGGGGAGACCTGGCTGTGAGTTTCTGTCCCAAAATCAGGCAGCGCAGGGATTTGATCTCGAGGATTATCAGAAGACGACCCAGTAGCAGGGAGGAGTGTTGGGCTGTGTTTTGTGAGAAGATGCAGGGAGGTGAGGGGAAAGCAGGCTCCAAGTGTGGCTGCAGGATCCCCTTCCCTGGGAGAGAGCACAATTCTTCAGTGACACAGATGTGAAGCAACTCAGAGTCATCAAATTGCAGGCTAAGGTCTACTTATACGAGCCCAGTGCCACGGCACCTGGCAAACTCTACCAGTGGAAACTTTGGTATTTAGGGAATTAAATGTTTTCTGTGAGGGGAGAGGAGAGAGTTAGGAAATTTACATTTGGACTTAGAACATAAAATGGCTGTTGGTATCCTGAGCTGGCCTTGTACATCCAGCCCCAAGGCTGTTGCTCATTTTTTATTCTAAGTTAGTGTTTTTCACCACTTGCTCCTTTTCTCCAGGATTTTCTAAAAATAGTAAGAATAATAATATGGGGGGGAAACCCACAAGATCCAAAGACCTGTGGGGCAGAGCCAGCAGCACACAAATGATCGCTCTGTCCCCCGACTGTACGGCAGGCAGTTAGTGTCAGTCTAACTCCCCGTCTCTGCTCTTGTGATATCAGCTGAACAAAAGGGGCCAAGCAGATCCCTGGTGTCACTCCAAGGAAGTTGCTTCAGCTACTTCAGGCGTGGGTTTGCCCAGTACATTTACCAGTGCAGTGCAGTAGGTGCTAATGCACGGGCACCTCCCCCGGTGGATCTGCACCGGGGCTGTGGGCTACACCAAGTACCTGTCTGTCACTGCATTTCTCTACTTGTCTTTCGGATTCCTGTGAAATATATTCTTGCCTCTTTTGTTTAACCTTTGTCTTCCAGTTTTTGTCTGCCTTGTGAATTCTGCCTAATTAGGAACCTTTCAAATTCCCTTGAGGCCTCGAGTTTTCTCATGCAGAATTTGGAATTAGTGCATTTTTGTGGCTAGTTTTCAGGGCCAAGTTCATGCTTTTAAAGTGCTAAAATAACAATTAACAATACTTTGCACTTTCATACATTATTTTTCTTCCTCTGGGGATCTCAAAGCACTTTATAAGTGGCGATTAATTAAGATTCAACATTGTGAGGGGAGGACGTATAGGGACACATTTCCACTTTAGGAATGCAGCCATCTCTCAGGTAGACTGTAATAACTGATTTAAGAGAGTTACTACAACATATTGAAAACCAGACGGCAGTTTTTAGGCTTGAAAGTAAAAAACAATACAGTACCAGTTGAATGTGCAAAAGAGATTTATAGAATCAGAATGAAATTACACAAATGAATTTTAACTACGATGCCAAGGTCAGTCCTCCTCCCACCCAAGGCCAGAAACGCAGCTTCACGTCTTGTTGGGAAAGAACCAGCCCTGGTAATGGAGTTAAACTGGGCACCTTACGGCTCCCCACACACCGTGCTGGGACCCGGGTTTGGTCCTAAATCAGAGGAAATAGTGCCACCTACTGAACCAGCAGCCCCACCACCGCCCAGTGCTGAGGGGTGGTTTCCCAGCCAGGCGCAGCAGCCGTACCCACGCCCGGCATGTAAAATCCAGCGTGTTCTCTACGCGACGTATATACAAGATATATATACAGAGAGAGAGAGACAGACAACAGAAGAGTCAGTATGACAGAAAATATGCAAACTTGGGCTTGTGTAATGATATCACTTTTTTATTATGGTGACGAGAAAAGAGCTGAGCGTGGACCGAAGCAGGAGCTGGAAGCTGTGTGTTTCGAGGCCCCACGGTAGCTAGCAGTCATGTCTTGCCTTTGCTCCCATAGTCTTCAGAATATTAATGAAGGAAAGAGTGTTTATTATTTTCAACGCTCCTTCTCCCTACAAGGATAGTATTAATGATGTAAGGAAGTAAACAATTCACTGAGCCACAGAGCTCTAACAGTTATTAATTTCCGAGGAACTATCCTCACACCAATCGAGGAACTGGAACATGGGAGAATGGTGTGAATAAATATGAACATAGACACACTGTGGTTTACAAACACAGACATTGGTCCAGTTCATCAAAACTGTTCCTTTTCAACAATCGCGTATTTGGACATTGACAGCTAAATCCACGCAGGGTTAGCCCAGGCTCTGCTGCAGTTGCTGGTGCGGGTGGGAGGTTGGGGCTACCGATCCTAAAGCGATCCAAGTGTAGGCAAACAGGCACCTACACCGTGCCTCAGTTTCCAGGAGATGAGTCAGGACTTCTGCTACCACCAAGGTGGTGCAGTCATTCCCCTGCTGCTGTTCTGGCTGCAGCATGCTGGGGTGTCTCTGCTTCACTCAAAAAAAAAAAACAACAGTAGAAAGCCAGGCAAAACCCAGCACTGCTCTTGGATGCCCAATGAGTGCCTGGCTGATGGCTGCTGACCAGTTCCTCCTACTTGCTGTCTCTTCCATGGGACTCTTGACAGCCTGGCTGTACCATGGCTTGGCTTGAAAAGAAGAGTTGGCGACTGCTCTCATCCAGGATACAGGGTGGTTTGCTGACCAGGGCACTCTGACGATCTAGGAGACGGGAGAACATTTCTACCTCCAATGAAGGAAAGCTGAGAGCTCGATATTCCCCACCCTAAGTCAGTGCTCTAACTACTGCCACATGGTTCAAAACATAAGAAATGGCACCACCCAGTACTAGATTCCTGCTTTTAGGAAAGGGTGGTGAAGCAGATTTGAAAGGCATGAAGACAAGTAACATTTCCAGTGGTTCCCCTCTACTTTCCTTACACCTCACAGGTAAGGGAGACAGGAGCAACGTCTGCAAGTCTGTATAGATGCTTATGCCTTTGAATTCACTGGCAAAGAGATTTAGGTAGCTGTATCCATCTCTTTTTCCTTCTTCCCAGGCCCCTAAAATTTCAGCCAGGTATGCAAATTAGACGAATTGGGTTCAGGGCACTGGCAGTAGTCCTCATTACCCCTTTGTGGTAACCCATCAGGTCTTTTTGTGCAATGCCAGGAGGACCAGATCTCAGAGAGCTCTGCAAAATCCAGGCAGAAAGGTGCAGTTCAGGATCAGCCCTCAGCAGAGCTTCGGAGCGCACCACCAGCCTTGAGGCTGAGCCTTGCCACAGGGAAAATTCTGTTCTGCAAAAGCAAAGAGAAGATTCAGAGGAAGGGTGTAGGAAAAGCTGAGAGACACCAGTTTGGGGGAAGATTGCTTTTCTAAGTTCTCTCTGGGCTACTGGGCCATCTGCCTGAAAGCTTTGTGAGTGAGGAACGGGAGGTGCTGGATCAGGTGAGAGAGGGGAGGACAGGGCTGGGAAGGAGAACTGGACTTGCTTCTTTAGTCGTTGCTGAGGAGGAGGAAAGGGGGAGCTGACCCCCAGAATAGTAATCGTTGTCTCCTGCAGTCTCTGCCAGCAGCTGTGCAGGTAGAGACTGGCCAGACTGGGGACTGGGGCAGTGCTATGCCACATACCTCGTCCAAGCGAGGCAGTCTGCCAGCCCCTGCTACTGCAGGGAACCACCAGCTGTGCCTGCCTGTAAAAGAGGCCCTGGAGGAATGAAGACAGAGGGGTAAGTTTCTATCTTGGAGCATGATTTTTCCCCAAAGATCTGTGGTGGTGCAGAGATTCATCTTGCTGGAGCCTTATGGAGATATGGGACCTTCCTAAGGAAGCTCCACTGCGCACCATGGCAGCTATCCTTTTCAACCACCACCAGCTGAGCTCGCATTATCGACCTGTTGGGAAGGGAATTCAATTTTTCTGAAAGGGAATGGCTGGTTTCATTTTCTTATATATGAATCCACATTCGATTGCAAGCTGTTTGTACATGGTACTGAGCACAGAGGCCCTAATCCTCACCAAAGCCCCTGGGTGTGCCTTTACTACAGGAACAAATAAAAACAGTGATTGCATTAGGTATCCATTCATCAAACGCGGGTGCCGTCTAAGGATGCTGCTTCTTACTGTCCCCCTGTAGTGCGTTATCTTCCAAAACAAAAATAATTTCAAATAATAATTTAAGTTTCAGGGTGCTCAAAGCCAGAAACTCGTAAGGGCAGGCTGTCAACTTTCTAGCACCAATTAATGTATTGATAAAGCTTCCGCAGTAGTGACATTAACAGCATCTTCTTACAAAGATACCTGCAGGTAATATCAACCCAATTACTATTGAATCTGAGGTGGGGGAACCGGTGAGCCTGCCTTAACAGAATTACCAAGATACATTGAATTATTTCCACCAATATGGAAACTTATATAAGAGCGAAGCACTGAGTGAGACATATTTGTCTTTGTTGAGCAAAGCTGAAGCACAGATGTTCCCCAGGCCATTCTGGCCCATGTCGGTGATATATTCAGAGCTCTGGATGTTTCAAGTAAATACATCCTTAGCCACACTCCCTCTGCTGTCCTTACTGATTTTGATTAAAGGAACAGACCCTTAAAGCAAAGAGATACCCACCAACAGAGCGGTGATTTCCATCTGAAACACCCCAGCCAGGAAGGAGGCTTAGCATCAAAAGGAGTCGCTTTTACCAAGGTACGGATTGGCACGAGCCATTCATCCGCTTTCACTCCTGTAGCAAAACCCAGTGGCCAAACTAGCGTTTAACACCCTTTGGACTTAGTCCAGCCAATTCAGAGATGCTGGCTTCAGGGTGAGGAGAGTGGGGAATGTGGTCAGATGGGAACAAGGCATTTCAGTGTACACAAAAGGAAAGGATGCTGGGTGAGAGAAAGTTGGGATGTGTCCATCTTAGCCCTGTGTGGCAAATGCTTCTACTCGCTCAAAATTTGTGTGTACCCTTTAAACAGAGCTTTTAAAATCCTAATGTGCCCCAGCCATGCTCTATCACTTTTTCACTTAATCCATATAAATATACACACATATATGTACATATACAAATATAAAATTTTTATTATTAAGTGACACATTAAAGAAACAAAGGAGCAAACAACACACAGGGTGAACAATCCTATTCAGAGACATTGCTTTCACTGTTTCACTTGCTTTGCTAGATTGTTATATTGTGCAGTGATATCTTCTCACTGTTTTCTCTTAATTATCCTTAATTCTATTAAACAGACAAACATCAACTGCAAATAATGCATGCTTAATTATGCAGTGTTGGTGGTTGATACTGTATTAGCATCAGCTTTTCTTTTAATATTTTGGCAGCACACAAATGAAACTGCTACAATATGTTTAAACTGCCTCTGTCAGGGTAATGGTCACGAATCCATCGCATGCACACTCTCCTCACCTCTGCCCGTAGAAGGCCAGCAGGGAAAGGGAGCATCTCCCATCCCAAATGAGCTTCCAGATGCCCTTGCTTGATATGGATCTGATAGCAGGAGGCTAGGAAATGGTTGCCAGGTGACCCCGGAGATAGGCGGGAAGCGCCCTCATGCAACACAAAACAATCATTTTCAAAATAAAGCAAAAAATCTCTGGGTTTTGTCATCATTATTATTTGTAATCACTTCTGAGGATGGAGAAGGCTTGTCAGACCAGATGGGACCAGCATATATAATGAATGACACAGTACGTTGCACAGGAACCAGAGGTAGCTGAGAGCAATAGGGCCCCAGGACTGTCACTATTGCATTAGTGACAAAGAGATCCACAGGGAAGTCGGTAAAAGATGCAGCCATTTTCTCGAAGACATTGCAAAGATGCCATACAGCAGACAGCATTTTTTCATCTGCAAGCACAAAAAATCTGGTACGGCAACCACTGGAGCTGCTCTTTACCTGTGCCATGGTAGACTTGGCCTGGTCCTCCAAGGGTCTAGGATCTTCTTGAGATTGGCTTTGTGTGGCATGTTTGCCACCAAGTCTATAATTAAAACCAGAATAATTTGGTTTATGTTGAACATTTCCAGGAACAGACCTAGGTGTAAAAAACTTTGTGAGATGGGATTTATTTTGCTAGATGCTTTACTTTGCTTTATTGCCTTTTCCATCTATGTACTCCCTGTGCAGAAGCGGTACATTTTCCTGCCATTACACAACAGCTAAAGCAGATCCACGAGCCCTTTCGCCATTTCAGAGGCCACAACGCGCCTCAGCATGGCCCTGTGTTTCAGCCTTGCCCTTGGCAACTTCCAATCATTTGCCAGCATCCAGGCAATGAGAAGTGCTGAACCGATTCCTAGGCTGGATGGCAGTGGGCCCAAAGGATGGTTGGGAAGTAACTAGATAGGAAAAACTTTTTACAGTGAACTGGTCAAATTGGTCCAAGCAAATTCATCCTCTAATCTGCTAATTTACAGGAGTACTGCTTGAAGACATTGCATTTGCTTGGAATGAGGCTATGAAGAGGATTTGGCCCTTAACCCATTGAGCATACATCATACCAAACATAACGTGCCAGATGCAGTTCTCCTTCCAGACCTTTCCAAAATACTTTAAACGGGTTGGGCAAAATAGGTCTCAAGCCAGTGCTGGCCCTGCTTGGAGTGGGGATTTGGACTAGGTGGTCTCCCAAGGCCCTTTTCAGTGTGAATGATACTGGGACGATGCAGTGATGAAGAAACCTGGGCAATGGGAAGCCCATTCAGAGGTCTTGAAGCGTCCTAAAGCTCATATTGCCAAAAAGTGCCAGGAGTAGAGACACCCTTCTTCGCTATCTTCATACAGTGGCCACTAAGCGAATCAGTTAAGAGCTTAAAACAGATTCATGGGGCAGAAACAGCTCCCCGCATTAACACGGCTGAGTCACACAGGCCAGAGACAGCCTTCCGCTAAGGCGGGACTGGCACAAAAGCCGAATAATGAATGGAAGTTTACGCTGCTGCTGCTGCCTTTACTCCGGGACTCGTTTTATTCCTGCAAGCTCTCAGGCAGTCACCATTCATGCACAGGTGCAACCATAAAGGGGCCAAATGTGGAAGGCAGGGTGTGACTAAGCCCAAAAATGAGCGACACGAATGCATTATTCATGCGGAAAGCTTACAATGCTTTCTTCAGAGCAGATCACTCTGCTATCAACATCAGCTAGACGATTCTTTATTCCTGACACCTGCCTTTGTTTCTTTTCTACCTCGAAAGTGAGGTGACCAGGGTATTTGCATGAAATGTTTGCTCTGCCCAAATTTCCCAGCGATGCTGGGTAACTCCCCGGGACTGTAAGGGAGTAGCAGTGGCACAAGTGGCGATGGGGTCCAACTGCCTTTTGCCGTCTGTCCCTCTGCGCACAGGAGTCAGTGCGTTGTCAGGAGCTTTGCTAGAGAAATGTATTAGAGGAAAAGAAGGGTAGAAAAATGAGAACAGAGAAAGCAAAAGGGAAGGTGAGGATAGGAAGAGAGAGGAACTTCCAATCAACATAAAAAATCTGGAAGCTTGACTTCGTTGTTGAAAATAATAGGGTTTTTAACAGTTAAAAGGTTTTAAAAGGTCATTATGCATTTAGCAGCAAAAGAGCAATATGAATTTCTAAGCAGCAACATCTGGAAGATCAAAAGAAATCATACTTCAATCAACATGAAAATCTCTGCTCATTACACGCAATCATATTTAGTTATTAATAGACACCGGCTAGACAGTGACATTTTACACATTTCATCCTATGATGCGCCAGGGACACTTCTGGCATTTAGTTTATCATTTTCATCAGTGTCATGGAAAGAGTGACCGATATGACCCCAAAAAATCTCACACTGTCAGTCATCGTAAGTGAATTTATCAACACATACGAAATCGGAATCCACATGAGAGTTTTAACTGTTTGCATACTAAATTACTCCATTCTTCACGCTTCAAAAAAAATTCAGTTTTGCATAATAAATAATGATAAGGGCCAGCGGACAATTATATAGGTGGAAACAGTATGCAAAATACTTAGAATTCAAATTTGTTGTGTGAATATATCCAGAAGTTGCTTAAGTAATCAGCTCGGCGGCTGTATTACCCATTGTTAGAGCTTAATACAAAAGCTCTTCAGCTTATATTAAAAGCAGCCCAACTTAAACTGCAGTTGGCACATGTCCTATTAGTATTTTCCCTTTGTTAGACAGCTTCCAACTGACTCAGATGCGCAATTAGGTCAATATTAAAATTAAATGGTCTGTTGTTTTAATTCAGAAAATGAAGAGGTCTTTGGGAGGAAGGAGTCAGCCCAGAACTAATGTTGACTCCAACACGAGCACAAAAGGAGTGTTGTAAGCCAGCAGCCCCTAGCCTAAACCTCCGCGTTGCGGTGTGAGAGGGAAGGCTCGTAGCTGAGAACGGTTTGCTGAACTGGCATATTCGATTTCATGACTGATTTTTGTGTGTAATAATTGCATTAAAAAAATAATGAGAGTGGGTTTCTTTCTAGTTTTACCAATCACTATGGCAAACATGCTGAGACGCTTCAGACAGAAATGTGATTTCACTTCTAATGACAATTATTTTTGGACTGAATTGTAATTTAGTTCGTTAATTAGATCTGTCACTGCATTTTCTAACTCGGTTATTGCATCCTTTGATGATTTTACCAGAATTATACTTCTATTTCTGCCACTTTGCATTCTATGCTTTAATAATTCTTCAGACAAATATGCTAGGCAGTTGATTACATTTTGTGGCAGCAGTAACGTAAACCCTCTCCTGTGCTACATTGATTCAAAAATCACGCTGATCACTGAACCAACACGCTAGGCCAATGCTGCTCTGAACGAGCGAACTATTCGGGGGAATTCAGCAAGGGACAGATTGCGGACATGCTTTTTTAGTTATTAAATGGATATAAACAGTTACAAGCAATCATAAATGAAAACAAGATTTTAAAAAAAAACCCAACACTGTGAATGTTCTAAAATTCATTTAGTTATCAGCAAAATGAGATCTTATCTACTAAATGATTTCAAGGCAAGTTGGCATGGGGTTATTATGTATTAATGAGCTGAGAGATTTTTAAAGATCTTACCATTTTGACAACTTCAAAAATTAAATTGTTTTTATGTGAGGTCTGGCTTTTTGCTGACCCAGAACTGTGGGTGTAGTTAGAAATTCACTTTTGGAATAAAGACAATATGATCAAAATAGTCACATCAAAAAAATCTCCGGCACTTCCAAGCTACCGATTCCTCCAAGCCTCGCTGTGTATCCAGACATCTGCCAGTCAGGTGCTGTGTGACGTGGATCACAACACAAAATCCTGATTCTGAAAATACCCACCACTAAACATAGCTGTTATGGTTGCAATTCCCCTGTCTGGCCTGAACAGGCCACGGCTTGTAGCTGCCCTGCAGCAGGGGCAGAGCGGGGACTGATCACAGCTTCCCTCCTCTCTTTGCTTGCTCAAAGAAGAAACATTTGCTGTGCTTCTTTTCCTGGAATTAAACTGCTTCTTTTCCCTTTCTCTTGTAAGAGAGGGATCACGGAGCCAGAACTCCACAAATTACCTAACTCTGCCTGCCTTCTTACCCAGTTCGGTCCCATCCCTAAGAAAATTTATTTGATCAAAGATTTTTACTAAACATGCTCTGTGAGATTTTTAATGCCCATTTAAGAGCATTTTCATGTTTATTGTAGTGTTTGATTTTTTCAAAGTAACTGTGCAGCGTCCTAAGAAGATATCCTGTGATCCAGCATTGGCCATTTGGCTCTAAGGATGCTATGAATTTCCTAGTAGCGCACTACAGGACTTCCAGGACACAGGGACCAGCTAATCACTTCCCAACAGTCTTCCTCCTGCGTTTCCTTTCATTCGTCCAAGTGGTTTCAATTTCCAATCCACTAACCAACAGCACAGGGTAAAAATATTTGTAATTATAATAGTTCTGCTCAGATTTGTAATTATTTCTTAACCTCCATGGATTTCCTTTCTGTAAGTGGATGCTTTCTTGAAATGTTGGGCTGCAACACAGAAATGGATATTGCTTTAAAAGGCTCTAAAAGACCTGGAAATGGAGCAATGCTGATGTACCAGACTAGTGCTTGGAAAGGCCTTGCTGGCGTAGGAAGGAAACACTGAATGAACACAGCCCCGCAAGGTGGCTGCGTATGATTCTGTAATCCAGGCACTGAAACTGAGCACCAATTATCTTTGTTTAAATCCCCTCCCGTATGTTTTTCAATCATAAAAGTGTGTTTCCAAATAACCAGACTTTATAATAACAGATTTGAATCTGAATTGTTAAAAATTCCAAGGATCTGACCAAAAATAGCCAAGAATTCCTTCTAATGGTGCTTTCCGGGCTGAGGCATGCACCCCAAGCAGGAAATACTGGTGGGGATGAGCTCACGGGCTTGGAAGTGGAGTTGCAAGAGAGGACGTCTGGGAATTTCTGCCTTATCGTCTCCACAGATTTTTGTAATGTTGTCATGCTTTAAATTTGGCAATTTCCCTCCTCTACTATAAATGTAGTTAAAAAACCTAAGAGAGTGTTCACTCATGGTTTTATGAACCAGGATTTTTCTACCCTGATAAACATTCCGTGCAAAACACTGATGCTTGAATGCCTACTGTGCTCGGTGGAGAGAGGGGCAAAGGAGAAGAGTAGTTAAACAGGCAAGACAGAGAAAGTTAAAGCACATGGACATGTGGAAAAGGTGGGATATTTGGCCAATTATTGCAAAATTAGACACTTTGAACAAAACAAAGCTGTTGAAAGTATAGCGCTGTAGGAGCACCATATGAGCAGGGCAGGACGGGGGTGGGTTTGAAGGGAAACGGCAAAAAAAGAATCTCTGATCTTATAACGACCGCTATTTATACTTACTTATAACTTTGCCAAATCAGGCGCAGAACTTTAGGTAGAGGGAGCAGTAAGAGAGCACCCTTGTGTTGCAGCAATGCCTCCGATGTTCCCTGGATGTAGTAGGGTGGTGGCCCTTGTGCCCACAATTGCTTTCCCCCTGCACGCTCTGCCCCAGACACTGGTAGGTCACAGCAAAGTATTGACTAATTCAGTGAGGGCTGGATGTGCTCTTCCTCTGGCAGAGAAAAAAGCCCTGAGAAATCCTGGGGCACGGCATCCCCACTGGGTCAGTAATTGAGTGGAAGAGGGCAGGAGGGGGAAAGGAGCAAGAGGGGTGTCAAGCAAGCAGAAAAGCAAAGGAGCGAAAGCGGTTGCCTCTTGGCACGTAAACTGCCCTGTGACACCTGGTCAGGATGCTTGTAGAGCAGTAGGGTTCATGCAGGTAAAAAACAAAACGAGACTGACGAAGGCCTGAAGCAAGGCAAGGTGGGCTAACTGTGGGAGGACTGTCAGAAGGGATGTAGTCACTCTGAAATAGAGATGCCTCCGCACAAAACTTGTACCAGTGCAACTCATTCCAAAACAGAGTCATGCTGCTTCCAAAGTGGTTTAATTAAAGCAGAATCAAAATGTCAGCTTAAAAAAAGAAAAAGAAAAAGAAAAGAAAAGAACTTTTGTACAAGGACACAAGGCAGCTGATGCCAAAAACAAAAGTTACAGGGGAGGGAAAAAAAAAAATCCCAACATTTCCCTGTTGCCAAAGACCTTTCTCACTGGAGGGAATGTCAGTTGAATAGTTGCCACCGCCGGCAGCTGGAGTTGCAAACTGAGCAGGGGAGCAGCGGGGTTCTCATTCTCTCGCCTTGCTGACCGAGGGCTCTGACAATCCAGCTCATTATTTTCAAAGGCGCAGCTCAAAGCAGTAGGCACAGAGCTTGCTGGGCCCACATTAGTCCATTTACAGCATTTGTACCAGCCAGTGACCGGACTTCGGGTAGGGACTGAGATAAAAACCATCTCGGAAAGGAGGTTTGGCAAACAGCAGCGCTGAAAAGCACCATGCAGGGGGAGTTCGATGAGAAATGCAGCACAAGGCTGCGGCCAGCTGCAGTTGTGGGGGGCAGTGCAAGGGGTGGAAGGAGAGTGTCACCCTGAGAGGAGAAACCATAGGTGCCCTTCTTCTACTGAACGTTAGTGGCAGGTTTATGGACATCCACATGCACTTGGGAAGGGGGATTGAGGAAACTGAACTTGTGATTGCTGCTTTTGCCCCAGACTGGCTTGGGCGTCTGAGCAGTTCCTTGGCAGCAAAGCAGCACCCGCCTTTACTCACCCTCATGCTCATCGCAGACAGAAGTCCAGGCAGCTGCTCAGGACCTGGTTTTGGAAACGGCACCTCGATGACAGACTGGGCCAAGTCAGCTTATGACAAGAAGAAACTCAGAAAACCTGCAACACAGGCAGCTATTTTTGTTAGATGTTGTTACAGCTTTTCTAGTCTAAAAACAATAGTAGAGAAAGTCTAGCAAAATTTCCTCTAACTGAGAAATTTCACTGTGAAGCAAATTTTCATGCCTGAGTCCTAAACCAAATGAATTCACGATGCTACAATGGAAATTATAGTAAAATCCATACTACAATAGTGCTGTTGGGAATCTCTAATTCTGGTAGATGTTCTTCCCTTTGTCTTGTTACAGTTCCTTTCTTCCCAACCCAGAAATAAATATATAAGTTAAACAGAATAAAAATGCCCACCTAATTGTGCAGATGCATAGTTAATTAATCACTTAATTTAACCCACTTAGCTTCAATAGGAAAGAAATGTAATCTGACAGTCAAGGCAGCAATATTTTTCTATTCACTCTTGTGTTTGAAAACATGTACATTTTTTAAATAGCGCCTGCGTTCAATGGATTGATGCTAATGTTTTTGCTTAATCTGGTTTTAGAAAGGTTGTATAACATTTAATAGGTAAAGCATGCACCCTGGGTAAAAATAACAGTGCCATTATGTGTCTGGTAAATATTAACAAATTTTATTAAAGAGAAATATATATATTTATGGATAGATAGATTAGAGAGCTACTTAGCTGAGAAAATTTGCTTTGGGCTGAAACTTGATCAAAAAAATTACGTGCTTATGACTCCAGAGTACACACTGCTACAAAACATTGAATTGTGTGGTTCGTTATACTTTAAATCTAAGATTCCCATGTTAATGGCTCTCCGGTATGCATTAACATAATGCAGCACTAAACAAGCTATGCTACACTGCCTCCGCAACGCGTTTCTGTCCATCAGTGGGGAGCTGGGCACTGGGGACCTGATCTGCAGCTCTGTGCAGCCAAAGGCTGATCTGTTTGTTCTCTCTTGCTTTCCACTCCCCTACAGAATGAGGTGGCACCTGCGCCCCGACGCAGCGCTCACGTTAAGCACAGCTGAGCAGGTTGGGCTGGTCTCGCTGCGCCTATTTCTCGACACACGCTATCCATACATAAAGGTGAAGGTGCCTCAACGTGACTCAGGGGGCAGGCAAAACTGACATTTGGCCTTGGGGATGAAGGATCAGGGCCAGGTTGCCGGATCCATGACCACTGTAGAAGGGTTGGAGCTGAATTTACCCATCCTGGCTGTTGCCAGAGATGGCAGCAAGTAGAGCTTCTCCAAGTGCTGTCTCTCCCTCACCCCAAACAGTAGCTACTGCCTTCAACAGCTTATATACCATCAGCAGCAGTGGCAGATCTGTCCTCCAAGGTATCTGTACCATGACTCTTATACAGCATGCTACAGGCCTGCTTGTTTTGTCTGCTCTTAGGAGTGGCCCTGTTTTAGGTAACCAAAGAAAAGCTGAGATCCAAATACTTAGCACATACAGTCCACAAGTCTAAGCTGCATATGCACGGGTTGTGTCGTGGTGGTTTCCAAAACAGAAGAAAATGAGGGGAATTGGGGACTATTATAAGGGTTAGTAACAAAATCCCCTACCGTATATTCAAGGAATACTTTTGGGAAAGACTTAAGGAAAACTTCCAAGCAAAGCTCAGTGCAATTACTGATATGCTCGAACATAAGTATGTGCTTAAATCTTGGACTGGGTCCAAAGCTGTAAAGAAATAATATCCGTAATAATGCAGACTCCATGCCTCTCCATAAGCTATATTGAGCTACTATATTTCAGAGCAAAACTGCTATGGCACAACGTACTTGTTGTTTACAGATATAAACTCACACATTCATATACGTGTATATATATAAACACATACACACACGTACATATATATACACACGCTATATATAAATTTTTAAAAGTGCACAGTATCTACCATCTAAAGATCATATGATGCTTTCAACATAACATTCATGACTTAGACTGTCTACTCTGAGCTTGACAGATAATGGATTTTTATCTCACATGTAGCTCTGGAAAAATGTCATTGAAATAACTGTGTCTCATTCCAAACTGGTTTGTTAGTTATCAGCAAACAAAGAAATATTTTTAAAATCATTGTATCAGGTAAAATAAAATGCTTTGTATACCAAAAAAAATTATTTTCCTTTTGATGTTAAGAATTTAAAACTTTTTTGAAATAAATTTTCATGCCATTTCTAGCTGAAATGTTCTTTCCAATAAAAAAATTGAGTGTACCACCCTGACAGTATTAAAAAGAAGCACACTTTCTATGAAATTAGAAAAAAAATCTCAGTGAGATAACATTTGTTTTGAAGTAAATATTAAGTATGATGGAATCTTCCTGGTTCACCAGTAATTTTACGTAAAATAGTTCATCCAGTTCTGTCTTTGGGGCCCAGCATCTGGTTCCTGTTGTAATTTTGAAGTTGCAGACAGATTGGAAGTCTAAGATACAGCCCTAGTCCCCCAGTATTTTTTTGTGCAATTATAGATTTTGTGCTGTTGGGGTAGGAGACAATAGGGGAGGGAATACATATGTAATAAATGGTACTTGGGCTGCATTAGTACTGGGAAATGAAATATTTACTTTGGCAATGAATGTATTAACAACAGGCAAAAAGTGAAAGGAGAGTCGTTACTTGTCCACAGCATAGCAAACTACTTCGCTGAACGTACTTCTGACAGGCATCACAGCCAACAAGTCCCTGCAGGTTTTCTCCATCCAGCTTTGCCCTTGTCCAGAAGACAACTCAGCAAACCCAGCAGGTGAGCACATCCTCCTGCCTCCGTCCACAGCTGTGGCAAAGAGGCTGCTACCTGCCCACTGCCACACCAGTGCAGGGCAGGGAGGGGTAACCAGATGTGGCCCAGTTCTCCCTGGGATGCTGCCCCTGCATCTGTCTCTTCTCCTCCCACCTTCACTGAGCAGAGAGGGAAAAGGGAAGGGTAGAAAAGGAAGAAGCTCAAAACGAAGATCCACTGCTGTGGCTACCGTGACCTACAAAAGCTATTTAACTCCTGCTTCACACATCCTGATGCCACGTTTGTCAGAAGCATCCTTCTCCTAGGATGAAAATCGGGGTCCACAGTTATTCCTGGCACGCTGGAGTCTCCAGCTGCCTGCAGCCGATGGAGTCTGACAGCCCCATGTCCAGGGAGCTGAGAAGGAAACTGGCCTTCAGGAGCTGGAGACAGGTGGAGGAAATCAAAGAAAGCCTAAAAATTGTTATTGCCTAAACACACAGCAATAGAATTTAATGACTATCCAGCTGAAAAGATAAGCATGAGCATGTGGAAGAAACCCTGAGCAGTAAATAATAAGAACAGAAAGGCCAGGCTATGCTACGCTACGATTCGTTTAATCAGAAATATAATGGGTGATGGTGAAGGAAAAGGTTTTGCCAGTAACACAGTATAGCTGGAGCCTTAGTGAGGCATAAGCTTTACTCTCAGAAAGTCTTTTTTGAGAAATAAATTCATATTGGCTTGAATACGGGCATTGTCACACAGAGTGACAACTGGCTGAGTGGCTGTAAACAAAAGGTAATGATAAATGACACTGCATCAGGTCGGTGTGTCTGCGTGGAAGTGACGGCCAACGAGATACCATCAAGAAGAGGCTGGAGCTGTCACAGAGCTAGCCCGGTTTTATTTAACATCTTTGCTAATGATCTGGAAAAGGAAGGAGAAATGCAGAGTATTTACCTCATTTGATTTTCAAGAAAAGAGGCAAGACTCTCACCTGCTCCTGGGAGACCCCTAATATCAAAGCCCTGTTATCCTACTGTCTGCAGAGAGATGGATTGCTCCGAGGCTGCGCAGGCGATTGTTTGAGAAAGCGCCCGATGGTGGAGGTGGTGGCAGCAATACAAAAGAATATGTAGCAATTATCTGCCTGGCGAGGGGGTTGTACAGGAGCAATCCAGCTCTTGACGTAAGCAAAATGCAGTAAAGCAGATAAATAAATCTGTGTGTGTCGAGGGGGGGTGTTTTCAATAAACCTGCAGGGATTTTTGCTCCAAATTATTTTAAGTATCTGTGATATTTCCATGGGGAATTTCTTATCTCCTCCTTCCATTGTCAGTGGGTTCATTCACCTCACAGAAATATGAATAAAGAGAAAGAGGTGAGACGGCATTCATTACCTGGATGTTGAGGTTTTACATGACAAGGGGGGAAAAGACTAGGAAGAGGGACGGTTGAGTGGACAGACCAAAGGAGGAGCAGAGGCGGAGAAAGGGAATGGTGCGGGTCAGGCAGAGATCCCACAAAATATGATAAAGCCAAAGGTAACAGTATTGTTTTCTTTCTGCCTTTTAGATGAAGGCAGGCCTGCCTCTGCCGTGTCCTGCACACCTTGCTGCCAAAACCAGAGCAACACTGTTGAAATGAGAGAGAGAAAAACTCAAGACGGAAAATAGAGTAAATAGCAGACAAAAAGAAGTGAAAAATAACCCTTCATGCTGGGGGAAGGGATAATCCCTCCACACCACAACAGACCCAGGGGACTGAGATTGCTTCGGTCCACTCCCGTGGCTAGAGGAAAGAGGGGGAAAAGAGCAAGCAAGCTGTGTCGGATTTCTCCTATGCTGCGTCTGACTTCTTTCATTCATACAGAAGATGGCTCTTAGCAGGCTGCTCAAGAAGCAGATCATCTAACCACTCCCCTTATTTCTTGATCATTTCTGCTGTATTGCGTAGGTGGTGCTATTGTCAGATGCTGAAAGCCATCAGGATTTGAGGAAGAAAGAGACAGAGCACGGCAAGGAAAATGAAAACAAATTATTAGTAATTTCTTCAGGAGTTCAGCAAGTGACTCTAGAAAATAGTGCAGGTCCGCGTTTCTGTCCAGGTTTTGGCAAACTGAGCGTACTGTTGGCTTTTCTCAGTTTTGCCTTATTTTCCTAAAGGTATTTTTAAAAAGGCTTTTTCCTTTACTGCTGCACTATAAGCCAGGGAATAATGTCCCCATACACAGGGGAGTCCTGCCATTTCACTGTAACACGCATGGGGAGGTGCGTCGTTGCTGAAGATCAGTACACTTGCAATACCTTGAATATTGAAGCTGAGAGGTGGGGGGATGTTCCCAACAGCCTGAGTCACATCCTCAGGTTGCACAAGTAGAGGAACAGCTGAGGTGAACTGACACTGCTTCGTGGAAGTCCGTCTTGTTGTTCTCACACCTGCCCTGAAAGCTGGAAATGATGGACTTTCAAGTAATGTCGCTCTATAAGTTTGGACAAGATACATGAATCCATAGGTGCTGTTGGAGTACAAATCATTAATAAAGATGACCAAGAGTGTGTCTAGTAACTACTTCAGCCAAGGAACATCAAGCATCAGTATGCAACAGCCTTTTAAACAAACCTTTTCACATTGCCATCATAAAATAAAATTGGTCCTTGACTCTTTAAAAGGTTATTTCCCTCAGCTCTGAGTGGTATAAATACAATATGATTTCATGACTTTAGACATGTGGTACTGTCCAGAGCAGGCTGTTCTGCATCACCGAGACACCAAAATTTGGCTAGCAGAAGTGGAAACGCAGCAGGTAACAACCCAGCAGAGGCAGGCTGATGAAACTATTTTATTCTGTTCTGCGCTGTGACCCATGTTACAACAGAAAAATATATCAGATTGTTGTTCTCTTCTTGTGAGCCAAAAAGAAGGGAGAGTTGTTGTGCCTCCCTGAGACACAGTCATGACCCCAGGTCAAGAATTACTGACACGACGGTCTAATAAAACTCCTCTCTCTGACTACGGCAATCAGATCACGCTGGGAAACTTCCACCTCTCTTGTCATAAGAGATTCAACAGTCAGAATTCAATCCTATTCCTATTCAAGGGCAAAGATGCCACTGGCATCCACAGGAGCAGCACTGGTATGAAAGAGTTCAAATGTCAAGTGTGTATTTGCAGAAACTGATTCCACTGAAGACTATGCAGATATTATTATGCTGCTCTCTTCCCCATTGCTCTCCTTTTATATTATCTAAGGCAGAGTGCCCACAGAGGACACAGATGCACTCTATTAGATGTAGAGAGAGTATTGTTAAAAATATCCTCTCTAATACCAACTACATATTTACTCCTTTGTAACCTCATCAACTGTGACACTATGTAATTACAGATTGTTCAAGAGTCTTGTCTGCCCACTCAGTGCCAGAATGAAAAACAACTAAAGAAAACATAAAAAGCAAACCAGACAACTGAGCATGAGCCCTCCACCATGTTCCCAAGAGGCTCCGTAACTGAACATACACTCCACATCTCAGGGGAGATAATGCCCATCTACAGCATTCTCCTCCTCAGTGAGACACTTCCACTACACTAAAGTTGCTAACAGAAGAAAACAGCAACATGTGGGAAAGTAAAGGTTAGACAGAATCAACACGGATGAGTCACTTTTAATTTCTTATTTCTGTTGCACAGGCTTTCAAAAAAAGTCTATGCTTTTTCTGGGTAATGGTCTCTTCTCTCACATTGTGTTGGTGCACTCAGTGCTATGCCAGGGCTCCACCTAAATGCCCTGCAAAGTGCTGTCCCTGTTGCACAAACCTCAGCCCTTGGCCTGTAATCAGCCCCGCATGGGCAGAGCATCGGTACATGCAGAGCTCTGCTGAGTTTTGGGAGCTCTGCATGGATGAGACAATCTTCCCACGCAGATCAAGGATCGAGAGTGGGGCTTAAAGAGAGAAAATAACAAACAAAAGGATAAAACCCACTGTGAAATACTGGGTAATTTTTAAAAATGTAATTTAGCAGGTGTTTAGTTATTACCCTGAAAATAAGGCACGAACATTTTCATGACTCATAGTTGTGCTTTAGTTAAATTCTCTCTTCCATGCTATAGCTGTAATTTAAAACATTTGCTTCATCCTGAGACAAAAAAAATGAAGATGTTTGAAATAAATCACTGCTGCAGAACTTACCCCCACTGGGTACACACAGAAACTACACCACTGGCAAATGTTGAATTCTGAACACCATTCCTGCTTGGGGAAGAGCTGTACTCACCTTCTTATTTTTGATCCCTCGTTCCTTCTACACTAAATGCTTTGATCTGGTCAGCTATAAATAGCTTAATGTTACAGTCCCACAAGTTTGCTGGCATGGGGACTGCGTTACATTTTTGTCCTAATCTAGTGATATCCTAGACTGGCAAGTGTATCTTGATGTTTCCATAAAGTAAAAGTGAAGTGCTAATTAAATATATGAATAACTGGATGGGTAGGGTGAGAAACTAGACTGCTTGACAGAAGATTGGTAGTGAATTTTTTACTGTTCCTTTATGTTTAATATGGACTTGCTAAGTTAAGTGGTTGGGATTTTCTATGATTTTGCTGTGACTCTGCTCCCTACCCAAGGTTTGGAGGGCCCTGTATTGTTACTGACGGTAGGAAAATTAAGGACACAGAGAACCATACAGGATGCTACAGGTTACCACTGCTTTAGCCAGTGTTCCTTAACATCCACATGCCTCTTTTTAAAGCATTTTCTACATCCTCAAATGATATAAAGGGCGGCAGCTCCACAGGCAGGAACTGACCTCACTGGAGTCCAGCTGATTTATGTCAGGTGCGGTCCAGGACAGGGCATTGCTTCACAAACATTTAGTATTGATATTGTGGAAAAGAGCTGACAGCCTGTTTGGGGGTAGGCTGGGAATGTTTAGCAGAGCTTTGCTTTTCAAGAGAAAATGCCTCTTCCAAATACACAGTGATCAATCACCAAGAAATTCCTTTTGAACCTCTCCTCTTTCTTGCTAAGATAATTTCTTCCCCTTCCCCCATCACTTGCTAGAAGACAGCGTTGGTTTCTGACTATGCAGCATACAGAAGGAAGGAGGCTCTGTCAGAGACGTGTGGGGAGAGCAAGAGTTGGGAAGTGGTTTTTAGAGGCACAACTTCAGGTAAGTTGCAGAACGACTCTATCAGTTTATACAGGTATTTACTGGTGGAAAAGATACCTAATAAAGGGCTTTCAATCTTGTTGACAAAAGCTTGAAAAAGATTGAATGGCTGAAAGTTGAAGTTAGACAAATGCAACCTTGAAACAAGATGTAATTTTCCTGCAGACAGCATAATTAAATACTAAAAGATTATCAGTGAAGGTGGGGGTCTCACTATTGGCTGGAGGTTTTAAGCCAATACCACATCCTTCCTAAAATATGTGGTTTAGTTCAACCTCAGCGCAAGGCAGGGTAGGAAAGATTCCCTCTCCCTCTCATGCACAACTGGCCAGATGGAGACAGCTGGGGGTTTGGAGATTGGGATTTTTTGTTTATTTGCCTGTTTGAGGGGTTTGGTTTTTGCAAAATTACAGACTTGCCATAACTTACAAGAAGGCACCAAACAAACCAGATCTGTGTTCTGAACAGATAGAGAAAAATGTTCCTAGGTACTAAATTTGTATTTCTGGCTTACATGCACAGAATAATATTGATTGGCAGACTTAAGATTGGAAAGAATTTCTCAGGTCAAATTGGAAAGAAATTAGTTAAAAGATGGGAGAAGGTATTACTTTCACTAATTGCGATCAATTAGGCATGTCCCATTTAATAAACTCTCCATCATCACTGGGGCCTCACACATACTTGGCACTACAGCTTGTTCTTTCTGTTCTATGCCTGTGGCATGCAACTGTTACCCCTGAAGACATAAATTCTTTAACCTAACTAAAATCATCATGCTGAAAATATACGTGAATGGTGTGAAACTGAAGAGACTGTGTTATACAGGAGATCAAACTGGATGAACTTACAGTGCTTTCTTACCTTAGAGGAAATTACTCTTAAGAAATCGAGACTCAATGTTGTTTCCGTTGATCACAATATGAGTTTTGATACCAATACCAACAAAATTCCTATAAATTCAAAGCTAGCAGAGGCAGATTCACAGGGTTTGCCGAAGGGGAACTGGAGATTTTGCTTGCAAAGAAGCTGGGTAACATTAACTATTATACATTAACTATCCATGCTACTTTTATTCACACAGCCAGCACAATCAATGTTTCATCAACATGGGCACTTACTCCTTATGAAACATCCATAATTCTGGTACCATGGTCCTTTCTCCAGAAAGATCCTACCTATCATGGCACTTTTTTTTCCCAGGCCATACATAATAGAAGCTATTCGCAATCCAGTAGAATTATGGCACATGGGATCCTCTTACATCATTGTTTTATCTCAGTTTTGGATAAATGGCAACATTTTGACCTCTTCTATTGACCACAGAACATGTACAAAACAGTGTGCTGTATCACTATGGTAGTGGCTGCAAAAATGCAGTGGTTTCTGGAGATGTATGGGACATCTCACTGCCCACTGGCTTCAGCTTCCCAAGTCAGCTGCCAGCTGACTTGGAAAGCTGAAGCAGCTATCAAGCTGCTTTTAAAGCAATTTCTGTGGCTACGCTTGCAGTGATCCTACCAAAAGCTGCTGCATGAGGAGTGGGGATGGAAGGCCAGTAACCATTTGCTTTGGAGTAACCATTCTCCGCTTATTCAGAAAAAGGCTCTTTCTGGGCTCAGAAACAAGTTGTGTGTGGAAGAGGATTGTGGGGCAGACAGCAAAGAGCAACACAGCTGAGACATTTCAGCATGACACAGAGCTCTTTTGAAAGAGACATAAAGTGAGTTTCCAGAAGAGCCTGGATGACCACATATCATCATGATGGCATATTGTTTTGGGCCTTGTGATCCCAACACATATACTTCCAGGATACAGGTTTGTCTCAACCTAAGGAAGGCAGAACTAAATAGATCAAATGACCACATAGAAAAGGGCCTGTTTATCTCCAGTGCCTGGGCTCATTAGATCTGCTGTAGATATCTCTTCTGTAAATGCCCAATATATGATGAGATAAATCCCTTCTCCGTGAAGGTGAAGGTTTGGATCCTTAGTAGATGGCACCATGTTGGCTGTTCTTTTTTCATTTTGAAGGATGATTACTCTGCAAACAGGACCAAATCTGAAACACTGCCTTGCTCTAAGAAGCAAAAAGCTCTGTGGCACCAGCAGGGTCTGAGTCACTCAGCTCTCTCTTCCCAATCTATAGCTCCCAACAGCCACTATTCTAACAATAAAACTGACAACATACTGTATATTATTTCAACTTTTTAATGAGTAAGCCTCATCAGTTTGACCAATGCCCTGGCTGAGCTTACAGACTTTGTACTAAAGAAGTTTGCTCCCTAGTGCTGTATCATAAAAATGTATAAGCCATATCCCACTGCATGTTACCAGCATGCACATCAGAAAGTAAACTGCACAGTGTCGTATTAGGATTTTTTCTCTAGTACAAAACATAGTGCTCAAGGACTACATATGCATTTAGGGGATCCCTGAAAACTCAAAAAGATAGTAAAAACATACGTAAGGAAAGAGTCAAACCATACTGTTAACCTGCAAAATTCTGAACAATCATTGCAAAATTCCTTGTATTTCACAGCAGACTTGGTGCACATCTACAGGACATCTACAGGAAATTCAGGTACAGAAAGTGCCTATTATGGCTCTGAAGTTACAGGGCCAAGCTTCTTTTCTGTTCATTCCAAAGTGGATGTCAACACTCTTCTACTTTTGCAGCACCTCACTGGGGTCATTTTGTCAAGCAGTATCAGCACGTATCATGTTAGTTCTCCCAAACCAGGTCCTCTTCTTCCTAGTCATGTGAAATAGTGACCCATCCTCCATGGAAGGGCTACCTATAGAAAGGTTCATCAAGCTGTTAACCTGCCCACACTCTGTTCCTATTTCTTCAGAAGTTTCACCTGTCAATTTAGTGTTGTAGCAAGAGGTACAACTCCCTTAACTGGTGATAAACAAGGTACACTCACCACCCACCACCTAAATGCTCCAGAATAGCACACCAAAGTGCTCGAAGGCAAAGGTGTGCAAGATGGAAACAGGCCTGACACAGGTACTATTAAATGCACTGGCAGAAAAACAAGGGGTGATGGAAGATCCCTGCTGTCATGGAAAGTTAAAAAAAGAGCAGTTGCCCACTATTTTCTGCACTTTCAAGGCCTGGCACAGAGCCCACATGTCTCCTAGGAGCAGGATTTTCACTGAAATCCCAGCCTTTAGCAAACCTGATGGGGAGCATTAGAAAAACCAAAGAGGGCATGTTTTGAAAAACACCCAGCAATCCCACAGAGTTGAGCCCAAATGGGACGGATCCCTGTCTGGGAAGCTAGAAGGAGGCCCAGGAATAGATTAGAAAGGACTCACCATATTCTTCTTCATACTAACAACAAGAGCTGCCTGTCTTAGGGGTTACTAACAGAGTGTTCCCAGTGCCTTTGACCTGAAACTCGCTTTACTTTTGACATTTCCTGAGCAGCTGGCATTAAACAGTGCGTTTTTTTATCTGGGCTGCGATACTCTACTTTATCCTTTGTTGGTTCTCCTCAGCTTCATCACATTATACAATGTTTGTGGATTAATGTAAACTCTGTGAAGATTACTGATAGCATAAAATGGTTGAAATCACTTCAGCAGAAAATGTCTTAAATTATAGAAGGATCTTTGTGAAGAATATGTTTGTGCTACAGCACTATTTTAAAACTATTATTGTTAAAAATGCAAAGCTTTTTTGTTTGTACAGTTCTTAATAGAAAACGACCCTTGGAAAATTTTCATTTTTTTAAGTAAATTGAAAGAAGCCCTTTGTTTCTGAAAGAAAGAAACTTCTACTGAAATAATAACACTGAAAATTTGGGAAAAGAAAAATATAACTTTGATATTTTCTGTGGAAATAGATTTGATTCTTTTCAATCAGATGCTACAGATATAAAGAAGAAACCCAAAAAACAATTTACCTCGTCTCTTTCCTTTCTCATAACCACTCCTGCTTTCTGAAGATTGCCTCCCGCTCCACCCTGGCTGCACACCAACCTCCCACTCATCGTGCACCAAAAAGTTCCCTTGCCTCATTCAGCTCTTTCCTTAAGAGCCGCTTCTTTTGTGAAAGCTTCCTGCATCATTTTTCTCCCTGTTGATGGCTCCGGACCTTCTCGCACTTGAACTATTGTCTAGTATATATTGTATCTGTTTAGGTCAGGTTGTTAGGTCCACACCATAAAGGCCTCCAGCCCCTCCTCACCCCTCAGCACACAAACACAGCAAAAGGAATGATAAAATCTCAATGAGGAAAACTCAGCAAAGTTCCTCCTGAGAAGCTGCCTACAAAACATCTCAGAGGAGTCGCAGGGCTCACTGGAGTTGAGGTCTCTCTGTCCTGCACATTCAAGCGCTCTTTTAGTGAAGTTAGGACCAACGCATGAAGGCAAAAGCTATGCTGCAGGCATCGTTACAATGCCCAGTTCTACTAAGACTTTTCCACAACCTGACAGCATAGCTACAGAAAGAGCTTGGTTGCTGCTGGTTGAATTTCTTGTGCCTCCTCAACAAAAAGCATGGAGAGATACTAAGGCCATTTATAGCACTGGAAATATGCATTTTATTTAAATTGCATACGTGAATACGAAGTCATTTGCTGCATCTTTGCTGACTATTTAAGCTATTCCAAATGTCATGGCACATGCTGTATTTATATAGGTGTGGGAATAATCATCTTCCAATGGGTTAGACATAGAGTATTATATACAAAAAATAAAGATCACTAAATGAAAAGTTTAAACCACAATTATTTGGTTCATAAAAACATAACCTACATGTTCTGCAAGTACAAACTGTTAACATATTTTACATTTTAATGTACATTGCACAGAACCACTGTCACAAAAACCCCCAAATTTAACACATCCGTATACACAAATGTTAATGCTATGTTTTCAGCAAACTCCATCTCAGACATTTCTGAGCTTTAAGCATCATTGGGTCTCTAATGACACATCTATAGCCTGGATTTTTTTTTTTAATGGAGTTTGATGAATGTTCTGTCAGGAATGGGTGGGATGGGCAATACAGTTTTGCCCTAACCATTTTCTTCACTAGAAAACATTTTAATAATGACAATAATAAAACATAAAGGCCATTGCAGCTGAAGCTCTTACAGACTGCCTGATGACCAGAGTTGAGCTTAAGTGTTTTCTACTCCTGTATGCAGTGTTTCACAGACTTTCTTCTTTTTTTTTTCAGTGCTCATTGGTTTTTACACAACAGAACATTTTGTTTAATAATCCTAGAAATAAGGTATCATTCTACTCTGAATCACAGGAGGGTCAGATATATTTTGTCTTCATCTCAGAGCTCTCGCTTAAGTCGTTTACTTCTCCCTGAGGAAGAGCCATGAACCAGTCAGGATTTGAGGTGTAAAAAGCATAAATTCCTTGATACAAAATCTGTAGAAATTTGTCTAATTGCTCAGTCATTTCCTTGCTGAGTTAATTGCTTAGTGTGCAGTTGCCTTAAAAACAGGGTTATAGGAGGAGCGGGGCTGCCTCATGCCCCACATTGGTTATGAATCTTCCAGGCACCAAAAGCCTTCTGCTGCGGTCATTATTTAGACAGCTGAGGATGCCCACACTTGGCTGAGTCTGCCCAAAACCACACAAGCTTAAATCTGACTCAAAATAAGGATGAGGCTCATTATTTTCTCTAAAATTAATAATTTTTCAATTCACATTTGTCCACAGAGGTTTGACACAGAAAGGATTGAAATAATTTGTCACTAGTATGAAACAAAAAACAAAACTAAACTCTGGATGAGCACAAGAGGTGTCTCTTCTGACATCAGTATTCATTAGGTATAGGAAAATATTATAATTTCTGTAGCATAACAGCCACCGTACTTCTTAATAGATGAAGATTAGGGAAATTAAATTAATTGTAGCAAGCTGTTTATTCAGGTACAAAGCATCGGAGGCTTTGTTCACGTGGGGGGTTCCAGCTGGGCAGTTATCTGTGGGTAACAACATCCAGTTTTGCACTTGCGTGAAGCGGCCATGTCATGGATGTGGCACTCACAGGGAACCCCTCTTCAGCCAAAGGCTACTGAAACCATTAATGAAGGCCTGAACCACACGAACTACCCCGACAGAAGGTCTTAGGTTGTATTTGGGCACAGACATCTTTTACAAGGCGAGAAAAGCCAGCGCGCTGGCCGGCCTGGCTGCTGGATTCCTCCAGCTCCATCGTGCTCCAAGGGGACAATTTCCTCTCCAACTGTTAGAAAATACCACTTCTGGTGTTTGTATCCTATTTTGTCTCTGAACCAAAGAGGGGGGAAAAAATAATACCCCAACGGGTCACAGAGTTCAGTGAAAATCCTACAAGCTTTTCCTGAACAAATAACAGATAGTGACCTCTGGCCCTGCCTTTGCATAAGAATTAACATCAGTATTCAGGAGTCACTGCTGTGACTGGGGACAGCGCAAATGCCAGATTCTGATTTAAAACTCAGATTATATTTTTTTAATTTTTTTTAATATTTTTTTTTAAGAACCCAGAAGAAAAGGGGGGCCTTGCAGCTCATCTGCATTACAGATCAGGCCTCTTTGAGAAAATCAACCATCCATAATTCATTACATGTTTCCTGCAGGGCCTGGAGACGGCCGAGGCCCTAGCAACAGAGTCATGGCAACCGCAGCCGGCCCCAGCCAATCGGCGGCCACCTTTCTGACGCCGCTTAGCCAATCCGGCGGCGCGGCAGTAGACGGGGCGAGCCTGCGCGCGGCGGGGCCGTTAGCGGCTGGTCCGGCGGCGGGAGGGCGGGAGGACAGCGGGTCGGGGGCGGCTGCTGCCGCTGCCGTTGTTTTGTGGGAATTAGGTAATTTGGAAAGTCTGTCCAGCCAAACCTTAACAATGCGGTTAGAAGCGTGTTGGCGCTAAAAGGCGCGGTGTTTTGTGATCAGTAGGAAGTGGAAGAATTTATTTGTTGCTGAAGACAAGGGTAGATATTTTAAAACACTGATACCTCGAGGAGGACCTTTCTGAGAAAAATGCTGTGTACCTGCCTAGCATTAAACTCATGTAAATCTCCATTTTCCTGATAAAGATTCTTAACTGCAAGTAGCTGCGTAATTCAAAAAACATTTTATATTCTGTTGGTCTTTATGAAGCAGAAATACTCTGCTACAACTCATTGCAATACTCTGAGATTACTTTTGAAAGAATCAGCCTAAAAATCAAGTGGGTTTTTTTTCCCTCGGTTGCACCCTACAACGATAATTATTGTTTTGTGACTCTGCCCTTCCATGCCAGTAGCTTGTCCTACCTCCTACGACAGAGTCATTGTTCTCAAATGACATACGGGAGAACAAAGCAAAAATGCAGGAAGTGTTGAAACAGAATAGTTGGAAAAACAACCAAAAAATCTGCTGTAGTAGAAGCTGTACTTGGAAACAAAAGTGCAGAAAGCGTTCAGCCTTCTCGCATGCAATTCTCATGTGAAATTTTGTTATCTGGTGTAAAGTCATAGTACCGCCACGCACAAAAATGTGTAATTTCCTTTCTTTGAGGGGGAGGAAAGGTATTGAGCTTTCTTTAGATTAAATAAGAACAGTGAAGCCAGAAAAGCTCATAGATCACTAAAGACACGTGATGGTGGCTTACTGTAACTATCATGCTCTGTAAAATAATTACATTTTTCTCAGAATGGCTTAAGGAAATAGTTGTTTTTGCAGTATTTGTACTTAATGTAAATTTTAAAAGAACTACTAGATGTCTGTGTATGTGCAGGTACAGCGGTCTATAAATCCTAGTGTAGAACTGTATCTTTTATCATTTATCTTTGGGGAAAATGAAAAGCAATCATTTATCCGAACCTGAACATTACACTTGAAGCCAAGATACTGTAGGTTATCTAAGTAAGCGTTTCACCTCTCAACCTAAAAGCCAATCCCAAATTCCACTCTAATGCATATGTTGCTCAGATAGTGAAAGCGGAGATTAGAAGATTTGCTATGGATGCTTCAAAGTACATTTTGGGACCCAGTGCCCCGTATTGAACTTTAACAGATGATGCATAAATTGACTAAAGCCGTGAAGGCTGCCAGGGGAAGATTGAAAAATACATTCCAATCTTCCCTTATATATTTTATAAAAATGATGCAAACAAGCTGCTTTGTCAAGGCTGTGCCTTCTGAGATTCCACAGATGAAAAAATACCGTATCACTAACTTTCTTGATCTGACAAATGGCTGAGAACTCTGCTTTATCATTCATTTTCTTCAACCAATTAGTAGGGCTAATTATGTTTTCTGTTTAGAAGTGGCAGTTTTTCCCTTGTTTGAAGAGAAGCCATGTTAAAATTTTTACAGCAGTATTTTGCAGCAGTTAAACCTGAAATCAAAATGTTTATTTCACCTTAAAAAAAAACAAACCAAAACAACAATTATTAGTCAAAATTAATCTGCAAGCTTAATTACTGGCAATAAATTAAAATTTGTATTATTTTTCTTGGCAAGAAAGATCATTTTAGCAATTTCATATATTGCTTGCAATTAGACACAAATGAAGATTTGAACATCAGGCCTATGACTGTTCATTAAAATCATTTAATGAAGCCTGTGGTCTGCATAGTTAAAAATGAGAAATTGCCTTCCAGGATGGTTAAGTTGTCCCGTACCTTTATCCTTAACTTTGACAGATTCAATGCAGGGCTGGAGGCATGCTCACTCTGAAAGGCACAGGGCTCTCTAATGAGCTGTTACAATCACACAACTTAAGCTAATGAATTTCTTATCCTCTTATGCGCATAAAAGTTTCTGTTAGAAGTCAAAGATCTCCGCTTTTTAAGTGGATTTGTACTTTGCATTTGGGGAGGGAGGGGAGGAAAGAATACTACAATGACTGAAATTCATTGTGTTCTTCTTAACAAGCAGCACTGTGTGGCAAGAACGACATCATCACAATTAATAAGGAATTCTCGCATGCTCAGTTTGAAGTGTGGAACACTCCAAGGCGGAGCCATGGATCCGCGGGCACGGGTGAAAATTGGAGCTCATGCTTGAATGAGTCCAGCGAGTCTGTGCAGGAGAGTGGATCCTGTTCCCCCTGACATCCTGGGTGAGAGCAGAAAGGCTTAGTGCTGCACAGAGGACCAGCGTCCCACCTACGTGCAACCCAGTACGTAGAATAATATGTCGCTTCTATTTGCAAAAGCTAAATCCCTCATTTGTCAGGGGGTTCATCTGGCGCACTGATGAGCAGCAGAAGTCCTGAACTCCAGAGTGGTGAGATGCTGTAGAATAACAGTATTGCACACTTACACGAGGACCTCAAAGCATTTTGTAGCCATTTGCTGCTCAAGCCTTACGACGTCACAGAGATATATTTCACCTAGGGCATAAAAACTATGTTGTTCTACATTTAAGTGCTACTGCTTCTATAGAAACAATGCGTTATCTCAAGAGCTGGATGGAAAAGTCCTGAATTATTTCACTGCTGAAATGTGCAGACTGCAATCACAGTACCAGGGGTCAACATCTGCCTTAAGAGAAGTCGTTCTGACTTTGCAGAGGAAGTGGGGAGGAGGAGAAAAGAAAGAAAGCAAGAAGTCATGACTACAATTTGTTCTCCTATAAATGGTCTTGGAATGTGTCAAAAGGAGCTTTGAATCTTGCTAAGGAGTTCACGTGGAGAATTTAGGTACACGTTAATTTATGCTGCTGAATTAGTTTCTCTACTCAGCTGGTCTTATGACTACGTAGAAGGTCTGCACATCTTTTTTGAGCAGCTTGCTGTTCCTGTCATTTCAATTGGCTGAAATTGTAGGATGCGTGTGTTTTTTAGTGTGTTTTCTACTTTAATCTTAGGGCCAAATTCTTGTTCCAAGGTAAGCAGCTACCCAACACTTATTTCCCTTGTCTGTGCTTTGGAGGTGGCAAAGATGAGCTCATTGACTTCAATGGGAAGTGCAAACCCCTATCTCTGAACAAAACTTGTCCCCAAGACTTGAAAGAATCAGAAGATCATCTGTGAAAAGGTAGCTCTTGACAAGGACTCTTAATTCCACATTAGCTCTTTAAAGATCTTCCCAGAGAGTAATGTAAAGATGGAAGCCTGGTCATGGCCTGACCCAAAGCACCTGAAATTCAGCCAGAACGCTTGCATTATTTCAAAGGATTCAGATCAGGCCCTAAAGGAGTCACCTGCAACAGTTCAAACCCGAACTAACAAGCATGATAGGTGTTTTTATTTATTGTTTCCTGTCTGATAACACAGAATGTGAATTTCCCAGTGTTATTTCACATGATCCTTGCTTTCTTACATTGCTTCACAGGAACTTAGTGTTTTCCCCAGATTTAGGGCTGATGTGTACCCAGAGGTCAGTAGAGATTTTGCCGTGGATTTGCAGCTGCGCTGGGCAGTGTCACCAAAACGTCCGAGTGGCTCAAAACCTATACTTTAGCATTTCACTTTTATTTGGATTTTAAAGCACTGCTCAGCTGATTCTACCCAGCCCTAGCAGCCTGAAAGATCCTCAGAAAAAAATAATAATAAAAAAAAAAAAAAATTTAAAAAAAACCCTAGGAACTGCCCTTTTGTTATTGTCTCTTTCCAAAAGGGGCCCAGGTAGTGACTTGTGAGTTCCCTCTATACAAAGCAGAGAGAGGAAAAAAGAACTAATCTCCCCTGCCCCCCATGTGCGGGAGAAAGCAAGCGTGCAGGAGAGTGTGTGCGTCCACAGCAAGAGCAGGGCTGGGGCAGGGGATGACCTCCGGCTGCCTGTCCACCACAAAGAGACCGTGGCATTGACACAGCCTAACTGCTCTCCTTCAGAGGGGACAGATTGAGAGGAAGTGACCCTTGGTGCCCCCCTTCTGCGGGGGACCTTGTGAAATAGCTGTTGCTCTTCTCTTCCTTCCTTCCTCGGGCAGGTCAAAGAAATTAACGATGAGAAATCTCTGTCTTTGTCATTCGGAGAGCAAGAAAAAAGGATACTTTTTCCTTGAAAGGGCTGAGGAGGAAGTGTAGAGGTGCTAACCTCGACTGTTTACTTCTGTCTTGGGAAATGCAGAGTGGTTCCAAAACCAGTCTGCAGGGTTCATGGGTGGCAGGGCAGCGGGCAGCTGCAGCCCCAAGTGAGGCTGTGTGAGTCTTATCTGGGTTTGTTTTCTAAGGGGACTCATAAAATGATCCCTCCGGCTCCGTTCCCAAGAACCAGGAATACTGGGAGCTTCAGAGCTGTTCAACACCACTCCCTAACACCATCTGGCTAATTCCTACTGAAACCCAGACCTGGGAGGAGAAGGAGGATCCCGGGGACTGTGGGAAGAAGGACGATTTGGGGAATAGAAAAGGGAGCAGAAACGGTTAGGCCCACTTCACAGCCATGTGAGCAGTCCCTGCCCATCGCTGCTGAAGTTCACAAAGTGCCAAACCTTGAACCCAAGGCCAGGCCTGAGTAGGTTTGAGCGTCAATGTAAACATTTCATGCACAGCCCTGGTTCACATCTCTTGGCTGTTGAGGGGCAGTAGGTAAAGCACATGGACTCGGCCTCTCCCCTCCCTCTTCAAAGGAGTTTTAAATGTCTGTCAGATGCACTTGGGGTGAGTTGGGGAGGGAGGGAATGACCTTTGGATTCTCCCTCCAGAGGGAACCTGAGAAAATGACCTTTTGGCCCTTAGCTCCGCGGGGGCTCGGGAGAGGTTGGGAGGAATGACTCTCGGTCCAATCTTGCTCTCCACGGGGGCAAGAAGGGTAAAAAAAAGAGAAAGAACACCAGGAATATGTGATCACGGGAATTTTTATCATCTTCTGAAAAAGGGGCATGTTTACTTCATAGCCTCTGTAAGAAAAATAACCTGCCACCGAGAAACAAGCAAGTCCATTTAAAGCAAGAAAGAGCCTCAACTCGGTGACCTAGAAATCAAGGCAGAAAGTAAAAGCTAATAAATAAATAAATAAGTAAATAAAATAATCAGGGATGTCGCGCAAAATCAAGGGGTGCCCTCTGAAGAGGTGTAATCAAGGCTCTGAGCCATCAGTTATAATGGTTTTGATTAAAGAAAGCTGTGCAGAAGTAATCTATTTTATTTTTAAATGGCCTGATTTTCCCTCGCTGCTCTCTTGGAGGCTGAACCTAGAACAACTTGAAGGAGGACATGAAATGTTCGGTGAATAAAGGCGAGTGAAAAGGCGTGCATCTAATAAAAAAGAAAACCTGCGTCTATTTAAGTTACTTTCGGGTTTTGATGGCACACGTTAAAATTGGCTGAAAATAGCAGTGCTTTAGTAAAATAGAAACATGAAAGACCTTCCAAATCCTGGCTGATCAAGTCACGTAGTTCTGCACTTCTTCCACAAAACCAACAATATAATTACAGGAGCAGTTGTCACACTGAGCAGAGGATGGGGCTCATCATATGCTGTGTACCTGGAAGCACGAGGGGTTTTATTTATTCTGTGTATTCTTCACAGTGTAAAAAACTTAAAATAAAAACTTCCTTCCTACAAACTTCATATTTATTCACAGTTTTGAACTTCTTCACTTGTTTCCATTATCACAGAAAGGTTCTTAAAGTCTGAACGTCTAATATTCTTATATAGGGTCAAACATATTGTCTTGGCTTGATAAATAAAGACAAATAGTAGAAAAGAACGTCAAAAGAATCACAGCTGGGGTGGGCGGGGAGGGGGGTTTACATTTTCTTCCTCAAGAAGGTCAGATGTTTATTCAAGCCTGTCCAAGCCTTTTGAGCCGAGCGTGGGCAGTGCTGGGAATCTCATGAGAACAGCCTTTCCCGGAGAGTGGAGGGAATAGCCCTCCGCAGAGCAGCCAGCCGCAGAGCACTCTGCTGGTTTCAGAGTCGGACTATGCCCAAGGTGCACTGAAACACGAGGGGCAGGAACGTAGCCAGTTTCCAAAACGGTTATTTGAATAAAGCGAGATGAGTTCTTGCAATAACCTGCATTGGGGCAGCAAGAATGAAGTGTGCGTTGTTTCCTGCCAGCTCCGCGCTGCCCAGCACGGAGAGGTCCTCCCAGGTGACTTACACCCCGGAAATGGGGAGGCTGTGCCCTTACTGGGGGTTTTGTGCATCAACATTTTTAGTCACTGTGGTTTTTAGGAGAACTTTGAAAAATTATTATCAATGCTCAGCTCTTTCAATTTTTTTTAAATTATTTAAAATAAGCTGCATAAAATACTAGAGCCTAGAAAAGCAAAGGGAAGCCAAAACTTCTACTAAGTGTGCAACTTTGGTTTGGTAAGTTACATGTTTTGGTGGATGTTTTCATGTTTTACATGTTTTCACTGCTGAAAACTCGGCCTCATCTTCACTTGCCTCTGGTCAAATTTTTGGGAGAATAAAGCAACTGTTTGCTTTCGGTTTTATTTTGACACCTCTTGGTGCTTCAGGCTCATGACTGCTCAATTTTCACATTCCAGGCTTGACATACAGGCTAATATAGGCAGAAACAGGTATGTTTTCATGAAAAAAAAAACCACAAAAACAAACAAACCAACCAACCAACCCAAAACCGCCATTGTGTAATTTGGCCTATAAAAGCATCAAGAGCGTGTTTACAACAGGGTAGAGCTGTTTAAAAGCTGAACACCTTAACACCGATTCGCGGGGGACGGCTGTGAACGTGAGCACGGACGAGGCGCTGGTGTTCTCTTCGCAAAGGTGGGCAGGAGCGTTAGGCAATGCCGGCAGCCACAGCTCCCTCTGCACGGACCGGGAGCTGGAAATGCTGCTCTCTTGATGAAATACAAGAATCCAGACAGACCTGCAAAGTGCGATTTTTGTAGAGGCTTGGAAATTGTCTTTGGCCACAAGAAATGGGCAAAATCTTATTGTGTCTTCCAATCCCAACTCATAATTAACATTTGATTTCGAAAAGCGTGGCAATCTTGTATGTTCTTTTCAGTAACAGCATGTGTTCTCTATTCATAGGAAATCAAAGTTGTATGATGTTTACATTTCAGCAGCGCGCTTCAGAGAACGAATTTAGCCATTCAAAGCAGAGCTACTTTTAAATAATACTAAGATAACAAGAAAGTTATGGAACAGAGGACCAAACAAAGTGACATTCCTCACCTGCTAAAATTACTTTCTTAAGATGCCAACTGTCACCTTAGCTTCTAAGGTTTGGAGGTAAAATAAGCAATGGTCTAAAATAAAGCTGCTTAACCCATTTGTGAGGAATAATGTAACGGCACTCTTGGCCTTGACCGTATCTGGACCGTCCCTTCCCCAAAGTGAAACTCGCCCTCCCCAGCTATCTGAGAGCATCCTACCCAGCAGCCACATGGCACTTTTTCTGCTGGGAGAAAACTTCAGATCCTTTCAAAAAACTTTTTACAAGCTACTTACACATTGATATGCTGCTTGTTCTGAGTGGCAGTTACGGGAAAGCACCCCAGGGGTCATTTATAAAGCCTGTGGTACCCTAAGGTACCTCGTTTCTCTCTGCATAGTGCTGTGTAGGTACCCCTTGGTGTTGCTCTTAGGAGAAAATCGACTCCTTTAACCATGAGGAGAAGCTGGACAAAATTTGACTTATCCAGAAATAGTCTCTTTTTTTGCCATTTTCAGGTAGCAGTTGTTTAGGTAGTAGCAAGAGACCTCTTTTGCAAGGTGTACAAAGAAGGAAAAAAACCAGTCAGCTCTAAGATACACAGTCACTTCAAACAAACTGAAATTCAGTGCCTAATTTCTCACATTAGTGGGGTGTACAAATGCACTGGACAAATCCCCATGTTTATTAAGGAAGGTGCTTGGTGCGTCACCTACACAGCTAGGACCTGGCTTCGGCTGATGGTTCTCCTCATGGTTTGTGTCCCAGCCTTGGCCAGTTCGTGCGAACTCTTTACAAGTTGCGCAGGGATCCCTGGAGCTCACATGCCGTGTCGATGAAATGTAAATCCACTGAGGTTTTGCCATTGACAATTGAAAAATGTGTTTAGTACGTTATTATTAAGTGAGAAAAGGCAATGCGTGACCCAAATCCGTGCCTTTGAAATCGGTGAAGTTCGTTCTGTTAATATCAGTGAGCCGTGGCTGTAAGTACCTGTGCATTTGTGTGAACCAAGTGGAAAATAATCAGAAAGGTGACTGGAATCACAGTAGTGATACAGATACAAGCACAACTGTTGGACAGGGTTTGGCTGCTGTGCCTTTGGCATGTGTTTTTTTGTCAAAATACCACTGAGCAATGCGTGTTTGTTGGGTGTATATACTATGGCGCATACTAACACAAAAAGGGGAGGGGGCATTCAGTGACACATTCTGATTAATTGGTTAACAGGAGCTTCCTCATACCCATTACAGCTATTCAGCCATATCACTTTCTAAATCTGAAGACACAATTTTATCTGAGAGTCCATATGGCTTATCAGGAAACTGTGCATATAGAAAACTACCACAATCCTGAACCAAGATAATATTCATCTAATAGACCATGACAGCTCGGAAAGAGTCAATATGGTCTCTCATTTGAGCAGGCATTTTGATATGCATTCTACCTATCCAAACACAAGTCATTTACATTGCAAGCTATCTACCTGGTAAATCCATGTTTGGGTAATTCTTATAACGGTGGATATTTTTTACAAGAGAGATTATAAAGATCACTCGAATGTATTGTAGTCCACGGACTAATTTGGAAATTACTGAGTATTTGCCTGATAGATTGTAATGGACTCTGATGGAGCTGTTGGCTTTTATCAGCTAAACCCATATTTTGATATGTAAGCAAATTTGAAAAAGAAAATATTTGCAGAATAATCAGCCAGGCTGCTGTGTCTGACTCGCAGCACCCCGCCTGCTTTGAGCCACCAGGTTGATGAAAGGAGCGCACTGTCTGCTACCAGGGCCCAGGTCTGGCAGAAATGAGCCATTTACCATAAATTCTCTCTTCTCCCTTCAACTCAGAGACGCCCAGGAGTATGAGGGGCAGATTGCTGAGGGTTAATGGCTGAGGAGAAAGTGGAGAGGTACTCCTGCGCCCCTGATCCCATACAGAGAACATCCTATGGTGAAGGCGCGCTGGCCCTGCCAGTCCGGAGCGGTGCCTGGCTGTGTGTTCAGGCAGCCTTTAACAGTGTGCTTAAATATGCTTGTCTTCCCCTCTCCCTGTATTTTCTGTTCCGTTTTTCCTCTTGGAAAAGTGAAGGAAAATAAAGACAAAAAATGGAGACAAAGCAGGGAGCATTGGAATATGGAAAAAAAAAACAGCAAAGAGTCATTGTTAGGTTTTATTTCAGTGTTTGGATATTGTTCAAAGTGAAGGATCAGAATGTTTTCAAAGAACACAGGTTTTCATGAAAAAGACACTTAAAGAGAATCTTTTTGTCAGGAATATTTTTTTTTTTACGGCAACATTTGTGGCAAACCACAGCCAAGGAAAAGGAAACCTTCCTGGGGAGGGACTGTCAGTAATCACAGAGTGGCCCCTCAGCGTAAGCTCTGAGATCCCACAGTAAGGGGGTTGAAGGTGTCTCTCTTCTTCACTGAATGTAGAGGGACCCCACGTGGCTGGTGTAGACTATGTGCCTGCTTCCTAAATGACTCAGGGGAGACAAAACCTGCTCAAAGTCTGCTTTTTTTTCACCAATTCCTCTCATTGAAGAAAAATGGAAAAGCAGCCAGGCAGTACCAGCCATTCCAGCAATTTTCCGTAAGTTATCAAAGCAAATCTCCCCATATATCAAGGTTCACAATCCTTTTAAGTAAATTGATTTCAATGATGTGTTCATACCATCTCCAAGTCATTTGGTGGCATTTCCAGAAGAGGCAGGAGGTGCTAACGCTGCGTGGAACAGAGAGAGAGTTACTCTGTGTTGGAACCAGGCAGAGAGCAAGAGACCTTGTGTGCTAGAGTTTTGGGAGGTCTTAATGCAATTGGGCATAGCATTGTAGTTGTTTCCATTATGAGACATTTATGAAGTCAGCCACAGAACAGTAAAATTAAAATTCTGATAAAGAATGGAAACCAAAGAGCAAATTTTTATGAGATTTCACTTTGAGATTTCACTTTTCTGGAGGAGTATCAGTAAAATGGCAGTTGACATACTATGCCAATAAGATAGTATAATGAAAGGTAGTATTTAAATTCCTTGAAAATGCATTTGGATTTGATTATTGAGGGTCTGTTGTCAGATGTTACGCCACTAGAACAGGCATCAAGACCTAATAGAATGACCACATTACCCAAACCCTTCCTACTAGCTAAACAAATAAACATAATCCATATTCCATTGAAGCTATTGAAGAAGCAAGTTGCTGTGTGGCAGAAACGGAGGTGGCACGAAGAAATGAAGATTCTGATCACAGAGGTTGCACTAATTGCTGCAGCTTTGCCTTGGGTTTTACGAAGAGGTTTAGAAAGGAATATACAGAAAAGAAATGGGATGATTTCTGCCCTGCCATGTCTTGCCCATCTAGCAAAGTGAGTGAGGGGAGAAAATGAGCCTTTCCCCAGTAGCCCCCACTTGCATTGATGCAGTATAAGGGTACCCAGGAAGCCCCAAGCTTGTCACTGTGTATTCTGCATGGTAAACGTGCCACATTTAATTTCATAGAATCACAGAATGGTTAGAGTTGGAAGGGACCTTAAAGACCATCAAGTTCCAACCCCCCTGCCATGGGCAGGGCCACGTTTTCCATTGAAACAGCAATGCAGATTCATCATCGTGTCTCTCTGAGGCTTCCTACGTACCTTTGTACCTTGTCCGTCACCTACCAGCCTCAGTCCTTGCTCTTCCTCACTTCCTACTGCCATCAAATCAGTGGTAGTTGTGTCTGATATTCCCAACAGTACTCCTATCCCACGCCCATCTCTGACCATCTCATGTTGTGGTCTTCAGCCATATGCGTAGCTTTTGTCTCGGCAAAGTAAACATATGCATATTTCTAATCATAGAATAATTCTAAGCGTAGCCATCTCATTATCCCTGTTTTAAGGAGGAGGGATACGAGACCAACAGTTGCTAAATTCAGGAAAGCAGTGTTTGCCATCAGTGAGTATGGTCCATGTTTGGGGCGTGTATTTAAGCGCTTTGCAGAATCACCTACGTGCCTCAGTTTCGCCATTATCACTGGGGGAGATGCCATTTACGCACAGCACGGTTGCATGGTGAGCTCCCACTGATCGTACGCTCAGAATGCACTTGGGAAAATGCCACTAGCCTTTCCAAAGGTTTGAATTGTCTCTCTTTAATTTTAACCGGTTTCGTTCATAACCACCAACATTCTTTCCCTGGAGAGAGTGTCTGTGTGTGATTTCTTTATCGGTAAAATTAAAATGCATCGGGAAAGTTCCTGAATAACCAAATGCAGCACTCCGGCCTCCTGGTGTTTAATTCTATTTGTATGCCCACCCCTGCTTCATTGACTCTTTCAGAGGTTCCCACTCACAGCTGCAGCTAAGTGGGCACGTCTTAAGGTGACAGATTGAGAATATATGTTCAAGTACATATGTAAGTGTATATATAGTTTTCCATTCCTCCTTTGTTTCTCCCTCCCGCTCACTGGTGTTAAAATGACACACTTGCAATTTAAACCCGAACATGCATTGTTGTTTCAAAAAAATAAATGTATTGCTCACCCTCATCCCCCACCTTTCATAGAATTTCACACATTATTTGCCTGCTTGCTCACCCTCATTCCTGGTTTGACAAGGGTCCCTCACAAAGCTAGTGATCCTCTTCTTTGACCATCTCCTTGTCATCCCAGCAGAAGTATTTCCCGCACCACAGCGTTCCCGTCTAGGTCTAAGCTGACAGTTGCCTAGGAAAGCTTCAGATCCAAATCAGACTTTGTGACACAACCGATACGTTCCTCCTGAGTCTCCATGGAGTCTCGTGGCTTGTATCGCATTATATTTACCTGAAAAATTCAGAGTCCGGTCGATACTGTAAAGCTCTCAAAGTTTAAGGGGCTCGCACCGGCGGGGCGGGGGGAAGCCGTGATTCTGGGCTTACATTTTTAAATCTCTTTGCTTCAGCCACACTTGTGCTGCTTTTGTGTTCACTTTCTTTGAATATTCATGTGATTGAATTCTGTATCCATTTACATTCACAGAAAGTGAACCTCAGAGCTGCACATATATTTGAGAAGCAGCGGTTTACATTTGCACACTTAGGTATTCACAGTAAAAAGCACCCGCTCGAGGAACAAAATCTCTACCATTTAGCCCGCCGGTCCCATGCAAAACTGTTTATTACCCACAAAGAACTGATTTTTGATCCTGCTGTAGACAGTGTTTTGCTTGCTTGAAGAAAAAATTATGTATTTAAATAATCCAGTGAAATCACTACTTTCCATAGATTTGCGCGAGTAGAACAAAAGCTTAGACAGATTATGTATTATAAAGTGTTTGTTCAGAATTTGGATCCTCCTGCCACAAAAGCGTGACCTCTTGTAGATGTTAGCGGTATAGAAACTATGACACACAGCTGAGCAGATACAGGCTTTTCAGCAGAGATGTTACACATCCACCTGACACAGTTAATTAAAATGTCACTTCCATAGGAGTAAAGGGAGATGAATGTGAGCCAAACAGCTGAGCAGAGAATTTTGTTTTGCCTTTGAGCAATTCACTGTAATTTTGTTTAAACACAGGGTGGGTTGTTTTTTTCCCGTTGTATTGATCAATATAAAGCTATCCTAAAAAAACCACTGGCATATTCAAACGATTTTCTTCATAACTTACCACTTATTGATCTTAAACTTTTCAGCTTGTTCAGTGTGGTGGCCGGGCACACCAACATCAGTGCAAAGACCTCTTTTGATTTCGGTGGGAATTATAACAGTCTTGCCGGGAGGGTGTTTAGCATCAAACACTATCCTAAGTGACGACGTGGGGTTAAGTCATCCTCTGTCAGGGTATATGAAGTAGCATGTGGTTTGTTGAAAATGTTGCCTAAATGCAAATGCTAAATTGGCACAAATGTCAGGAGCATGGTGATGATTTGTGTTGATGGCACAAAGCTGGGAGGTGGTACCAAAGAGAGAAGAATTTGTATCTTGAGCAGAAGGAATTGCATAGAATCATAGAATCATAGAATGGTTTAGGTTGGAAAGGACCTTGAAGATCATCGAGTTCCAACCCCCCTGCCATAGACAGGGACACCTCCCACCTTGAGACGTTGCCCAAGGCCACGTCCAGCCTGGCCTTGAACACCTCCAGGGATGGGGCCTCAACAGTCTCTCTGGGCATGACACTTTGAACTTGAGTAATGGAAATAGGGTGAAATACATTCAAGGTGCAAAATACTAACTGATACATCCAGAACACCCAAAACATGTCCTGTAAAGTGGGAGCTCATCATTGGGAAATGACTGAAAGGTCGTGCGTTGAGCATAGGACCGCTGTGAGCCACCAGCTGGGGGCACTTATAAGGAGACTGTCTTCAGTTATACCAGGAGTTGTATTTCCAGGAGAGTTAAGGATGTATTAGGCTAAGTATCATGATCTGGTGGGCTGATCTAATGACTCACTACTGCCTTAAAAATGGAGACTTGAGTCTTGTGCCCTTTCCTTACACTCAGCCACGTGCTCCCACTATCTCCTGTGCACCATCTCTAGTTTCCTCAGACTCTTCTCATGGTATTCTGCTGCCCGTCAGTCCAGTCTCCTGTAATTTTTGGTAACCAAAGGAAAAAAATAGTTTTTGCTGAGTTAATGAGCTGCATCCCTTTGCAGAGGGATCCAGAGACACCCAGACTTGCCACATGGTAAATGACAAGAGTGTGTAGCGGGTAGAAGAGATGAGGGAAAGGGAAAGGAGTAGTCCTTCTTCTGCTGGGAAGTGCCTGTTAGGTCAGCGCATCCCATTTTGGGAAAACTGCTGCCAAAGTGTCTTTGAGTAAGGCTTTGTCTGAGTAGGAGCTCATCTGAAGCGTTGCGTACACTGCGATGGTCACCTAGGGATGGATCTTTTGGTGGTACCTTTGCAGAGCAGCCAGAGAAGGGGTGTGCAGAATACCTCAGTGCCCTCCAGAGGTGCTCCTGGGGAAGTCAGAGGTTGAGACTTGCTTGCCAGTTGAAAAATGTATACTGCCAGGTGTCAGCCTCTGTGAGAGACTTACTCCTGGATCTCTAGTCTGTGATAGCAACTTGTCAGCAAAAAGCAGACAGTGCCCTACCTCCAGGGAGGTCTCAGCCTCCCCGGCTTCTGTTGCGCCAGCACACAAGTGCTGCAAACACCATTATATGGTCCTTTTTGTAGACCTGTTAGGGATTTTTTCCCCCCTTACTGAAAACCTGATTGCTCTACTGGGTAAAAAGCTACTGATTTTCAGCTAAGTGTATTTAAGACCAATGTCCACAGGGGATCAAGTAAACTCAGTGGCACAACAAGAGAGGAGGCAATTAGCAAGATATATGGCCAGGCTCTTGGTTACCACATTGAAAGTAAATGGTCACAAGGAAACACATACAAAAGGCAAATCTACTCAAGGATGGCAACCCACCTCCAGCACCTAGACTCCCCAAGAGCCTTTTCAGCTGCCAGACCTGGGAGCGAAGAGCTCCTGGAGACAACCCTGCCTTCCAAATGACTCCCGCATTTCCATTTCTACTCGTTCCTGGTGGTGTACCAGCTTCAGGAGCTGGTGACCTGGTTTTCATCCAATAATCCCTTCCTGGGCATCCCTTCAGTGTCAGGATCCTTCACCGTCCAGCCACTTACCCATCTTTGTCAGAGGGGCTTTGGCCGATGTTATACGAATGTAAACCATCTTGATGACTCTCTCAGGACCCAAACCTGGAGTAGTGAGAGGGATCCTTTCACCCTTTCCCATGGAATCACTTTGCAGCAGCCACGCCGTGCAGTGCTCTCTCCCCCTGCAGACCCTCCTTCACTTCTGTGCCCAAGCCTGCAGGGCTCCGCCGCCTTTAAGTGGTGCCTGAAAGGGTACAGCACAGCGATGAGGAGCACCAGGGACCAGGTCCGACCAGTGCAGTGCTCAGGAGAGCAGGAGCACGAGGAGGCTGGGCAAAACATGAAGGACGAGGTGCTTTTCTGTCTTTCAGAAAGAGAACGGGGAAATAGGTCTGGGAAACAGAGCGGGAGGTGTAAGAGGAGAGGTGTGAGAACCAGATGATTTATGTGTATGAACACACGAGAGAATGAGAAGCAAAGTTTCGAACTGGTAATTGGTTTGGGGGTTTTATTGATTATAAATTGAAACTCCAAGCTATAATTAATAACCTGAGCCTGGACCGTACCTGTTATACAGAGTTGCTAACACATCTCTATAAAATGTCTTTCAAGGCGGTAGCTAGACATAAATTCTGTGAAGCTTATGATTTCCAGCACGTTACCAACTTTCTGTAAAGTCGGTCCGTTGTTATAAAACACGGCAGCAGACATGACCGTGAAATGCCGCTTGGAAACATCTTTTCCAGCAATGTTTTTCACTTTTTGTGTATTTTTAAGGTTTCTGTGGCCCATTTCCCCCACCTCCCCCTTTGTTCTTGAGTAAAATAAATGGAATAGTCATATGCGAAAGAATGTTCAATGACCATTAATGCTATTTTAATTTCTGTGTTTATGTCATAATTCACTTATTTTGCTTTGGAGTCAGTGATTTATACCCACAGCTGAAAATTCACATTTGGGCTCGGGGCTGTGTGATTTGGGCTGAGTTGGTATTGCCATGTTTTGACTTTGTGGATGGGTTTTTTTAATACAAAATTCTCTTGACTTGACAGGCCTAAAAAGGGGGCAAAAGCACCCAAATGCTTTTATCTCTTCTCTTACACGTGACTTCAGCAATAATATAATAATTTTCATTTTAAAGTGCACTAATGCCATTTTAATCATTTATTGAGCAACTAACATAATACAAAGGAAAGGATGAAATGGAATATTTGTGGCTGCAGAGACAGATATCATTATTCAAGGGTAGAAGCATGTGAAAGGGTAAAGGGGGTTTAAAGAGATACTCTTTTGTTGTACTTAACACTGATAAATGACATACAAGTCAGGATAACAGGGCAGAGCTCCTGTCAGGGAGACAGTGATAAATGTGGAGGCTGGGACAGAAAGGTCCACTAAACAGAAATCTGTATATGACACGTTGTACGTTTGATAGACTTGTCTGCATGGTCTGACTAAGCCACAAATCGTTCCTCTTGGCTCAAATTATGGCCCTCGAGCACATCTTATACAATCACTGAGCTCATGTTTGTTTTCCCATTTTCATATGGCAGCAAAGATCAATTCCCCTTAATCAGTGCAACACACAGGGCTAAAAACAGTGAGGAAAAATGTTCTTATACAAATATAATTGATATATCTTTCAGGCTAATCATCGTATAGTATGAAACAAAAAGCAGACAGACATTTTTATTATTACTGCTGTCTCAAAAAAAAAAATACTCCTNCTTTTTATTATTACTGCTGTCTCAAAAAAGAAAAAAATACTCCTTTTAAAAAAATGCCCAGCATCAGCCTGTTAATCAAAAGAGTTGTTTAAGAGAAAACAAAATCCCCAGTTGTTTCTTCTTTATGAATAAAACAGAACAGCTGTGATTGGTGCATTAAGCTGCCTACATCCCGTGCTCCCATGCAACATGACCTGTACTTCTCAAACGTCCTCAGCGTCAAAGACGAAGACGCAGGAGCGGAGACAGCCAGAAAAGGCATTCATGTCCTCAAGAAGCAATTTTAGCAGTTCACAAAGAAAAAGACTATCCAAGAATACACTCATGTAACATTCACTGTACCCTCTTAACAGATGACTAAGGCTTGCGCTTTCAACAGGAGGAACGTGCGTGAAGGCGTAAGTGTGATATCAGGTAAGAACACAAAGCAAGATTGAATGAAAGTAATTCAGCAAGATTGCTGGAAGATTAGAGCCTGATGGTCAGTCCCTTTTGGATTCCTTTAAGCGCACAGACATTTTTACTGGCATATACTGCCAGTCCCACTGAGCGCTGTGAGCCTGACGGCGTAGTGGAGAACTGCCAAGCTCTAGGTGGAAACACTTTCTCTGTTACAGCAGGTTATGAACATAGCAAGTATCATCTCATGCCTCAGGTGAAGCTACCGTACATATGCCTGTGGGTATCAATACGTGCTGACACAGTCTAACAAAGGTGAGTCATGAGGGCAGCGTTGAAACCTGGATTTCAAAGCTGTCCAGCTCCATATCTGCAAGTGCTGGTGCCTGAGCATCAGTTCAGAGCACCGCCGGTACACCGGCTGCTGTTGTCCCTTCTCTGGTCCAGTCCCAGGGAGGGACGTACCAAGCGCAGAGGCACATCTGCGCTCCAAGCCGTGATCACCTCTCGCTGGGTGAATTTAGGACTGGGAAAGCAGATGGGACAGAGCCTCACCCCACCTCTCCAGCACTGTGTGGAGGACACAAAGAGAGAGAACAGCACAGGAATCTGTGTTCCCTTCTCTGCTGAAAACTCCCTTCTTCCAAAGTCTGCTGGGACTGTGGGAGGGACCAGCAATGGCGCTGTCAAAAATGTTTTATAGGGAAAAAATGTCGGAGGCGTTCCACATGGGTGGCTTTGCTTTCCAAGCACTCACAAAGTTCCAGAACGGGTTCTCTAACCTGTTCTGCAGAGGAGAGGGGGTAGAGTCCACACAACTGTGACCACAGAACTGAGGAGAAATCCCAGGGAAGGGTCCCCACGAGGTGGCCAGCCCCAAGCCCCTCTTACCAGTTATCGGTGCGGGAAGTGTAAGACCCACAGATTTTAATGCAATAAGGCCGGGGAGCTGGGTGCCCACAGAAAAGTTGCAGATTTGGGGGGAATCTTAAAAAGAAACAACCCCCCTAAATAAATTCTGGCATGTTTGGGACCAGTGCTTTATAGAAGCTGTGTTTACCATTAATATAACAGAACCTCAGCCCTGTGCTGACATAGTAACTGCCTCTGGTACTATCCACTCCTGTCCTTTGCCTCTGCATCGGGTACATCCTGGAGGATGTACATACGCTAGAAGCAGTGGGAGGAAAGTGTGTACTTGTTTTTAATGTGACTTTCCTCCTCACGGCAGCTCAATAACACTAACTCATGCGGTGAGAAGGGTGTGTTTACCCGCCCGTGTTTGCACAGGTACCCAGGCATCTTCCGCATCGCGTCAGTACTGCGAAGTCAGTAGGTGACAAGGGCCCATATGTCCCCAAAATAGCCTACAAAATACCCTGGGAAATGGACGGGAGCCCCTTCAAAGTGTCCCTTTTCATAATGTTTCCTTGACACCGCAGCCAAAACTGTGTCAGTCAAAACAGATTGATTTGGGGAGGAAAGGGGGAGAAGGGAGGCAAATAATATGCTCTCCCCTACCTGCTGCTTTCTGTCTTAATTTGTTACCTTTTGTAACGTGGCTAACGGCGTCCTGATACAGAAATCTCCTGCCAGCCCCTGGAATCAAACACTGCACTAAAATAACAGACCTCACATTCGTGATTTTAAAAGTGCATTACAAGAGTTTCTCCAACTAAAATGCATTTCTACTACTGAGTCTAAATATTGATTTCAGGCTAGAAAAGTTGGCACTTTAGGATGGATTGAGTGAAAAAAAATGCTGCATTTTCCTTTTTTTTTCACTATTACGGTACCTTTTTTGGTATTAAAATAGTAAAAAGGGAAGAGTTTATTAGATGTTAGCTGTTTGTTATGTTTACCTTGTTTTTTCCACTTCATTCCTATAAATTTTTGACAAGAAGGGAGCTGAAGTAAACTCTAGGGGGATTTTTTGAGGAAGAAAAGTTTATTCAATAGTAATGTACAATGCAAATTAAATATTTGTTCAGTGTTTAGTCATTCCGCAGAGACTAAAAGAAATTCTTCATCACGACCTCTATGCTGACCTTCACATCAAATTAGAAAGTTTTAGTGTTTATGTGGAACCATATACATTGTCCCAATAAGCGATTGTAAAGAAGAAATGAATATTTTACAGCGATTGCAATTTGTTTCAAGGATCATTTTGTGAGATATCTGCTCACCGAAGACTACAATTTACCTTTTTACAATTTCATTTAATGATCTGACATTTGAGACACTTCCTAATTAATTCTGTCTCTGCCTAAGCCAGCTGTGATAAATATAACCTGTGCATACAGGATTACATTGTCGCTTTTAGAAAATACATCCAATAAGAAAAGGTGAAGCTTTCATGATAGGGCATTTATATCAACCGTATCGTTAACGATGAAACTCTTATTGTTAATCTGAAGTAGCTACTGTACCAAATAGCTAGCGGGAATGGCTGCAAGCATAGACTGTTTACTTCTTTACAGAACATTTTTTATGGTAAATGTTGTTTTTTAGCGCACACAAAAACGGTTATTTCAGAATTTGGCCTTTGTAGGATGCTTGTTTATGAGAAGCTCACTAACCAAAACAGTTCCCATATGGAGCGCATCCGCACAGCCGTGGTCAATGCGAGGCGCTCCGGCAGGAATTGTAAACCCCTTCATAAACCAGAGGGAACCGTCCCAGGCAAGGAGAGAGCGTGGGCTGCAGCTTGTCGCCGGGTCGACCAGGGGATGCTGCGGTTAAAGAAGTCACACTACAAAAATGGTCTCCTGCAAATCAGTCTTGGGTTCGTTTTTAAAGTGGTTTTGTAAGCGGTAGCTGTGACAACTGTTGACACGATTTAGAGAGACCACTGGACCTCTAAGTAGTGCAGACACTTCGTTAACTGTGTCCAGTAAGCCCTGGAGCTTGCTTATTAATCAGCGAATAAAAAAGCATTTTTAAATCTGACAAACACTCCTGGATACTGCTCTAAAATTATGCACTGCAAGCTCAAACTTCTTCCTTGCATTTTTACTTCCAGGTAAATATTACAAGTTTTTTTTCGCTTTTTGCTCAGTAAATTAAAGCTGGGATTCACATGCCACAAAAGTTGGGTATTTTTCCATCAAAGAGCAAAAATCTTTGGAATAAGATTATAACAGATCTTGAGCTGTTCGTTATTTGCTATATAACAGCTCACGCTGTGGAGGAAATAGTAATTGTAACAACTGGAGTAAGTCTAATACTTCTAAATTTCTGTTTCTATGGTGACTTTAATAAATATTCTTTTCAAGATAAATTTAGATACTCAGGAACGTAAATGTTTCCTGCCTTCTGTTTCAGACAAAAATAGAATCGTCTTTCATAGAGATGTGTTTTAGACACATTTGGCATGACTTCCCCAGATTGCCGCTTTCTCGGTGACCATTATTTTTTCCAGAAAAGTAAAAAAACCCCATAAATATTAGTTTATTTAGTTTAACAAAAAATGTGATTTGGCAAGAGTCAGCTTGCTACAAGCTTGCTACAAGGCGTAGACTTGATGTGGAAAAGGGAAATTCTGCAGCTGCCGGGGACCCAGTATGAGAGGATTTCAGCTTTGCTGTGGCCGGCGCTGCTGAAAACCTGCAGCAGCAAGAGGAACAGCCTGGCCACCGGAGATGATTTGGTTGCCTAAATGTGTCCGGTCGCTTGTACTTGTACTATGGGCGTTGGTGGCCCGGTCTGGCAGCCTTGGCTTACGTGAGCTGGTGTCACTCCGTCACAGGGTGCTCTGCAGTTGGGCTGTGCAGGACCAGACCTTCTCGTGTCCCCCCATGAAGTTTTGAGCTTTAATGCTAGTCCAGAGTGACCCAAAAGCATTATTTTTTTTCCTTTCTTTCTTTTCCTTCTATGTCTTTAGAACTGATAACTGCAGGTCATGCTAGGTCTTTGATTTTTAACCAGAAATAATTTGTAACCAGCAAAATAACCCTTCAGTTTGGAGTCTTCCATCGAAGACGGAGCAGGAGTGGACGGGCTGGAAGCGCTGGAGGAGGTTGCGGCTGGGTTTGGTTTTGTAGTGGAGGTGTCCCTCCAGTGGCTTCTCCAAAAAATGCAGCGTTGAAGAAGCAGCTGGTTGTTTCTACTGCTGACTGCAATGAGGTGCTGTCACGGCTCCCCAAGCTAACGACATGCCTTATTACCTTAGAAAAAATGGCAATGAATGAGGCAAACTGATGTCAAGACTCGTGGCTCCTAATGGAGTTCACAACATCCGACTGACAGGAAATTTAGGCATGTCCTTCTCTTGAATGAAGAAGAGTTATTACCCTCCTTTATTTATCCTTATGATGTATTTATGTCTCCTCTAATAACAGCCCCCTGAATACGATTCTTACCACAAAGAGTTTATAATCAAAGTGTAAGAAAAAATATGCAGGAAATATAAGAAATCATGAACAAATACATTATTTAGCATAATATACTCTTGTAGTCTGTGTAATGGCAATGGTGGGTTTTTTTCTTAAGCCTTATGGCAAAGGAGAATTTAAATAAGAGCTTTGAAGGCAGGTAATGATATAGCTTTGCGGCTGTTTGCAAGATGTCTCTCCCAAGCCTGAGGGCCTGATGGAAGAAAGTATAAGAGTGCTTGCTGGAAATTTTAACAAGGGGATGATGGCACCCCAGCAGGGAGTAACTGCCTTGACAGGCAGTGAAAGCTGATGCAGAAGGTAGGGAACCGGCCAAGCTGTGCCCGGAGAGCCAAAGCAAGAAGCTTATGTTCAATGTATTTGGGAAAAAGATGTCAGTGTGGAAAAAGAAAGGTGAGAGGCAATCCAGGGTAGAGAATGACCTTTGGTAGCCCATGGGTAGGAGCAGGGTAGGATTGAATTTCTCAAGGGCAATGGAAAGGAACCCGCAAGGATCTGGGTGAGAAACACTGGGTTTCTGGAGGAGAGATTTACCTGCGTGCACTGCTGGGAAGGGTTGGCTGTTAGAGGAGTTAGACATCAAGAACCACTGAGAATCACAGTTCAGCTAAATCCCAGCTCATATGATGGCCAAGTTGGGAGCCTGAGTGACAGGCAGAACAGGGTTATCACTTGCCATGATTAGGAAAGGATGTAGAAGGAAGGAAACATTGTGAGGAAAGATTAAAAACTGAACCAAAACAAAGATGTGCCATGATTTTAGTCTGGACAGCAAAGCTCTTGCTTAGGACACAGAAGTCAAGGTGTCTGCCAGAGGAGCTGGTGTGTAGGGCCATGTTACAGGGCAAGTGAGGTGGCCAAACATCAGTCATTTCTTTGGGATGAGCTCAAATATTCCTGAGAGTCAGTGGATTTCATTGACTAGAGCTCCACTGACTGCAGTAGGTGTTTAGACAGCAGGCTCCATGGAGACAGCTCCCTACGGGTGTTTGCCACCCAAGGAATCCACTAATTCAGAGTTGTCAGCATTGAGGGAATACCAGACCTGGGGATTAAGGCCAATGCTGCCCCAGAGAGGGATGGAAGGAGAGCTGAGAAAGGAGAAAATGAACATGTAAGAGGAGAATCTGTAGAGGACAATGTCTTGCATGGAGCAGGACCAATTTCATATTTAAATATTTGGTTCTAGGTCAGCAGAGCTTTGGCTGTCAAAGGTACTGAGTATTTGTTTACTTTTATAATTTTAGGGAGCCTGAGTGAGGATTTTTGGAGTCCCAGGTGGTCTTCTTTGAAAGGTAGCTTTTTTCTTTGTTTATCTATGTATTAGATTTAAAACAGACACTTTAAGCCAGAGACACTGTGTTCTTATCACAGCATGACCCATCACTGGCCGGGTGAGAGAAATCTCGTCCACCGGTTAGAAAACCACATTGTATGTAACATAAATATCAGTCCCTCCTAAAGCTGGGAAACTATTCACACACTTAAATGCATCTAAACCCTTAACTTGTTTTTAACCAGAATCACAGAAATTTACTCATTTAAATACTACCAGGGATCGTAAGTCTCTTCCCCAGTCTCACTGAGTTACAGCACTTGAATTTTTACCACTTCACATTAAATATATAAGTGTTACGATCTTTATTTTTGGATGCGGTTTTACTTTGCTATAGAGCTGCTTAATTCTCTGCCATATCAGGAATGACATTTGCCATGGATGTCAGCCAATAAGTTTGTGAAAGTTTTTCTGGTTCCCTGGAAACCTTCCCTAACATCCCACCCTGCCCAAAGTTTAGACAATGACACATCTCAGCGTTACATACTTCCCGTGCTTCAGTTCTGAAAGGATTTTTCCCCTTTGCCTATGAAGAAGAGCTGACATAGCCTAGACTGGCTTTTGAGACATTCTTGGAATAGTCAAGATGCTCCGTGTTTAAGAGAAATATTTATTTTACAGTTCACAGCCAAGGGCAGCTGGCCTGGCTCAGACCCCATTGACTCCATCGGGAATTGGCTCCGGCTGATAGGAGCTGCTCTCAGCCAGCCAACACATACACGACCGACCCAAAGTGTAAACCTGAGAACGGGAGGAATTGTGCTACCAGCTAATAAAAAAATAAATAAAAAAAGAGCTTATATAGATAACACAAAGCGAACGATGTTTGGCCTACAATTTTAAGAGGATTTACCTTCGCCCAAGCCTTAAACTGTTTAGAGAGCCACTGAAATGCAGATCTGGGCCCCAGTCCAGTGCTCCCTGGGAACAGAAGAAGAGAAGCATATCAGTATCATCGAGTACCAGACTCCAACCTAAGAGACCGAAGCGGAGGATAAGCAGCCCCCATGGCAACAGTTCCAAAACGAAAGGAATTAAAATCAGAATACAAGTTATTTTATCATAAAAAAAAAAACCAAACCAACCCACACTACGAAATCTACTCCATAAGAATATTCTGCAGGCTTTTTCTCCATATAGACAAGTCCTCCAGTGCTTCCTCAGGCTGTCAGAGGGATTTCCAGCAGAGTTCCCGATTTCCAGGCTTTTTGCACTGTCTCCTGTTTGCAGAGCATCTATTTCTTCCAAAATAAGCAGGAATTACTCCTGCTGGCGTTATCACTTTTACACATAAAATAACACGGGTAGAACAATAGCAAACAGATGTGATATATGATATATCATAAACTATAACAGCAACATCTCTCTCCAGCCCAGGAGGGTTATTTAATTCATCAGGTTTAACGAGCGTTCAAGCAGTTTATGGCACGTACTGATTCATGCAATCTAAATGCAGCTAGGTCATTAATATCAGATAAATCTTTCTAAGCAAGAATCTATGCTTTCACACCAAAAAATGGTATCTGTGCTACACCAAGGGCTCACGTTTCGGCAAATAAATTCAACTGGGATTTAGGCTAGTGGTTTTAAATAAAATCATTCTACACTAACAGTGAGTTTAGCGCTTTGTAATATTAGTTCTGCTCCTGTGCTGGGTCAGTAGGAAGGTGCTGAGATCGTGCAAAGAGTAACTAGCTCCCATGAGAAACCTAGCAGACGGATTGGTATTTGGGGGTGTCGTGCTAACAGTGGGATTTTTTTTTCCCAGTTTGTGAAATCTGTAATCCCTACTTAGTAGTAAAGCCTACACGGAACATGTATTTCCAGTAAAGAGAAGAGACAACATGAGACTTAAATTAATAATACAGTGGTTTCCAGCCAAGGGTCAAGGTCAAAGAGCATTTTGATAGCGAAATCAGCAGCCGTTATTTTCATGTGCCTATGTCTTGTCTGCAGCCATACGTTATGCTGAAAGAGCCATGTATACATCATGAGCAGACTGATGAGAGCTTCTGGCAGTGCTCCAAAAGTAGGCTATAAGGAGCAACTGACAGTTGGGAACTGGCAAATTTCTGGTTTTCTTCTAAGTCTTTAAAGTATGAATGGATTTTCTGGGGCAGTGAGGGAGGTACCCGTAAAATTAGAATTATTCATCTGAAATAATTCAAGGAAGGCAGTACTGGTCTGCAATATCCTGGTGTACTGGTTAGAAGAGATTTTAAAACAGGAAAACTAGGCAGAGTAGGGATTATGGTCACTTCACTTACAATATAGAACAATACCCGTATGTTTATTTTGAAAGCTTATCTTTCACACCAGTCATAATAAAATGCTTGAACCTGAATTTATAAACTTGTAAATATATGGAATTCATTTTAACCACATATTGAGCAATGAATTCTTTACTACAGCTAGCCTTGATTCAGCCATGTGTAGATCGACAGCATCCTTGAATACTGTTTGATGATATAAAACTCCTATACTGAGGCAATTGTATTTACAAGTCTTGAGGTTAAAAAGGGCTGATGTAAATTCAGACTGGATTGGTATCTTAGCTTCAGAATAAATTCTCTGTTTTAACTTGGGTGAGTTACTCAGGATTAGATTTATAGGCAGAACTTGGGCACTCTAATACCTAAAAAGAGCACTGTTGCAAGTCAGACACCTTAGGGAACAGCATCAAGATAACGTAAACTCATCCTGCAAAGTGGTGTAGGGGAAAGGGCTAAGAAAACCCACTTCCACATGAAGCTCTGCTATGGAGAGGACTCTGCTGATGGTAGGTGTTGAGGTCAAGTCTAGTATTTTTTACGAAAGGTGGCATCTTGGAGGCAAGAGTACTGCTGTAGACCTGTGGAGCACATTGTGTGGTGCTCACAGTGCTCTTGGACTGTAGGAGTCTTTAGGTATATTCTTGTGCTGAAGTTTTCCCATGCTGTATGACATCCTCGAATAGCTGTTTTAAAGATGCCCAGTTATTCTCCTCCCTCCAAGAGAAGAGCTTTGTGGGCAGAAGAGAATGCTGTGAAGCCTTCAGGCAGCTGAGGGATGTGAACCCACAACTACTCTGTCCCAGCAGAAGGTTTCATCTGCTGAGCATAAATGGAGACTGTCTTTAGGCACATGGCACTTTTCAGGGGAGGCTCTGAAGGTGAAAATGGGCACAGAGCACCTTGTTGGTGACTACCAGCAGGAACGCAGGTTGCTGCATGGACTTGGTGGTTGTGTGTCTCTGAATGCAAAACCCGTAGGGATGTTTAGGCAAATCTCCAAGGAGAACGTGAGGAGGCTCCGCGCTTAGGGCACTGTCAGGTTTAGCCAAGGAAGAGTGGTGGCTGGAGGCTGGCCAGGTAGACTTTGAGCTTTGGCACTGGAATTGCTTTTTTATCTCTTCGTGCCCTGCCCATAGGAAGGAGATAACAGTTTTTCTGCCGCTGGCAATTGAGTTGCAAGGACAAAAAAAATAGGAAAAAAAAGGGAGACAGTTATACAGTGGCAAAGGCTTTATAACTAAAACCTAGACAGAGACACATTACCTCAACAGCACCAGAGTCTAAGGCTGAAAAAGAGAGAGAAAATTGTGTCTGTCCTGGAATTAGTAACTTTTAGAAGAGTGTGTTGAAAGCCCAGAAGGAGACTCCAAATTAAAACCATCTCTGTTCCCTCTTCAGGGGAAAACTGGTTAAAGACACAAAGCAGATGGTGGGCGCAGGGCTGAATGAAAGTGTGACAGTGAAGGACCACTCACCGAATACACAGTGCGGCGGCAGGTCTGAAGACGGGCAAGTGAAGATGCCCAGTTATGCTGCCCTGGCATAGTTTACTGTAAAAGGACTGCAGAAGCCATATATCAAGTGAGGCAAGGGACGCACCAAATGGAGGTGAGCTTGTCTGTGCCCCGTGAAAGCTGCCACCAGCCCAACCTGAGAAGTTGCAGGAATGAAGCAAAGAGGGCTGGAGCTGGACTGAGCCTAGAGGAGATGGTACCTGGAAGGACCTCATGAAGAAAAAGGGGACCAGAGCAATGAGGTGACTTGTGCCAGAGCTGAGGACTACACAGCAGCAATGGAACCAGTCCTCTCCTCATAATGCTTAGAGTCAACTACACATTTGAGCAAAAGCATGGCTGAAAAGCTGAAGGCTCGGTGAAAAAAATTTGGGTTTTAATAAGGAATCATTTATTCACAGTCCAGTAATAATTTTCCCAATTTCTGCTGTTTGTGAATAGTCTTGTCTTGCAGCGGCAGGGGGGCGGCGCGGCGGGCGAGCGCGGTGCTCCTAGCAAGGAGCAAACAGGCTCGGACCATGTTCTCACGGTGGAGGCTGTGCTAATGTGAGCGTGCTCAGGGCATGCCTGGTATTTTTGGAAGCCTGAGCAGATTCAAAATAGCTGAGCGCTGATGTGTCTGGGATCAGGAGCCCAGGTCAGAGGGGATTAGGAGGCAGCATTCATGGTAGCGTAGCTGCTTCCAGCTCTCCTGCATCCAGGACCCTGCGTCACCAACCGTGTCCTTTCCTTCTCACAGCCAGGCCAGCTCGCTCGTGTTCAGCACCGTGGGACGTGGGTCTTCACAGATTTAACCAAAGGTGTAAATGCTTCACACTGCCTTTGGGGTCACTGTGCAAAGTGGAGCAGTTTTATGATTGTTAGAGCTGATGGACCTAGAAGGACGGTGTGGGCACTGGTCCCGCTGGAAAGACTTTACCTTAGGGACTGTATTGTGTATATTTTTTCTTCCAATCATTGCCACAGCTGGAAATGGAAAAAAAAAAACCCAAAACAAAACAACAAACCCAAACCCTAAACCCCACCACTTTCTGTTTAAGTTGCTGTAAAAATCCAATCCATGTGTGCTTTGATAGGAGATAGCCTAATCCTCTTCTTGCTTGAGTGGTCTCTCCAATTTCTGCCGTAGAGCTGACAAGTCCCTTTGGGTTTATGGTGAGGGATTTTTTTTTTTTAGACTTTTTTTTTTCTTTTGCTCTACTGATTTTACCTCAAGGGAAATCACTGAGATTTTTTTCCACAAGCAATAGCTTCTTATTTATTTAGCTAAGCTATCTAATTCCATTAAAGGTAGCTGGTTTGGTGGCCTTTTTAAATGTTCCTCCTTTTGCTCTGGATTCTTGAGATCTTACGGCATCTTTTTACCACACTATTTGGCTTGAATAGTTAGGGTTACATTAGGTTTGTCTAACAAGCGGGAAAATATATTTAAACCCCTCACAGAGAACAGTTAGAGAGTCTGTTCCGCTCCAGTGGGACTCACGCCCAGCGTGATGGGGGCAGAGCTGAAGGAAAGCCAGAAGAGAACCGGTTACATTGCTTCTGCACTAAGTGGCACCCCGAAAATGTGAGTGTCTACCAAAACATATGTTGCAAACGCAGAAGATAAATACTTGAAGGAGCTGAATAATTTTTCCTGTGACACATGTGCTGAACTTTTCCTGTAAATGAAGAGGTTATCTTCCTATAGCCCTGCTCTGTGTCACATCCCAGAGAGGTAGACATCATAGCACAGGAACAGCTGGATAAAGCGTCATACGCTGAATTATGCCAAAGGGCAGGAATGTGTTGTTCTTCCAAATACCGTTTAAGCTGTTCAGTTTTGTTTTCTCTTGACAAACATGGGATCAACTAATTACGTTATTTCGCAGATAGCTCTGGATGGGAGTGAAATAAAACCCCGTATCTCTGGGAAAGTCCTCAGATAGGGCTGTGGTTGTACAAACACTTGCACTGCAAATACAATTAGGCAGAATGAGAGGGGATGCAACGAGAGCTATCGGCAGAAGGGTGGAGTGGGGAACTTAGCAGACCTCACCCATCTCCATCCCTGGTGTGTCCAGATTTGAGGGAGAGGGAGAGATGTGTTGTCTCGGTGTGGGTAGTAAGGGAGGGGTACTCTGTAAGGGTGAATTTCATTCTTATAGGCTACAAGACTAATCTGTATTGCTCCTCGTTATTTCTCCATGTGCTTGCCTTGTGAAACAACGTGATTGAGTTCCTGGCCTGAAGAATTTACGAGCTAAATGGAATGAATGAAGTGCAAGAGAAAGGGATTAAATCACCTTATTTTGTACACAGGGAACAGAGAGATAGGCTGACTGGTAACCATTTTAAGATTGACTCAAGAAGCAGGAGCGCAGTCAAGAACTGCATGCAGATCCTTTAAGTCCCAGGCTACTCTCTTAGCCATGAAAGCCGCCTTCTCAAGTACAGAGTTATGTTTGCAATGTGGACATGCATCATACATCAAACCGCTTCCCGCCTCCAGACCACCCTCACTCCAGCAAATTTCCAACTTTGAACTTCATATCTGTAAAGGCTGATTCGTCCAGCAAAAATTGTGCTTCCAGATTAATACGCTTTGCAGCTCCGAATGCTCAGGAGTTGTAAGAGACCAGAAGGACTCTAAGGAAGAAATCATAACAGATTTTTTACAAAGCTGATAAATTAGGCCAAGGTGCTAGAAAATTCAGCTGAATCAAAAATGAGGATAAGGTAGCTCACAAAGCAGAAAGTTCTTGGCTGATGCCAAAAAGCTGTTTTAATAATGGTTTCAATTTGACAAGAGTCAGGAACACAACCACCTCTTCCTAGTGGGAAAGCAGAGCAGTGCTTTATTTATGAAGTCTGGAACCTGACGGGAGTACATTAAGCTTTGCGGAGCAAAGCTCCTTCTAGGCTCATAAGTGATAGCAGGATTTGGGGGTTTACTATGTAAGTATTGGAGTTAACTTATCACCGTAAAGTGCTCCATGTTCAGAGCAGTACAAATTAGTTGGCAAAGGCTGCTTTAAGGTAATGTGGGTTGATGGGATTTCTTCACCACTGCACTTGGAAGGATGCATCATGATTTAATTCACTGAATATCAGTATATATTACTGCAAATAGCACAGGAACTGCCAAGGCTAAATTAAGGAATGGTTAGTTGCATTCAGAAAAGCATTGTGCACTCCACAAGGTTTAATTTAAACAGGAGGATGTTTTCAGGATCTTTTATAGAGGACACATCCTGATAAAGTTATCAAACTATGACCAGATTCTGAGGTAGCAACACGGTACTTCTGTTACTTGCCTGTTCTGTTTCCCCATCAAAATAAAGTATCCTTTAAGAGTGAGATTCAGTGTAATGATGCACATAGCAATAGCTTATTTATGTTACGTATGTGAAGCCTTAAATAAGTCCAGAATTTTACCTCAGACTATCTGTGTTGGTATAATTAATGTATAATGCCTCTTCAAGTTCATGTGTCATTATCCCAGTAAAGGCAGTTCTCACTAGAAAGAGAGTGCTAAACACAGTGCTGAATCCTGCAGCAATAGCCAGGTAAACACTCACAAATACATCCTCTCCAAAGTGGGACAGCAGGAAAAGCTGCACCTGCAATAAGTACATCCACGTGACAAAAATGCCAGGCTGAAGGAAAGAGCCTGATCTAAAAAGTATGGTGTTTATTTTAAATTAATCTTCAAAGTACAAGAATACAGCTGTGTCCTGGGGCTCTAATTTCAGATAAGGAAACAAAACTGTGGACTCCCTTTGACAGCTCTCTATCTCTATCCAACTCTTGCAAGTCGAAGAAATAAACTACACCAAAGTCCTTTTAACAACAGTGTAATTATATTTATCAAAGTCTGTATAATTATAGCTACCCTGGCAGCTGTGTTTATGCTATTTTACCCACTGAAGCCCATTCCTTGTAGCTAACTCAGCACAAACCCTATGTTTAATCCTGGCCGGAGATGGTCCTACCTGTGTAAAGACATTGCAGCCAGAAGAAGCTGCTGTTTGAGGAACTGGGTAAACCAAAGTCCGTTCTGTAAGGGGAGATGCCTAAAAGAGATAATTATTCCAGTTGTGGCTGGGTGTTTATGAGATACACTCTGCATTTGCCATGAGATTGTAACTTCAATGCAGGCATCATTAAGTGACATTATATGGCCGCGTGTAACGTAGCAGATCAGATTTTCATAATAAACCCCTCTTGACCGTAAACCAAAGGCGTTCTACTAAGGAGACCCAAATCAGGGTTGGATTACTCCAGTGTTTGGCGCTGCCTGAAGATAAATTCAAAGGCTTGAAGATTAAAGGCTCTGCACAAACATATTCAGAAAACTGCTGATTCCCCTTTTTTAAGACTGATACAGGCAATTCCGGTTTGCTTCATCCTCCTAGCTGCTAGTACAGTGTCCATCCTCTTGGCCTAAGAAAAGTACTTGAAAATATCCAGAAGGGTACTTCAAGGTACGTATAAATATGTTTGCCTGCATATTTGTTTCTGCAGTGAAAACAACCCCAACTTTCAGGTGTTCTCTTCAGCTTGACCAGAAATCAGCCCCAAAGCAGAGCAAGAAGTCTAGCAGGAAGGGATAGTAAAATACAGTTTAGTGGTGGACTTGGCACGTTAGGTTTATGGTTGGACTTGTGGACTTGGTGATCTTAAAGGTCTTTTCCAACCTAAATGACACTATGATTCTATGATCTTGAAAATAAAACTTTACCTGACAGATAATTGACTTTTTAAAATTAATAATCAACCTCTTCCTGTCTGATGTACCTGCTTCATAAGGGAACATTCATCTTTGTCAAAATGCCTTAACAAAAATCTCTTGGTTAACTGTTTTTCTCAGCACCTCAGTTTTATACAGAGAAATAATTCAGGCCCTGTGTCTTTGGCCCTTCGTGCCACAGTAATAGGTGTATATCCAGTGTTCATCCTTTCCTGTGCAGATGTGCCCTTTTGGACACAAGTCTGCTTTCACCAGTAATTTTGCAAAAAGAGTGGCCCATTAGGCTGTGTGTGGTAGGACAGAATCGTTTTCTGAGGTTAAACTTGATCCTCAGGAGATGAAAACTTCGACCCCGGGACTGGAATCACTTGGGCGGCTCTCCAGCATCTGGGGGTTTGGGGCATCGCGGCTCTCCCAGGACATCTGTCCTTGGAGGAGTGGGGTCCCTGTGCCTGGCTGAGGTGACCCTCAGCTCTGCTGCCCTGGGGGCTGTGTCCACTCTTCCTTGGCATGGGAAATGCCATTACAGGGAAGAGCTCAGTGTTTGGCCCCAACTGTACCTTTAACCACTTCTATTGAAAAACAAAAAAAAACCAAAACAAAACAAAGCAAAAACCAACAAAACAAAACAGCAAAAGCAAAAACCAAAGTGACATCGAGCTCCCTTAGTTCCTTTGTCCTAAAAGAAACACAAAAAGTGTCCCCAGATAGATAGGTAAGCTCTTTATTTACCAATTCATCAAGAAGCACAAGACATTCTCAGCGCAGGCATTAGAGGAAGAGTACCCACACCTGCGCTGTCTGGGAGCAGAGTGTGCCCACAGTAGCTAAAGCCAACTAGTAGGCAGCAGAGAGGATGCTACAAAAGAGCAGGAATGAACAGAAAAACCGGGAACAGCCTCACAGGCCTCCCCAGACGTCTCCAGGTAATGTCTTGCACAGCTATCAGGCGAAGCGGTTCTGCTTCCCTGCAGCTAAATTGGTCCATTTTTTGTTATCAGTGTTGTGGGATTTTAATAATAAACCCTCAGTGTTGACCATCATCTCTCCAGTGAGTGAAGGGAAGCGATAGCAGGTGCGTGATCATCGGCTTTCCCCTCCCTCCTCCTCCCTCCAGCATCTCCAGTATCCACACGTCCTTCCTTGCCAACGTGCTTAACTTCACACCTACTGGAATGCTTTCCACATAGGCATCAAACCCATAAAAAGACAACATATGTTTTCTTTATCGTCATCTTTTTAAAAATTCTTAATAAAAGCTGAGATTAAAGAATATGTATTATAAATTGCCCTGCAGCTCTAGATAAACAGCCTTCACACTCCAAAGGTAAAAGCCTTATTTCAAGAAAGCAAGCACTCTGACGGCAAGACACAGACCACTATCGATTGCTGCTCCCATAAATCACATTTATTTTCCAAATAATAGGAAGATTCATTGTTTTCTGCCAAGCAGTGTCACCTGGTAATAGGAGCCAGTCAAAGCAACAGTAATTTTCACACCATAAAAACAGTATCAAGCCTGTTCACTGAGTAGGATGAATGCTATTGATCAGGGGAAAAAAAAACCCTATAAAAACAGGAGGCAAAAGCAAAGAAATTAAGTAATGATGTATCGGATGTGTAATGAAAGGTCTGTTAACATTTCCATTATTCAGCTTCCCTCCCCAGATGCCTCCTCTGAAGCATTTATAGCCCAGCTAGTAAACCCTCTCCTCCAGCCAGGGATGCAAGGGGTTAATGGTGCGAGACCGATGCTTTAGAGAAGGGGAGTTCAAACTGTAGTACAAAACTGAAGGGAAAGGTCCTACCCTGGTCTCTGCTCATTGACACAGCAAAAGCCCCAGAGCATTTCACTGAACTGACTTTTTCTGCTGCAGAGAGACGCAGGGCTAAATGGATGGGGACTGCCAAAGAGTTGCAGCCAGGAGAAGCCACAGAGCTGTGGGACAGGGGACATGTATACCTGCCCCGAATCTGTCCCCTGTGGGAGGGGCTGGAAACTACAGCCCCCGGCTGAGTTCACTCACATTCAGAATAAATAGTACGACAAGAGACATTGAACATATAAATCCTTATTCTCAAAATTTACCTAAACATATGAAAAAAAAGGCCTCACCCATCATCACTGTAGCAGATCACGTACACCAGGTGCTTCCAAACTGCCCAGCTAAGAGGCTGTTTGCTTCGGCAGCCCTGGCAAGCCCATGGGCATTTCGGCAGGAGGCAAAGCAGTTGGCTGAAGGTCTCACCAGACCAGTGGTGGAGGGAGAGGGGCTGAGACCCATTGGCCTCCACCAATTCTGTCACCCACATCCCATAGACACAATTTCATACCCAGGGCTGGTGTGACGTCCTGAAGGGTCCTGCGTGCTGCTTCTTAGTGACCGCCAGCAACGCAGCCAGCAGTAATGGAAATGCAAAGCCTACCTTGAAAACCCTTTGACTTTTTCTGCCTGTGTCTGGGCATCTGTCATTCTCTGGATTAAATTGAGAAGCGTAGGACCAGCCTCTAAACGCCTGACTTTCCAAATCATGCCTTCATATTCTCCGTTCTACAGCAGCGACAGGCGGTGGCATCATCACCCTTTTCTAGTCAGTGCCAGCAGAAAGTAGCCCTAAAATAAAGACAATCTCACGAACTTTCCCCTCTGCTGGGAGAGACAGTGTCGTCCTGATGACTGGAGTCTTTGAGCAAGGTTAACCCTTGGTAACAGGAGACTGATTACTTTTCTGGGTGGAAAATAGATTCTGAAGCAGCTCATTGTTAGCAACTTAAACAAAACATTGCTAAACCACAGACCTAAACCTATCTGCTAACTAGCCCAGGAAAAACTTAGTAATCTCTGCATGAACCAGCGGTTGTTTCATAATTGGGCTGGTAGAAACACCTATAGCTCTCTAGCTTTCTCAGCTGACACATCACAAAACATGATACCAGGTGACTCATTACCATCGTGTTCTATCACATCCCATCTCCTAATGCAACCTGAGACTTGCATTACACATGAACTGAATAATATTTTCCTCAGTATTCATGATAGAAAAATCTGTGGTTCCGAGAGAAGTCATTTTGTTGATTAAAAAACCACCACGGCCAAACCTGAATCCTGCTGAGAAAGAAGAGGCCATGGGCTCAGGTGTACCCAAAAAAAATCTTCCTGAGAACCATAGCAGGGCTATCTGCTGGAGCAGAGGCACAGCGAGCAGAGGTTACCTGTCACTCGAGCCTGTGTCTGCACACAGGTGGAAAACCTATTAGTTTATAGAAGACCTATAGTCTTTAAAGTGGAGCTGGATCTGAGCCAGAACTGCAGAGCCACACGCTCTGAGCTTTGACAAGTCCTGTCACAACATTTTTGGGGGGTTGGATCAATGGGCCAATTTTGACTTTGCACTTTAAGAATCAGCACTTAACGTCCTGCACCTTCCCATCTTGCTGGATCCTCCCTACCATCACTGATGTTTCCTCATAACTAACTCCCCAGCCGTTTAAGACTTCCCAAATGACGTCGGTGACCCTAAAGCCCAGTAAGCGAACATTTGCGCACAGCTGTCTGTGTGCAGAAGATGCTGATGGGAATAGGGAAAGTCACAGCCCAGATTGCTACAGATGAGAAATATCACCTGCATATTGGACAAAAAAGGGCTGGAAGTGGAAAAGCTGTTGTGCTGCCGTGCAGAAGTCAGGGACGCGTGGAGTGGCACTGCCTACATCTCCAGGCGCTGCCTGCAGGGATGTGTCAGTCCAGGAGCAAAGTGTCTTCCCAAGGTTACCGGACCCGTCTCCCTGCTTGGCAGGCATCAAAGAGCCAACGCCGGTTTTCCGTGGGAGCTGGCAAACTGGCATGGGCAACACCAGGTGCTTCTTACTCCCCGGTCTGTGCGCCGCCAGCCGAGCAGAGGCAGAGATGGTTAACGTTTGCAGGCTGAGGAGCAGCGAGCGGTGACAGGAGCTGTGCCTGAGTCAGGAGGTGCCGCATCCCATCAGCTGCCAAGGAATGCCCCGTGACGCGATTTCGTCTGAGGGGGTGGGAAGGAGGGTGAAGGTGTGTGGGACCACGCTCTGGAGATACCATCGCTGCCATGAGCTCATGCATTCTCATTGCAGAGTCCCATGAGAGCCTGGTGAGACTGAGGGCATCAGAGCCGTGTCTCAAGAGTTGGTCTGCTCTTCCTGCGTCCCGGGCTTTGCGTGGCCTTTTTCTCTTTCTGTCAGACCGATAACGGGATATTAGCATGTTGCTAAAATGCTAGTCATGCTCATCTGGGCAGTCATCACAATTCATGGAGCTGAGCAACAGCCGCTGTTTAATGAGCTTTCCTAACCTGAGTGAGAGGGTGACCAAAGGTGGGAAACGGCTCTTCTGTGAGGAACGGTTCAATACGCCGCACCTGGTGAGCCATAAAAGAGTTAACCAAAGGCTGGCATAAGCGAAATGTGTAAAATCATGAGTGGCATGGAAAAGGTGGATGAGGGTGTGGTGTTCGGTGTCTCTTCCACTGTCAGGAGGGAGGAGGGGAGGAAACCGAAAGAAGCTCGCAATGGAGAGGTTTAAACCACAGAGGATATTTCTTGACCCAACAGTCGGGGGAGGAATCCCTTGCCATAGGACACTGGGTACCAAGCAGTTTTCAGGGTTAAGAGGCAATTGAACAAGTCAAAGGAAAAAAATACTGGGCACCAGAAAGATTTCTGGATCCAGGAGGCTCTGACCCAAGAGTGCCGCAGCTGGGAAAACAGTCTGGTGAGGTATAATTACACGCTTAGCCTGTTCCTGTGCTCTCCCCTTGGCATCCACCATTAGTCACTATCAAAGACAGTGGGCCAGGTAGCTGACAAATCATTTTTATGGGTATAAAGCGTGACTCACAGCACTGGGAAGGCTCCAGTGCTGGTTACCTCCTTGCCTGGAATCCTGAAGCAGTAAAACCCATGTTGTCACAACACTACCAGTAAGGCAGGTTGTGGCTTGCACCTGCTGCCCGGATCAAGTCATGCACCTTTGGTGAGTGGCCCTTCCCGGTGCCGTGGGAAGTGTCAGCTTAGTGCTCCTTAGTGCCTTAGAGCTCCTTCCCTTCCTCAGCTCTGAGCGTGCAGTCTCTTACAGGAGCTCCAACCTATCTCTTGGTCTCATGTAGCAATATGCAACCAGCACTGCTCCTCTTAACATGTGAAAGCATCCAAAGATGGATGGATGGAAAGCATCCACAAACTGGGACTCCAAAAATCAGGCAGAAACACATATTTCATAAGTTTTAACCTAATACATTTAAGAGGTGTGTTTGCCTACTGGCTTTGGAGTGATCTACCATTTTGCACTGCTAGCTTTCATCTTAAGAACCTGGAAGTAATTTTTGTTTTTTAAGTTAAAGGAATTTTCCCAACTGTAACTATCTAATATTGTGATAATGTAAAAATAACACCTGCCATATCATAAGACTTTATTAAATTGCAACCACCGGCAGCCTAAAGAACAAGCAAGCCACTGCTCTGCGTTGACCAAATGATGATCACTTCCCAAACAAGGGATGGAAAAAGTTATGCATGCTGTTTAAGTAGAAAGGTGTACGTGCACGCCAATGGAAACAGGCATTGAAGAGATGCAATTAAACATCCAGCCAGGGTAGTGAGGTCTTGTTCCCTCCTTGGAAGCATCCTGGAAAACCTGTGATGGCTTCTAGGCAGGCATGGAGGCATTCTCCTGAAATCCAAGCATTCAGACTCGTTATGCGAGCGTGTGTTTTGGTCTTCCTCTCGCACTCGCTTCTTGCTTGTTGGGCTGGCTTTGCAGTGACAACATGAGGCCTTCTGGAAGAGGCAGAAGGAAAGTCTGGGATACTTTATGCTGTGGTTCAAGATGTGCCGAATGACATGAGCAGTTTCTGCTTGTTGTGACGAGAGCAGCAACGTAACCTACCCCATGCTTGGAAATGTCATCTCGGGTCAGCTCAGCCTCTTTGGAGGTGCCACTCCTGCTGTCAGTAGTTAACAGCTGGTGGCTAAGAGGGCACCAACAAGGTACTTAACAAACCTGACACTTCCCAACACCCCGCCTAGTTCTTTCTGGCTAGAAAAACTCGTGAGAAGTCAAAGTGTGCTGACACAGGGCAGCTGGATCGATCATAGTTTCAAATATTAACATTTATTAAAATTGAGCACCTGTCTGTGGCTTTAAGTGCCCTGCTTTAATTCTCATCAGTGAAGATGGAAAATTGTCTTGCCTTGCCTTGCCTTGCCTAGAGTTTTCAGTGCTACAGGTAGCAATGAGCAAAGTTTTGCAAACACTGACAAAAAGTCTCTTAAGACCAGATTCTAACTTGCTCATTGGAAAGAGGAGAATATACCTAATTGTACCACCACTGCTACTAATTGGGCAATCATACCACCCTACCCCCATCAATATGTGAGTTACAGGGGAGTAAGGTGCTCCCCAGGCAAGGTAACGTGAGAGGGCACTGAAATGAGAGCCAAGCCTGGACATAAAGGAGCAGAACTGCACACGAAGGAAGACAACTGAGATCTGAAACACAAGAAGGGCTAACCTGTGCATCCCAGGAATAAACAGACCTGTGCAACTGGCACACAAAATGAGGGGGAAAACTGGAATGAATACATTCCTGTATAGGCAGAACAAAGCAATGACATTCAATATAGTAACAAGCTAATCCCACCACTCGATAGGCACTGGTTTGGTGGCACATGTCTAGGAACATTCCTGAAGAACAAGTGGGTACGAGTCACACGTTTCAGATGCTGTTGGGAAAACAGGCAGTTTAGTGCTTCCCTAATGATTATGATACATTTTCCAGGTATCTGACTCTCTTCTTTTCAACAGAAGCATCTTTTCGGTGTGTTATTTCAACAAATACATACAGAGGGTCATGAGACATTTCAGAAATTTGGGAACAAAAGCAATTGTCTGTAAAGGCAGCTGAGCTGACAGAGAAAAATGGAGTCTTGTGTCACCTGTAGAAGTAGGATTTACAGGTCCGAGAGCTGCCCGTGGAGGTGGGCAGCCGCACTGAGCAGAGACTGGGCAAAAACTTGAAAAATAAATTTTTATCGTTTTGACACCTACACTCTCCGCAATCATTTATCTAAGATCAAAGTCTTGCCCAACCTTAGTTCAAAGAGCACACTGTGCACATCTCTAAAGGTGTGGAAAAACAACTGAATTTAAACCATCTTTGTAGTGGCAGCTTCCAAGCGAGGAGCAGGAACACTTACCTGTCCGTATTTTGCTTGTTTGTGATAGCATCCCACTATCTTAAGATAAAACTATTTTGTTTTCAGTGTATCATTTTAATTATTAATTATTAATTTAATTAATTATTTAATTAATAGAGTTCTCTAATAATTTAATTTCCTTATGGGATACTAAAAGGAATTGAAAACACTTTGGGTCTCTGAGCCCAGGTACCTGCTCTGTAAAGAATCATTTTGCAATACATTTTATAAATCGCGTCAGGTCTGTATTTAAACTACCTCTGTTTCTGTCCTCAGCTCTTCCACAGCAGTGTTGTAGGATGGTCAGGAATCTTTCTCCAACTTTCACAATACATTTATTCACAGCCACTCTTGGGCCAGCATCGTCTGTTATCAGTTGTGGTGTCTCACACCCACCTGCATTTTTCCTGCCCCAACACATACTTTAAGTAACCATATAATCACGCAGCCTTCACCTTTGGCAGATGGAGGCACTGGGATACGAAGACCTCACATACGTGCCTGCTCATACGTACGTGGCACCATGTCCAGGCTGTCCTGCAAGCACCGTAGCCACGTGAGCACGGTGCTACACCAGGCTGACAACCCCATTTCACGGTGCTCAGTTAAGCAGTCACCTTTCAGTTAAAAATCCAGAAATAATCAGGCTGAAGGAAGGAATTAGGCTCAATGGCCACGGGCCCACATTTCTTAACTTCTGGGCAAGCTTGGGCAGATTCTAGGTAGTTACAGGGAAGTTTATGCCCATGGTTCCCTCCTCTGGGGACTGTGTTTCCCAGGAGCTTCTCCCCGCAGGAAGCACAGGGTGCAGCAGCGCAGCCGCAACCTTCCCAGCGCCTTCCCAGTGCCAGACGGATGCCCGTGGTAAGACAGGCTTCCTAACTAATTTAGAGCCTGCCTTCAGGTCTGCTAACTAATTAACGCTCTATCCTCCTCCTTCAAGCCTAACACAGGGATCAGAGTCAAGAAGATATTTATGTACCAAATCCCGGTCTGCTCTAACTCTTCAGGGCACATTCTTGATCTGGAGCCACTCTGTCCTGTGACGTGAGGCTGCTCGCGGCACAGGCACAGCCCGGGGCAGACCAGCCCTACGCTGCTGTCACCTCTCCCTTCCTCCACCTCTCCTGCTTTTCCAGAGCATGCACCATTTTCCCAACAAATAAAGACCACTAATAGCTTAAAATTGGCATAGGTACTGGGGGAGGCTTCTCCCAGTGTACGCAAAGAGTACTAAATGGGATGTAATGCAAACTGTTGGGTATTATCCAGTGTGAATGTTCCTTGCACGGCGAACGTGCAAGGTACACCCTCCTTACAGCGATGTTTCCAGTCAGAACAAACCCTCGTGTTCCAGTAACAGCCATTTGACACAGGGACTGTATCGACCTGCTCATCGATTCAGCCAAAGGAATAACTCGGTACGCTGGTGGGCGTTTTGTGAATGAAGCCTCTCCCCCCTGTGCTTACAGCCTAAACTTTAAGTGAAACTAAACATGAACAACTGATGCCAGCTCCAGTCTACAGTACAGTGCAAGAGGACAAAGTATAAAGGAGAATTTTCTTTATTTTTAAATATTAGTAACACTGCACAAAACAAAAAGAAAGTGGTACTTAAGTGACAGAAAACCGGTACTCAGTCTTATTTCATATTAACCGTAATTTAAATACCCTAACAGAGTTCATGTATGGTTATAATAGGTTTGTGTAGGGTTACATTGGGTAACGTAAGCATTTGAAGCTAAACTGTTCAGATACCAAAGACACCAGAATTTGTTATATCAAACCATGCTAGAATGCAGACTTGGTTTTTCTGTTTAGCTTCTTCCTTACACCATTACGTGCATTCCTACATCTTTTAAACATTAGGATGAGTGAGCTTCTCCGGGAACGGTGGACTTTTCAATATTGCCAGGTTTAAGTCTGTTACACCAACAACGTATTGGCAAGAGGAAGACAAAAGAAACAAAACAAAACCATAAGCTGATAACTCCTACCTGGAGGTTAAAAAGAGGAGGCAACATACTGACATGAAACATGCAGGTAAATGCTTAAGGCAACAGAAGGTCTCTGTACAAACTAAAATGTTAAAAGAAGCAATGTGTCATGCACATGAGACAAGTATGGGAAGCAAGGAAGTAATCTTGCCAGAAAATACATATTTCTTTTAAATTGAAGACATCTTTTCAAGCTAAAAAAAAAAAAAAATTAGTCCTGCAATAAAACCAATGCAAAATGCTCTCATACATAAAGGTGTAAGTTCTTTGCAGAAACGACTTGATAAAATCTTACACGGATGCTGAAAAAATGTTTGTTATCTAAAACCTACTCAGCAGAAACAAAGAGCAGTTTTAAAGTAGCTCTTAGATCATTTGTCTCTAGGTTCTGAAAATAAACTTTTAAAATGAGGAATGATTTCACTAAATGATTCATCGGGAGTCAACTATGCTTAAGGAAATCAGTAGGAGTGCTTACAGGACACCATCATTACACTAAGTTTCTTAAAATCAGAGGATAAAACTTCATGATACAATTTAAAATGAGGGAACATTTTAATAGCAGGGACTTGCAGCCCAGCTTGGGAAAAGAAAAATAACCACAGAAGTCACTTATTAAGCTTGCATAAATTACCCTATAAGAGCTCATGTCTCAATCCCATTCCCAATGACATGAGTGAATAGGACTCTTCTTTCAACAGGCCTGATATTGATGCTAGAGTGACCAAATAAACAGGCATTTGCACAACCCTTTATATCCCACAACACAAATAAACAAACACTAGACTAGAGTCATTTTAGTCCCAGGGAAGGAAGAGGTAAGAAATTCTGTAACGCTTTCCAATCTTCAAACATAATATGCTTCTACCCAAGATCAGCCTCGTTCGAATTCCCTAACCTGGCTGGCAAGAAAGTCACTCCGTGAAACTAAAAAGAATAACATAGTGCAATTTTAGTACAGTTTTAAACATGAGTCACTTCCTTGCTAGCAGTGTGAACAATCAAAAAATATACACAAAAGAGGTGTGCTCAAATGTAACATTAAGTTGTCATTATTATAAAGGTATTGGCATAGCAGAGAAGTCCATTTTAGTAACTCCCTTTGGTTGACTTCTTCTTCTTCTGTTCCTCTCTCTGCTTCTGCTTCCTCCTCTTGCTGCCTTCTTTGTGTCCTGAGGAAACATGGCTTGTAAAACACTATTCACAGCATTCATGGACTTTTTCCTCTAGCAAAAGCACATGTTCTCTGAATGGTTTAAGGAATCTTAAAGAAAAAATCTGGCTTTCTAATGTGGTTTTTTTTTAAATGATCAGCTCTACCGTATCCCTTACACAGGACAGAAAGAAAACACTATCAATCTTTGAAGTTTGAAAAGATCTAGAGAACTTTCAAAAGACTTCAAAGCCATTCAGGAAAAGCTTCAAAATTAGAGCACATGCAAAACCAGAATAATTTTCAAAATGGAAGCAATAAATAAGACTTATACAGCAGGAGCTATTTAAGTACTGGCATTTCCTGCTCACAGTAGTCAGAGTTACCATGACATTTGCATTTCCATTTTAAGACGAGGGAGAGCTGAGAATCCTGAGTAAATAAGAAGGTGATCAGTGTTTACCAATATGCATTTTATATGCAGGTCATCAGCCTGCTCATGCTTGACTGTGCACCACATGTTATATTCTACTGCTGCTCCCATAGTGCATGGAAGTATTAAGTTCAAGCAGCACTTATTTGCTACAGGTTCAGTAGGCACAAGCTTCCAGCCATGTGGTCATCAACCCTATGGATTTTTTTCCCCACCAACAAAGATGCATGAAAACCATTTCTGGCTCTGCATCTCGTTCTTTCCTCCAAACTTGCAGTAAAGTGCAACTTGCTAGCAGACTTGCATGGACAGTGAACCCTGCAGAACCAACACCACACCTACCCAAGTGCACTTCAATCTAAACTCAAAGGTAGCACACATTTCCCTCAAATAATCCTTCTGTGATGCTTCGAGATAGCTGGAAGGATCTCTTAGCTCAGCGGTGCTCTACCACTGGGAACCAGCACGGTCCAGTGAAGGGGGCCGAGCGGAGGAGCCCCCCAAGGCAGCTCAGAGGCAGGGATGGGACTCAGAGGAACAGCCCAGGAAGGGCACAGCTCGGCCTGTCTGAAATCTCCTTCTTTCCCCCATTCTGCCTGCAGGCAGGCAGATGTGACCCTGAGGAAGCTGTGTCACCATCGCACCCGGTTCTCCATCAGTTTAGCACCAATAGCAACATTAAGATAGGAAAAGAAAGTGGTGGGAGGTCAGAGGAGTACGAAGCCACGCTGTGGCTAAAGTTTGCTCCTAAATCAGAGTTCCTCCCAAGTGCAATTAGAGTTGTGCCCAGAGCAGAACTGCAGTTCTTCGGTTTAAGTTTAAGACTTGGGGAGAACCACGAGATAGTCTTTGGGCTAAAATCCCTTGAGACGTTATCAAAAGCTTGTGGGTGAGAGGAAATGCACTCCCTTGTAGCAAAGGGAAACTGTTCCGAGGTTATCATTCTAGCTCCTACGCTGTACCAACAGCATGACTTCATCTTTTGCAATCATCTGAGTCAAGAAGCAGGATATTTATTTAGAAATGCTGCCACGAGCGATTAGCCTGTGCAAAGTTAGAGTGGAAACCAGTTTTATTGTTTAAGGAAGAGCAAAACTGGCAGTGCTTTGCAGAATTGCAGATGACGCTGTGTTTTTCCTGCACCCTGCCACCCTCCCGCGCTACAGTCCTGTCCCCGGGGCCCTGCGTGAACGTCTCCTAACGAAGAACTCTATCCGTGAAGTTTACTTCAATGTCAGCCCCTCGGTCACCTATACATTGTCAAAAATAGAATCGTTGGCATTTAATTTACTGCCGTAGGGGACACATCCCAGAAGGGCTCAAGCATCTCTGCTTTCCCACAGAGGCCAATGGAGGCGGAGAGATGAGCTGACTCTTGAGAATCAGTCATCCGAAGGGTGTTATTCAAAGGATCCTTCCCTTTACTGGAGGGAAAAACAGCATCATATCAGCTGATCAGAACTAGTTCATGTAATAACTATGAAACGTTAACACAGATATTTGGGAAAGGATCATTAAACCCTAACAGGTTATTAGCTTCATAATTTTCTCATTTTTCATTCTCAAAACACTGTCAGTATTTCTAAAAGGCTTCCACACACAGGCATGATTGCTTTTGATACTACTATTTTATATCATAATACTTTTTATTTTTTTGCAAGTCCATTTTCTTCAGATGTTTGCATTTTTGAAAGCAATTCTAGCAACTCTTCCTTAAAAATACTGAGTTAATGTAAATTATGACTTGAAATGAATGCCACGTAATTCATTGTCTTATAAATGAAACAACTCAAATGTTAAAATAATGTGGTATGAAGATATTTAGGCATTTGACAACACAGTCTCCTACCAGCCTCCGGAATGATAACGCTGAAAAGTGGAAATCTTTCAAGTGTTATCACTGACACACAGAAACAGATTGGCCAAAGTAGGAGATAACGCACAAATACAGCGTATTCCTCAAGAGAAAACTGCCAGGTCTTTTCTTTTTCGAGCCTGCTGTGATAAATAATTTCACTCTCGACCATTTCCTTTTCTGTCCCCACCAAAGAAGAAAGGATGGGTCGAACTTTGCGAATCTGTTAGCGCCAGCGATGCTATGCTGGGTGATAATGGCCAAAAACCCGATCCAAACAAGTGAAGCAGCTCCTAGTAAAAATAAAGATCGCACGCTAAAGATGTAACCCTTTGGTGCTTATTTCACTCGAACACTTCAACCAGCAGTAATTAAAAGCATATTTAGCTGCCTTGGTTACAAGACTAGCCCCAAAGTCACAAGAGCACAAAATCTGAATCAGAAAGCAGCAACCCCATTACTATCCGATTAATTTGCAGCGAACCTGTGTCCCGGGGAGTCACCACCATCACAACGCAGTCGTAGAAACTTCCCACAGCTGCTGCCTGGCCAAACTGGCTTCAGCCAAACAGTTCTGGCCTTGGAGAAGGGCTTTTCAAATTTCGACCCTTACAAGCAATCGTTAGCCACCTAAACTCCAGAAGTGCATTACAGGGAGGGAGAATAGGTTGCTGAGAGCTTCCCCAAGCTCTGACATTTGGAAAACAGATTCACTCAGAAGCAGATAGGTATCACCCTAACTTGGTATGTTCTTTCTTTTGTCAGCTGCCAGGAGCAGAGGTGGATGAAGCAAGAATCCACACCATTTGGAACTACACCTGGTTTACAACCTGGATAATTCTTGTCTACAACACACTGCATTTACCGACCCACTCTTTCCATTTCATCCCCTTCTCTTCTATGTCCAGGAGAACCATACAGAGCACAGAAGCTGTTCCAGCTTTCATAAAGCTGCTGAAGGCTGAGGCCAACTTCAAACAATCCTTAGTAGCAAGGACTCAGCAAGGATGAAAACAAATTGGGAACCCTCTCTGCTGTGTCCCAGATTGACTTTCCTTCTGGCTTTCTACTTTTCTGCCATCTGCACCTCCCAAAGTCACAGGTTTCTTCAGTCACTGACTATGAAACCGGTCACATTCTTGGGCGGCAACTGCAAGGGAGGTGTGCACATGGAGCGACTGATCCAAAGGGACAAGTGTCCTGGGGAAAACACTCCTACCCAACCCAATCGTGGTATCCTACTTCCTGCCCTGCCTGGCATCTGTCTGCTCCACCAGGATGCAGAGAGAGAGACCACGAGTCTGCTCCACCTTCCTCCTGCCAGCACAGGAGAGCGTGGGAGTCAGCAGAAGGAAACAAGGTGTTCAGTCACGACCGACCATTAACATGCAGCACTGCTGCTTCTTGACCCACATCAGTCAGTAATAAAGGCCATGGCCTGATTTTTACAGAAGACCTCCTGCAAAGGTGAAGACTTTGGAGGAACCGACTTCCTCTTTCAGACTCTGAAGCACTGAGGTTGGGGGTGGGAGGAATTCATGCTTTCTGCTCAAGTCCCAGAGAAAATGGTTTTCAAAATCTACTAACTTTTTGCTGAGATTGCGGCCATTCTTTTGCCCTCCTTAAAAGCACGAAAGCAGTCGTGGCTCCAGCACGCACAAAGAGCTTTAACAGGGCAGCGGGCTGCGTGCACGCTGGGTTTGGGAGTGCGCTTTCTAATTTTCTGCTCTTAGAAATCTCTCTCTAGTCAAAACAACAAACTGCTCTTTCAAAGGTAGCTAGCTTACTGCTGAGCTGCAGCCACCAGCTGTTATTTTAGACTGACCACGCTTGCATATGCCAGTATAAAAATTCACCCCAGATCACAGCTTCAGTATAATTTCATACGCGTGACTCAATTTACAATTACAGCTTTACACTACACTTTCACATTCCCTCCTTTCAGCCCGAGCCGCTGCCCGACACACACCACAGTCTGACCTACTAATTCTCTCACCGCATCCACAGCTCCTGCTCACGCCACAGAGCATCGCGGAGAGAGAACCCGCCTTTGCGTAAAGACCTGAGGTGACAAAACATCCCACCCCGTCTAGGTATGCCGCTCCACTGTTTAATTATCCGCACTGCTAAATCCAAGGGGTGAGTTCTCCAGTTTCACTGGCCAACCCAGTGAGGTAATTCCAACTTTGATGTTTTAGGGGACTGAAAAGCTTTAGCAACTTACTGGGGCCTTCCTTCATGCTTGCTCACCATACTATTTTCGTTACCAATTCTGCCTAGAATTGCTACAAGAACATACCAAGCCAGATAAAACCTGCTTGCCTGCTATTAATTAAGGTAATACTATTACTGAATAGAGTCCAAGGTTTTACTCCCACATGGCAAGCAAAATCTTGCAAGGCTCTGCAGCCTTGGAAGCCCTTCCATGTGCAACCCAGCCACCTTCTGTGGGAAGCCAGTGGGCAACGGGATGCACTCATACTAGCAGACAAAAAAAACCATGCGTGAAGGCAGCTCTCTCTGTCTAAGCCAGGGAGCAACCGGCCAGCCTCCGAATCCACCAGCCAACCTTCCCACCCTCTGTCCGCAGAAGAGGACGGCTGTTACCCCGTCCCACTCGCACGCAGTTACGGCCAAGGGATGGGGAGCAAAGGGAGAGCGAACTCCCTCCCACCTCCGCACCTCCAGCGTGCCTCCCATATCAGATTTCCACAGAAAACAGTGGCTTTGCTTTCCTTTCTCTTTCCATTACATGCCCAAATACAAGTATGTGAGAGAATTATAAGGTAATTAGTTTGGATAACCAAGCACATCGAAGTTACTAGGTTAGTAATGTGTAATTCAGGAAACCGTATGTTGGTAAAAAGAACGGAGACTGCGTTAAAGATGTAATAAAGTACAAACAGCTCAACTTTCCAGCAGAGGAATTCATGCCAGGAAAGGATCAAGGTTAGTTAAGCCAGTTCTTCTAAAGTGGTTTCCTTTTCAAGGACGCCAGTGGGTGAAAATGGAGCAAAAATGAATTATTAATGTTGTAAGTTTGAGGTTAATGCAAGCTATTTCATTCAAAAGGAAGAGCAAACCTTGCAATATTATCTTGCAAATTATGATCTTACATATCATCTATTTTTCAGTATTTTAACAATTAAACGTTTCAACCATTCTTGCTAGATAAAGATCAAAACTTTCAAATCCAGAGAAGCAGTTTTTTGGGGGTGATTACCACTACACCTACCATTAGCGGCTGTAACCCCCAGGTCTCTGCTGGCGTTAATACCACTTTGGTACAGCTTGGATATCACCAGTCAGCCATACATCACACAATCGGGCAGTGCATTGCTTGTAGTATCTGAATTCTTATTAAAAAATTACTTGGGTGGAGCTGTTTGGGATACGCAGTGACTTCAGAGCACAAGTTTTATTCTAAAGGCTGTTACGAAACCAGGAACAGTATGAAACCCAGAGAAATTGCTACTAAAACGCAAAGCATCAATGTTAGATGGAGAATCTAAGTTAATTTTTTTTATTATTAAAAACCCACTGTAATGACTGGAAATCCAAAGGAGAGGATTCATCTCACCTCTGGATATCACTTGCTAATCTAAAGGAGTCGACCAGCCTTTCTCCTTGCCAGAGAGAGGCAACCACTTCCAGAGCAATCCCCGACACAGTCAGGATGAAACCCATTCCCTTTTCCTTCATTTAAATTTGCTAGGGACTTTCACATTAAAACTCAAAAAAAACCCACTCTTAGAGCTGGGAAGAGAAAACCATTTCACTGCAGGTGAATCATTAACAGCTGAGGAGTTGCTTGAGGTGCTCTAAGTGGGACAACGTCTAAAACCGCCGCGCGCTCTCGCTGGAACGCTTCGAGGTGGAACGGCGCCCGGTTTGAGGCCATGGGACTCAACTATTTTCCACTGCAGCGAGTGGGCTTTGGACCAAGGCAGAAAAAGATGCTATTCTTTCCCAACGCTGGCCCGTGGAAGCACGGCAGCTGTTGCAGTGATCAATGAGAAGCCAAGCGGGAGCCAAGGAAGTGGTCTATATAATTACAGAGCTGCGGTGGTGAAGCCTGCTTGCTGGGCAAGGCAGTCGGCAGAGGTGAACACCCATGAAGGAGAACAGCGTTATTGGCCAGGGCTCGTGCACAAACTTCCCAGGGAGGGATTAAGACACTCACGTAGGTTTTTATGACTGACTCGACCACTCCTTCAGCAGCCCTGTCCATCAGAGGAACAGCAGGCAAAATATTTAAAGCAACAGTAAAATCTCAGTCTTACTGCAATCAAGTTTTCACCCTGAATCTTTTATGGCAATTCACAATCTACTGGCAGAAAAGAGGATTTTGTGATTGCACGAATACTTCTGGAAATTCATTTTAATTGCAAACTTGTGGGTCTTGGAATATAAATAGATTCACGGCAAAAAGTCCTAGCCAATCTTAAAAATTGCTCCAAAAATTGCGAGGTGCATGTCAAACTCAGATGCTCTTTGGAAACCATTACAAGTATTGTTATGATTGCAGAGTCTCCAAACGCAGAGCCAAGTTTTTGTTTTGCTGGCTACAGACACAGGAGACAAAACCTGTAACCCTTGCTTGGGAGATTTCGGGACATCAGCCCAGAGGTTACATTCAGGCTTCTGTAGAGGAATTTTAAACTTTTGGGGTTTTTTTTAAAGAAAAAATTCAACTTAGCCATCCCTAAAGACACAAAACTTGCAGCGACTGATCAGGAAGACGTTTGTCTGACTGTTTCTATTTTTTCAAGCTGTCCTCCCACATGATATCTTTAGGTCTTCCGTACAGAAGACGGCATTAGATTTAAAGGCTCATAAACGCAGCAGAAGTTGGTACAGCACTGGGAGTACATGAGCACGTGTTTTGGGGTACAGCACACGTTTTTCATGAGCTGTACTTAGCCTGAGGAGCATCATAGGCTCACGCTTCCCAGCACTTCACCGAATTCGGCACTACAGAGAAGGGCCCTTGCTTCGGGCATCCAAGTAGAAAGACTTCTTCATGCTTCAGAAGAACCTGTCCTGGCAGTCCTGGATGATCTTTGACCACAGGTTCAAATTAAATCAAGTAGTTATGAGGACTTTGTTGTCCAAGATAGCCTCTGGACTATATTACTAAAACATCACAGACAGGAAAGATATCAAAGGACTAATTACTTCCAAAAATAAACCAGGAGAATTGCCACGCTTCCGCATTCGCCTGAACGGTCTCGGCCCTCTCTCCTAGAATTTAGGTGCCTAAAATTGCAGCTTCCAGAAATAATATCAAGTTGCTGAACTTCTCCTTCGGCAACGAAGCGAAGCACAATTTAAGTAAATGAATGTGCAAAAATATTATGATTAGTTAATCTCTAAAAGGCCTTCGCTTTTAAGAACAAAGAGCATAGGCACTTCAGCAGCATAACAATATGTGCCGTGGATCCGTGAATATCCCCGGGGCATTTGTGAATTTAGACTAAATTGAAGAGCAGAGCTAACGTAGGATGGAGGCACACAAGCTGCCGTTTATTATCTACCGGGGAGCTAACATTAAGTCAACACACAGCAACCACCTCTTGCTTGGCTTTTTGGTTTTGGCTTTTGACTAGCTGGTGGATCCTTTTCTGCGCATTTCTCATCAACATGCTTGTGCACACCTGATAAATAAAAAGGGGTCTCCAAGCTGCTTGTAACCCGGCTTCTATCTTGTTCTTCCACCTCATCGCTATTGTAATGATAGGCATATCTGGGGGAACTGGCAGGCTTGTGAGACTTCAGCAGGCGCGGGTTGGTGGGCTGGAAAGGCAGAGCGTGTTGTCCTCTCCGTCTGCACTCCTCCGCAAAGGCTTCTTCATCTGCCTCACCTGAAAAAGCAAGAAGTGCAATAAAAGTGAGCTCCACTCAAAATGCTTAAATTTAGCCTGAAGAAAACCCCTCAAACTGGGCTGGAAATCGGGTGTCACAGAACTACTGCCTTGGCTGGGGTTAGTTCACAGATACTCCTGTCTATCTGCAGATCGTGGAGTGTCCAGAGCAGAAAGCTCCATCAATGGCCTCTCACCAGACCGGAGCCACCCAAAAAAGTCAGCTGGATGTGACAACTCTGGGGCCACGGGTTCCTTTTTCCCAAAAGGCAGGGGAGCGACCCAGGGAACACGGCCCTGGACGATATTTCTGTCCCGTGCAGAGCATGTCATCTCATCCCACCTCACCTGGGCTGTCTGCCTAGGAAGGGCTGGCCCTGCTCAAGGAAAAGCTATGGGGAAAGGCGGGATAAATACCCCAGCTGGCTACAGGGCTGGTGGGAGAGAAACAAAGCCAACGTGGGTTCAGAGGGGCCGCATGTTGGACATCCACAGCTGGAAGGATGGTAGAGAAGCACGAGGATCACACGAAGATGGGAAATGAGGTTGAATATGTAAGAGGTAAGCACAGTCCAGGGGGCAAGGCAGGCACGCACAGCAAAGGCGAATGAACACAATGGAAACAAAAACCCAATGTTTGCGAAAATTAATATGAAAGATGAGGTATTGCAGTCATACTCATGCTATTTTGCAGATGACACTTTCCTTTGCTGCAGAAACTGTAACAGTACCAATGCTGCAAAGTAGAGAAATCAGCTACCGTAACACAGAGAAACACCACTAAAACCACACACTGAAAGGCAAACAGTAAGATAACAAATAAAAAGCCAAAAACATTCAACGGGGAAAATAAGAAAAAATAAAAAAAGTGAGAAGGAAGGTGTGTACCACATTTGTCTCTTAAAGACTTTTTAAAGTTTCATTAGTTCAATTACTTAAGTACTTTTAATAGAGCTGATGAAATACGGCGTCATTTTATTTGCATCAAAAGTGGTGTGTCACATTCTGGAAGTTTTTCCCGGGATGTGCCCAGCATCAGCTGCTTCGGGAGGGGCGTGTGCTCGCAGCTAATGCGTGTGCTCTTAGGTCATGGCTGGAAAATGCTTTGAAGATGGAAAAAGCACCACGTATGCAGTAAGGAACACGAGCGGTAATACCCGGTTCGTTGTGTGCACCAAAGCACCGACACTTTCAAACAGAACAGGTTGCGTTGTCTTTACCTTGTAATCGTACATGGGGAGATGCTTCCGAGGGCATGAGGAAAAGGAGGCAAGGTATGTTTAAAAAGTCATTTCACAGCGCAATGCGGCACCCAAGGCCTCGCAGGAGAAGAGGACTCCAAGACATGCCTCACACCTCCCCGCCGTGCATTCCAGCACTTGCTGTGCGTGGGCATCACGCGGGGGACCCCTTTTCCCAGGTTGAGAGACCCCCATTCCCCCCGCAGGACACTCACGCTTTTTTACCCTGCAGTCTCCCGCCCTTCGGAAGGCACAAGCAAACAAGACAAAACCACAAGTGATGATAACACCAAGGACGGCTTTTTTTCCCCTCACACGGAGTACTGTGCTTCAGCTACGAGAGGCGGTGGGCAAGGAAAAGCTCAGGAAACTCCAGATGCGGAATTGCCGGCAATTCCCGTAAGAGGCTACAGGATTTTACAAGCTATAGCAACAATACTGAAGCATGTACCAGTCTCATGACAGCACGGCTATAAAGATGAAGCCTGTAAAATGGCAGGAGTGAAAAAACAAAAAAGCATAGGAAACCCATGTACACCAGTTGCACGTACAAAAAACAGTCAAGAGAGTTCATTTCCTATCAAATTATCGTGCAGCAGACATAGGCGATCCCTCCCATGGAAACACAAACTGCACTGCTTTCTTCTTCATGTGCAAAGTCTTGCATGTTTAAAATCTATATTGGCAAGCAGATGCAGGACTCAAATGTGCTGAGGCCGTTCTCGGAGCTCTGTGTGTGTGTGTGTGTGTGTGCGCATCGCAGAGACACCCCAATCAGACACACCAACACTTAACGCAGCTGAGTATTAAACCAGGTGCCCTACACGCACCCCAATAAATTAGTCCTAACTACGCTAGAGAGCAATCTCGTCACCTTTAGTCCAGTTCGGCTGGTGTGAAAGGCACAGCTGAACACTGGAAGAATTCAAAATGAAGCTGCTCCTCCCTGGTGAGGGACCCGCAGCATCCCTGCGCGCTGCCCCTCTCGCCCCCGATGCCTCCTGCCCCTGCTGCTTGCGGTGATGCTCCCGCAGAGCGCCTCTGCTCTGGGAGCGGAGCTCTGCCACCAGCCCCACAACGCTCAGCACCTAGCGAAGGCGCAGAAAGATCTCCCAGCGACCACTCACAGCTTGAGTCCAACTTAAAATAGAATGTAAACACGCGAAAGACATTCCATACTCCAAACTTTCCAATTAAATCAGCTGCAATCTAGAGAAGAGGCAGGAGAGCTTGTCCTGCTTTATCAAACCCCACGAGAGCTGCTCTCCAGAGCAGGTTTTAGCCTGGACCTCCCGAGGGTGTGAGCACAGCTCTGACTCTGGAAAATTATGGTACCTGTCAGTTACACACCTCCTGTGAGTTTTGGGACAAGTCCTCACAACTATGTCACTTTTTGTCTGGGAAAAGTCACAACATGCCTCTCCGAGGCTTTGCCTGGGGCGTCCTCTGACTGCAGCTCTTCTCCCAATGGCCCAGAGCAAGGACTGTCCCCTCAGATCCACACACCCTCCTCCAGTGGGCTTCATGGTTCAATTGCTCCACGAAAGATGATGCACCAACAAAGCACCCTCACAGACAGTTCTCGTGATGCGTATTTCTCTTTCCTTCAAAAATGATCCAAAACTAACCCCCGAAGCTGGACCTGGCACTGCACCATCACGTTGCCTGCACCAGCCCCTGGCTGGTGCTTGGTGCTGCCTACCTGCTGCCTGCCCTGCCAGCCCGCTGCCTGCCCTGCCGACGCAGTCTGAGGTGCAGGACCAGGCTGCTCCTGTTTGGGGTTTATCAGTGCAACGCAGCTGCAGCTGAAGCACACGGAGAGGGCACGTGGCCAAGGGTGGGAATCGGTATGCAACGAACGCTTAGAGACGCTTAGAGAAGAAGTGGTGAAGGGGCTGTTTGCAAACTTGTTCAAACCCACCATTTGCCCCAAAAGAAGTGGCAATCTATGCTAAAACCTCAAACACAAGTCCTTAGTGCTGGACTCAGGGGACAAGCATTCCTTTGGAAGTTTGCGTTAAACCTTTCCTCATAAGCTCCCTAACAGTCTGTCATCAAGGATTTGTAATTAGCATTTTTGCTAAGCTCAGCTGACCTGTGTTATAATGGAAGCAAATTGCCTCTTAAGCTGCCGTCGCCATTATTCTGCTGTTTGGGGTACGCTGTGAAAGCATCAGCACACCAGGGGGGCTGCATCTGCATGCCCCAAAACAGAATACAGTGGCAGCTAAAGTCAAATACTTTATTAACTTTGATTAGACTACAAGGTTACCCAGTTTTCCTCTGGAAGAATAAATTGTGCTTCCTATTTCTGGGCTGCCCATACCTGCTCCCATCTGTCCTTCGCCCCACAGTGGAGCCCTGGGGGGCTGCAGAGCTGCTCCCCACCATTACACAGGCAGCACATTTCGCAGCTGAATCACAGAATGCTTTGGGTTGGAAGGGACCTTTAAAGGCCACGTACTCCAATCCCCTGCAGTGAGTGGGGACATCTTCAACTAGATCAGGTTGCTCAGAGCCCCCTCCAACCTGACCTTGAATGTTTCCAGGGATGGGCCATCTACCACCTCTTTGAGCAACCTGAGCCAGTGTCTCACCCCCCTCAGCATAAACAATTTCCTCCTTATATCTAGTCTAAATCTATTCTCTTTCAGTTTAAAACCACTACCCCTTGTCCTATCGCAACAGGCCCTGCTAAAAAGTTTGTCCCCATCTTTCCTATAAGCCCCCTTTAAGTACTGAAAGGATCAAGTCCATCTTGATCACCCAACAGTCATTCAGTTTTCCATCTCCCCCAAAGTAAAGACAAAGTTTAGTTCAACAAATAGACCCCCAAAAATTCTCCAACCTTTTTCCCCTTTATGAGTTGCAGGAGAGCAGGATGGCACCACAAATTGGTTAAATGCCATTAACATCACGTCGGCTGTGATTCAAACATTGAATCAATGACAGTGCTGTGCACGGTATGAGCCGCCAGATCGTTCCTCTGATCATCTATCCTTAGCACACACCTTGCAAAGCAAAACTAAAATGTAATTTGCACCAACTATTTTCTCTTGTTCTACATATTTAAACACATTTGAAACATTTAAGCCAGACTCGGAATAAAGCTAGCAGCTAGCCACACCACTTCCAAAAATGAGACTTGAAAAAATTCCCTCTGGGAAAGGTCAGTCACACAGGGCATCACCACCAAAAAGTGCTTAAACATTGCTGGAGCTCTGTCAGCAGTGATGTGTGTCCCGGAAAAGGCTTTTAGGAAGACAGCTGGTATGGAGGAGGTATGGCCGAGTTCAGAGCTGGAATATCGACTCGAGAAGCAGCTTTCAGGGTGCTCTGGCTTTAAAGAGCCCTCAGTTCGCCCCGTGGCTCCTTCTTGCTGTCTCCTGCGCCTCCGAGCCAGCGCACCCATGTGAGAGCCCGGGCAGCCGCGCCGCCCCGAGCAGGGGACTGACCCGGGTTAAAAATAACGCTCTTTTTGTGAGCTTATTTTTAACCCAGCTCAGTGCCTGGATCCAGCTCACCGTGCAGCCGCCCCAGCCGGGGCAGGGAAAGGGGAAATTATGGGGGGCTGCTGGAGTCGGCATCCAGAAGAGCATTAAGCAAAAGGTCTCATTCTACTAATGCAAATAATAATTAATAAAACTTGCAGATCTTTCACTTGCAAAACCAGTTTGGAGAAGTTACATTTCTAAGGGTTAATTCTGAAAATGAGGGATTCAGCATTACTACTGACATTTAAAAACAATGATTAAAGTTTGGTGTTCGGCTGCACCAGGTCATCCCAAACGAAAAGCAGCTTCTGGGGAAAAAGAAATCAATCGAGAGCTGTAACATCCTAAAAAGCTGCATAAGGAACAAAACCTGCCTTCTGCTCCAAGCAAGAGGGGCTGAAAAATAATTTCTCATAGCAAAGTGCTGCTGCATGCAAGGGGAAAATATGGATCCTTTAACCTGTAATTAACCAGTAGAGGGCAATATTGCCTATCGTGAGGGGCAACGGTATCAGACAAGTCACTGCCAGCTCCTATTTATTCGGTAATTCATCGATTTCATATGTCTCAGACAAACTGTGAGTACAATTCTTGGACTGGGTGAATGCTTTGGAAGAGCCACCAGCTACACCGAAGGAGTCCATGTGTGCTCTTGGAGAATGGAGATAACTCACAGGAATAAAAACACTAAGGCAGCGGGAATTCCAGGTGAGGTGGGATGAGTAAGTCATGGAGCACTTCACCAAAGATCAGCCCCGCGTGAGCTAACAGTATTATTTCATGTTACATTTAAGTAACATCCGTGTACCTCCTGGAATTGAACTGAAACCCTACCAGGAATCAGCCGTAATTAATGGCAAGATAGTAATTAACAGAAACGTGCCGAACAAACCGGGGTAAACATCCTGAGGATATCAAACCACTTATTTACATTTACCATGTCACTTCCCGCGCGAGAGGAAGCCGAGCCTTCACGGCTCCCGCATGGCAGCCCTACTGCTTGCGTGCTAGTATCTTACACANATATATATGTAATCAGGATTTTCCCCTGTATTAAGAAATAAAAAGTATGCGCACCGAAAGAGGAAGATTTCCCCGAGGCCACAAACAACACGCAGCCCCTCCTGTAACCAGCATCAGGAGAGGACGTGACTGGTGAGGGACACCGGGCTTCATCTAATGACACAAGACGGCTCCGAGCTATCCAGTGAGCTGGTTGTGCAAGGACGGCTTGCAGGAAACTTACTCCATTCAAATCTTTCTTGGATGATGGCCAGCAAAGTGTCTTTCTAATACTTTGAGACTTTAAAGTTAAGAGGCGGTGTATTTTCCGAAGCTCAGAGCAGGACACCATATTGCTGCTTCTAGAGAGGACTCAACTGGAACTCTGAACTTATCTGAGCTGATGCTGACTGACAGCAAAACAAAAGTGCAAAAGAAAACAGCTTTGCTTGACATTTTTCCCCCTGCTATTACAAGGACTTGGAATTTACCCTGCGCCTACGGAGGGCACTGGATTTTCTGATGACTCAACTGCATCTGCTGGTGCCGGGGAGAGCTGAGCTGCGGCTGAAGGAGCAACCCAGAGAGAAAGAAAAAAACCATCCCCATTTAAATACACTTATCTGAAGTCGCTAGCACTGTGATCTTTGTAATCTGTTGATAAGATTTCTGCTGTTACAACAGCTCCAGTATTAAGATTTACCTTAGCAGAAGATACCAACGTTCTTCTGAGACTCAAGTCCGGTATTTGCTGGGAAATCTCATACTTTAGAGGAGCCCATTGGAGCCAATAACTTATTTAATGGAAATGACCCGTCTACAGGCCTGGGTTGCCCTGGAGATTAACTGGTTCTTTTGTTTCTTCTCTTAAAAGCTCCAAATCTAATATATTATGGGACAGAGAAAACATCAGAAGACCAAGTAACTCTACTAGAACAGAGAAGAAGTGGTCTAATTTGGGGGACCAAACTTGGAAGTTGTTTTCCAAAAGTTGCCACATCATCACAGTTTCTTTTAATTTCTGTTGGGTGCGAGGGATGCTCATAAGACACCCAGCCCGGGGTATTTTACAAAACCACATGTGCACACACACCCCCGCCCCCTGCTCCTGAGATTGTAGGCAACACGCTCAGCCAAGAAAATACTCCCTCGCCATTACTGGAGGCTATGTTGAGCAAGTTCTTCTGATTAATTGTTCTTAAACTTGTTTCTCAATGCCAGGAAACACTAATACTGCGACGCTTACCAGCAGGAGTTATAAAACCTCCTTTCGGGCTGTGCTCTCTCGGGTTTGTCAGACTCGGCAGAAACTAAAATTTGCATCAAGCCCTCTTTGGAAAATGTCACCATCTGAGTTTGACAGTGACAGCCTTTAAAAATCTCTCTCCTGCTACTTGATGTGATGCTTAGGAGAAAAAGCAGCCATTTTAAAATCTGCTGATAAAAATATGCAAGTAGTCTCGAAAGCCGAAAGAGCCTGAAATCACTCAGAAACCATCCGGGGAATGCCGGAGCAGCTGCCCCATCTGCACCACCGCTGCTACGGGCAGAGCTTTTGCAAACCGTAAAGGGAGTTTATCTCACCCCTGACACGCATCAGCTGAAGCGCAGGGCGAAGGGCGACGTTTTGAGTCGTCTCACACAAATCGGTGGCTTTCACCAATTATTGGCAACATTTTTTCTTCCGGAGCAGTTGCACATTCCTCAGTGCAGCTGAGAGCAGGAGGAGATTCAGGGTTTCCTCCGATGCAGCAATCTGATGTCTGCCTGAGACGTCCCTCCTGCAAAACGCCAGGAGATAACGTGGCCACAGCGCTCAGCTGGTGAGGAACTGAAGGTGTCGTCAGCTCTCGATCCGCGTCCTCCGCAGAAACCGGCTGCCGTGTCCCACCTCACCTCCCGCCGCGCAGCTCTGCCCTCACCAGCGCAGACTGTTCCCCGCTCCCACGCAAAACCTCGTACCGAGTTTATAACTTGGGGGATTCGGGCCAAGGCTTCCCAGGGCAGGACCAGCGCCACTACGGCCTCTGCCGCAGGAGCCAGGCGTTTCCTGCCAGGGGGGGGACAGCCACGTCCACGAGTGGCAGGAGACAGCAGGGGAGGTGGGGGTGAAGTCCTGGGAAGTGATGGGGGGGAAAAAAAAAAAAGGAGGGGAGGTGGGATTTGGGAAAAAGGACAGAGACGGATGGAGCGACTCTGGCAGTGCTATTTCTGTCCCGGGAGAGCCATGGCTGCAGCACGTCCAGTGTCCGGGAAAGGGCAGCGCTCGATACGTTTTGCTCAACACACATAGCGATCCTCTGCCCTCCTGGCTTTTAAAAGCTGGCAATGGACTTGGCTCTTTTTGATTTTTGCCCTCGCATCCAGCTGCTCCGGTGCCAGCTCCCGCTGTCCCTGCCCAGCGCGTACCCCTGCGGCGCAGGGCAGGGGCAGGGAAAGCCCCACGCCGGGTCCGCTCACCTCCCCGCCCCACGGCAGCTCCCTTAGAAAGCTCAGCCTTTTCATTCTCTTCTTTTATTTTTTTTAGCCATCCGGATTTTACCTGCCACCCCCGTACACGCCCAAGAACCCCATTATATCCCTGTATTCAGCCCAGCATGTACCAACACGAATCCAACATTCCCAGCACATCAAGCTACTCAAGACGACGACGTTTCACCACAAAGATACCCCACATCTGCAACAATTTGGGCAAATTAAATGAGTATACACCGTACACTAAGGCAGTGGTGCTGCAAACAGGTACTTTGAAAGGAGGTGTCGCCGTGCTGTTCCCCAGAGCGGCTAATGGGGACCGATGGCTACAGCCACTCCTGTTTGCCCAAACCGGGTGGCACCGAGCTCTGCAGCCTGACGTAGATAGGGGAGTTGCTGAGAGGGCCTGGATTTACCTCCTCGCTGCCAAAACTTACTCATCAGAAGACCTTTTAAAGCCCAACGAATGGTCCTACGCTAAATTTGAGGCCAGAGAGAAGCACAGGCTGAGCACCTCCAGGCTTTCACAGTTACTTTGCTTCTGTCGAAGCACGCCAGGGCATCCGTCTAGATTACGCCAACTGCTCTCATCTTAAAAAGATTTGGGCTGTGGGAAATGCAAATGGCAGGAGGTAACACGAATCCCCACGTTTGCAGCAAGCAGAGAAATGACCCCATTTGCATGCTGCTGCTCAAAGTGAATTTTATTAATTTTAAAAGACTTTATCACACGGGGGTCTTTTATTCGTTTCTGCGTGAATTCTGAAAGGAAGCAAAGAACGAGGAATGAGCTTCGCAGCTTGACATACATAAATACAAATTAGCAAGACTTCAAGCTCAGAATTTGAACAAATGGACCTGATTTTTAAACAGCCGTTGAAATGACTTAAAAGATGATGCTTTCTACACTCTTCAGGATCATGTCAGATCTCTACCACAGCTTCCTCCAAGTCACACTCTATGCCACTACGTTGCAGTGCTGCTGCCAGACCCCCTTAAAAAGTTGCACCAGGGGCTTCTGCTCTTGGGGGTTCTCTCCCCAACACACTTCCTGCGCAACATGAAGGTGCGATGGGGCTCAGATCACTGTAACTGTCTCCTCCTCTTTCGCAGCCCCTCTTCCTCCAGAATTGGCATCACCAACATCAAAATACTTGACTGGGTTCAATATTCAGAGGTTTTTTCATCTCACCTGTACTTCAACATCAGGCAAAAACCCCTGCAGGTTTCGTCTCTACCACGAGGAAGCCTCGCAGTGCGTGTTTAAGTTTGAAATTGGATTTTGAAGTACAAAACAAAATCCTACTGAGGAAAAAATAAAAATAAAAAAAAAGAACCGGCCTTTACAATGCAACTTAATACTCACTACTAGATTAAAACAAATAAATAAACAAAAAAATAGATGGTGCAACTACATGCAGCCCGGCCAGGTCCTCCATCACGTATCCAGACACCAGGTGCCTTCCACCAGCGTTTCCTCCATCCTTGTGCCCAGCAGAGCCCCACGGACCTTCGCACCTCTCGCGCTCGTGGTCCGGCACCTCCCACTGCCACACGGAACCGCCCCTTCGCTGCCCCGAAAGACAAAACTGCTTCTTGCCTTCAGCCCTCCTAGGAGTGATCACCGCCAGGTCCATCAAAACTGGCCTCTAATTAGAAAACTCTTCAGACAGCAAGCAGAGGAAAAGTGCTCTTCTCCTTGCATAACGAACACATCTTTATAACTCTTAAAAAACAATGAGTTAAAGTATCAAGGCGTCGTCTTATATTTCCATGTGGCCCCACTAAAAGGAGCATCTCCAGAGCAGTTCTGAGCAAGCCCTAATTTGCAAATTATACAGTTTTGTTACACATTTTTCCATTGATTATCAGTTTTAAACCAATCTTCAAAACCTTAATGTACAGCAAATCCAGATGACCGTAAGAGAAAAAATATATATATAAAGCAAAAAGCCATGCTGTTAAATTTAAAAAGAAAAGAATCTCATGAGTGACTTCAGAAAAATGTGATGAATGACTTCCCCGGCTGTTTTGTCAACGCTTCCATAGTAATTTGGCAAAAGCACAATATCACCAAGTTTATATTCTCATCAAATGGCCATTAGCACTGTTGAAATCTCAGACACGAGACAGTAAGAGCAAACTCCACGTATTATATTGCGCTGCCCCTGCTCAGTTTGTAAGCTCTCATCTTTTCAGGTTAATCATTTGAAAAACAGTCTCCCTTCCACCCTGAGCCTTAAATATGACAGTAGGGGTTTCACATATTCATTACAAAAAAGAAAGAGGTATCTGCCGTCCCCAATTATACCCCACAACGTGCCATTCCTTCCTCATCCATTCTTACACCACTAGGACCAGGGCAAGCAAATCCCCGCTCCCAGTGCCTGCGCACATCCCTGATGTAGAGCTCCACATACGAAGACCACCATCTTCTAATTGGCCCTGAAAATGACATGTGTAAATGACAGAGAGAAGGAGGTCTCTTGACAGCTCAACAGGTTATGAACCTTCAGCACAAAACCCAATCCCTATTTCTGACACCTTCCTGACAACAAGAGCACTAAGCCATTAGTTGGCGTTCTGTTCAGCAATATTGACACACAAACGAGGAGTCTGAATAAGAGTTTCAAGTTGATGTTCAGTACTGTGACTACATACTGTTTTAATTAGGAACCCATACCTCCCAAGCTGTACCACTTTTTGTTGTTCAGCATCCCAAATCCATCAGGGAATTCTCAGTTTCCAAACTCTTTTTCTTTCCTCACTCATAGTCAAGCTCTTCAGCCTGTGCCTTAAAACCCGCTGTACTTTAGGAATACAACAAGTAATTTTTAAAATCCAAGACCTATCAATAACTAAACGTTCATACACACAAACGTATACACAAACATATACATACACACATATACACACGAAAAGAAATTGCTCCATGTACACTGCTCAAACTGAAGTTCTGACCAAAATAACCAATAAATGGAGAAATTAAAATTTTCACAATTAAAAAACACCAAACACCAAACCAGAAACATGACTATGATCCAACAATAACGATACTTACAATTCTCTTTTGTGCCTGGCAACAGTATCGTCAGTCAGTTTATACTCTGCATCTGCAGAGATCCGGTGGGAACACGGAACTTTTTACCGAGAGAACTTTGTGAGTTTTGGAAACAGAAGGAGAGTTCGAAGAGTGACATTAGTACCTGTTTGGTGTACTCAACGTGGCTACACATCTCCTGGGAAGGCCACCCCAGAGCTGCCCATGGCTGGAGCGATGCCCATTCCCATCCTATGTTGCTGCAGCAGCATCATCCCACCTTCTCCTCTTTAAACACACCTGTGAGATCCATGAGATGAAGCACCAAGGACAATTAACAACTACTTCCAACCACAATCTCTGGGGCCAAAGCGAAAAAGGAGGGGGGACACCTGTATTTAAGAGCTACCACAAAGGCAGAGAAATTGGAGCACATCACATTCCAGAAGGGAGCAAAGAGCACCTGAGTGCCCACCAGCTCTTGGCGGAGAGGTGGATGCGCCCGTGGAAGGGATGAATCCACCGAAACTGCATGACAGGACAACTCAACACCTGAAGTTGCCATAATGAGCTTCTGTGCTCAAAATCACCCGGTGTTTACACATACCCCCATCTCCTATAATTCTGTAACAGCAATGAAAGCTTTTCTAAATATTGAAGTGACTATTTGTCAGCGGACTCATTATACCATGGCATAAATATTTGAAAAACTTTAAAAACACTTCACCAAAACTGCGGAGCTTCAAACTGTTTAACTACAAAGACAAATTTGTACCACTAGCAGCCCCCAAAGTGCGGGATCCAGCAAAGCTAATCCACCTCCCTCTTCAACACCAGCAAACTCAACGTCTTCTCAGAAACACTTGCCGAGAGTTTTACTGTCTGAAGATGTGAAACTGCATTTAGGCTGCAGTCAGCACTGTGATATCGAAAGGAAACCTAGAACAGATGCACAACAGATAAGATTGACGTTCACCTATATTTGTCGTCACGCAAGTCAGCGACTCTCTTTATAAAAAGTCCCAGGCTTTGCACTTTTGAGGACATTTATCACTTTCCAGTTAAAATTCAACCCTTGCCTGAAGTCCCCGTATTGGATACCGCCTGGTATCTCTGCAGAAACAATCTCCGTTTACAGTCATTTTTTTTAAATACTAAGTAAAAGAATTAATAACTGTTTTTCTAAAGAAAAAGTTGCTTACTCAAGGGTGAGCCGTGGACTGGAGACAAAATTACAGCAGACAAAGCAGTCAATTCACCTGTCCGGGGGTGGAATCTGTCAGCAGAAGCCATCAAAGCACTGAACTTCTATTGAGAAGACAAATCGATAAATAAAACCACGCTGGTGCAACACTAATGTACTGGACATTGCTGACAATTCAACTAGCACCTCACAGCATCCATCCCTCTCACAATTACAAGTGAAAATTTGGCAGGCCTATATTTTAAGGGAAGATTAGCCAGAACTGTCACAAAAATAGAAAACTGGAGAGGCTTTGACCTCCGTTAGCTAGGAGGTATCATCTAACCTACATTAAAGCTGCACTTTGAGTTGCAAGCTTGGCTCTGTGCCACTTACAGGTCCACACTCAACACCGGAGACACCGATAATTTGGGGAATTTTAACACCACACCCAGAAAACACAACAATTAGCTGAATCTGGAGTCCCGACCTGAATGAAGGGTTGGCTTTCTGTTTCGGGAGAAGCTGGGGAGGTGTAAGAGAAAATCCCCCCCACCAAACAGCTCTCGTAAAAAAAGGCTTTCCACTGTTGGAAAGTATTCCATCCAGGGCAACGAGCACCTCCCCTACAGGAGAGCACACAGCAAGGGCACGCACTCGGCTTCGTGATTTATTCTACGAAAAGGGGTTACCAGGGACGTAGTCATCTCCTTCTATAAACATTTCGGAAGCAAAGCGCACACGTGATCTCAGAGCAAGTGCTAGAGGAGAGGGAAGAGTGGAAACCACGTAAGAGTAATCAATCTTTTGTTCTTGATTTTGTTCCTCAAGAAGAGCAGGGAGGCTTAAACACCTGCGTCTTCTCAGAAAAATGTTTTATTTCCCCGAGTTTAGCTTCTTGTTTTAAGGAGTGATCACAAGAAGCATCTTTTCTGTTACTCACTGCATTAGAAAGCACTTAAAATTCACCTTCTGTTCTATGACACCTTTCAAGACCAAGTTATATTTGTTAATAAAGAAATTCTTAATGGCTACAAAACTGCTATGGGTAGGATTCAGGACAAATTACTCAACTTTCTTTTAACTTTTCAAACTATCTTCCAATTCTTTTGGGCTAGTACTTGCAAGATGGATCAAAAGTGAGTCAATACCAATGTTTCAGAAATACATTGGAAATTATTTAGACAGCTGTCCTTGCAACGGATGCTGCAAGTTATACACCATATCGTAGTAGGTGGCATTGATATAACAGCTCAAAAATATGAATATGCACAGTAAAGCACACAATTTTCTTTGTACTTAACAGTGGTAAAAACCATCATCTCCTTTGACATTTTCTACCCGATTCTCTAGAGAAATTGCTGTTTCACCTAAGAACACCTGGTGATGTCTCTTCCAGCGATGTAACAGGGGACTGGAGATGCACGAGAGAACAGAATTGCACTTCCTAACTCTCAAATAGGTTCCACATGGGATGTGACTCAAGAATTTTGAAGCCCCTTGGAAAAAATGGATAAAAGATATAATTCTTTTTGCTTTGCCAACTTACAGCTCTGATGATACATTTAAAAATAACTAGCTTTGAGGTGGTTTTCTGCTAACGAACAGTCAACACATACAGGGTGCACACTGGCTATATACTTTGCCAACTACAGAAAGATTTCTGCCTGAGACTTGTTTAAGCCAGGCAAGGGCAGGGCAGTAGGGCACGTACACTTGTTTGCTCTTCCGTTCAGAAGTTTCCTTGTCAGCACAGCTGTGTCCACGCTGGTGAAGCTGCACTGCTTTCACTCTGCCCTAAGGTGAAAGCCTTACAGTTTTCATTATTTGTACAGAAAGCAGACTGCACAAAAGCTATTTTAAGGGCTGAATATTTAGATCTTAAAATATGGTTGATTTGACCATAGAAGAATTAAGACTCAGTTGTGGAGTTCCAGCACTCTCCAAGAAGGGTGTCTTCCCCAGAAAATTAGAAAGGACCTTAGAGATACCAGGACTTTGCCATACAAGAGTTTACGTTTTGGTTTTGTTCCAAGCAATGTTTGATGCTTACATGACCCAAATGCTGCAGAGTTATAATTCCAGGAATTTGCTTTTCCTCAAGCTTCTCTTAGAAATAAACTTGATTAACAAATGCAGCTCTGGGTATATACAAAACCCAAGTAAGCGTCTGCAGACAGTTTTTTCACACACATGAGCCCCATAGGAGACTCTTCTCTGCCTGTTCCCTGTAGAAATATTTTTCTGACATATTGCAGTCTTAGGCATTTAGCATACTACCAAAGACGATCCAATTAACAAAAAGACAGCTTTTTTTATCGTAGTCACTCAAAATTCAAAACAAGCATATTGCTATCCACGTAAGAATTAACACGCGCTAAAAATAAAACCTTTACATCGTTAAAATGTTGCCCACATTTAAGAAAATGAATAGTTCATTCTGCCAAATGAATCTTTGTCATAACATTACAGTCATTATCAAGAGACCTCCTAATCTTCATCTCAGGACCTGAAATTAATTAGGCGCTCTCAAACTCTGCAGCCTGTTGTTGGTGAGAAGACAGGAGACGTACAAGGGCTCACTGTAATGCAAATTCCAAAGCAAATTCCCTGAGACAGTCATCGCGGCCCTCGCCCTGGTTCCTCCTCACCACTAAACACCCAATTTGTCCACTACAATAAAGCAACTACTTACCTTAATAGATCCAGAATGTCTTCTCCCACATGAAGTCTACTCTCAGCACCTACACATCCCAAACTGGATGCTTTCGGGCAACAGTCATCGGGCAACACTATCTGTGCCCCAGATGCACATGTTGGGTCCTCTCTTGCCAGCCGCCCCACTTCCCCAGCACCTCCCGGCAGGCAAGGCGGCTCCCGCACCAGCCCCAACCATCCTTCATATTCCTGCATCACAACAGCATCCCCCAGTCTCAAAACCACGGGAAGAGAATATGTCATGTGCATTAACGTTAACACATCAGGAGGAGGAGGGAAGAAGCTGAGACACAGACGATGAAGAAAGGCGTGAGGGAACACCATGTACTACGTTCCATCTCAACCCGCGCCCCAGGCTCCTGGATTTCCACTACTTCTCTCTAGAGCCCAAACAGTCGCTTCTCACTAAAACATCTTTTTCAGAAAGCTACTCTTTTAAGACACTGAAAGCTGGAGAAACTACTTCTCTTGGCAGGTTCTTCCAACAGTTAATCACCCATGTGTTAAAAATGTATGTTTATCTTCTCATTTGAATTTGTCTAGCCTTATACAAATGTTTATACCCTTCTTCCAAACAAGGCGACCTTTAATATGCACAGTTTTATCTTAGTGGTGCACACATTTTTTTTTAGAATCAAACTGGAATTTGGCACACCACCCTCAGGCGGCGCTGACAGGGAAACCAGTCTCCGCACCAGCACACAGCTTGGGCCGGCAGAGAAGGGGCAAATGCCCACCGCTTCTGCATTCACTGTGCTAACTCATGATCAGGTTTTCCTGATGTGGAAGGCAAAGCCCAAATGAGGAAAAAAAGTCCTTGAAATTTATGTCAACAGCACAAAACAGGCGGAGTTGGTTTCCTGCTTCTCCCTTACTGGTTTCATCCCCTGCAAGTTATGTTGAGAAGCAGCATTGCGCCTATCAAGGATGTTAAGAATTGCCCTTCTTGGGGCTAAAACATCCAAGCCCAGAAAAGATGGAAGTAGCACTAGAGGTATTTAACAGAAAAAACATTTTGGAGGTTGTCCTAACTCGGAAAGTTAATCTCCCCAACAGAAAAATCTTCCACCCCTTTGCACTCATTCAGGAGGTCGGTCAAAGACGGAGGGCAGGAGGTTCACGATACTCATGCTTGCAGGCAATACCAGATGCATCCACAACACCTTAAAGTGAACTTCTAGCTTTCTACTGCTCTCTGGAACATCCAGCTCCCAGTTGGTATGGACGAGCTGAATAACGCCCAAGTGCGGTACACTTGGTGATAAGGACCTGCCCATATTTCCCATAAGCACCCAGTAGCAAGAAATGTATACGTCAAGATTAGCAGACTAATTCTGGGATGTGTCTGAGTGACTACTTAACAGGGCATGTCCAAATAAATCACAGGATTAAAGTGCCTTCTGATGAGAGGCAGTATTGTTATGAAGAGCCTGGCCAAAGTCCTCTGAAGACGAAAGGCTTAGTCCTCCCACTCTGGCTAAGAGAGACTGGACTGAAGGCTGAGCCTTGGCCATGTGAGTTTTCTCCATTTTCCTCCAAAAATACTCTCATAGAAAAGTCCAAAGTGATTTTAAAACATCCATAGTCTCTCCCTTCAGAAGAAGAATGACAGAGACTGATAGTTCAGAACATGTCCTTTAAGATAAGCGCGACACAGTACTCTTTTGCTGAGTAAGACAAGTATCGCAACAGGATGACAAATTCGGATTTAGTTTCTGTACTGGCTTTTGTGCTGCTCAGAGCAAAATGCAGCCTCCAACTACATGCCTAGGAAAAAAATTTGCTACATGCAAAGGAAAAGGGTGGCTATGGCGACAGTTATGCAAATGTGTGATAAATAAACGAGGTAACTGATACGTAGAGTAAGGTTACAAAGATTAACATAGACACGGCATGTATTTCTGGAGAGAAACCGAAAGGCTGCTGCATCTGCCCAGCTTCTCTGCCAGATGTGTCAAAGCCTCTGCAACCATATGATTTATTTTTTTTCCAGGTGAAGTCCCCTCCTGGACCACATTTCAATCAAGCTTGTGACTGCATCCGAGACAGAATAATCCCATTCCAGAGCTGCTGCTTTGCATCTTTAACAGCTTCAGGCAACTCCCTTACAGACATCACCAAAATGGATGGAAGAGGGCAGGTTTACATTAAATATTAGGAAGAAGTTTTTCACTTTGAGGGTGGTAAGGCATTGGAACAGGTTGCCCAGAGAAGTTGTTGAGGCCCCATCCCTGGAGGTGTTCAAGGCCAGGCTGGATGGGGCTTTGAGCACCCTGGTGTAGTGGGAGATGTCCCTGCCCATGGCAGGGGGGTTGGAACTTGATGATCTTCAAGGTCCCTTCCAACCTAAACCATTCTATGATTCTATGAAAATGATTCTCTCTTCTAGCCATCGGGAATGTGTGTTCCACAGTTTGAAATCTATGACCAGTCACCCAGGCTGGATTCCTCTCCCATACTAGGAACTCATTCAAATAAATTTACAAATAAGAAACAATGCAAATTTCGTATTTGATTTTTAACAGTCAATAAAAGGAGGAGTTGAAGCCTTCTCAACGCACCATGTTGTGTGTTACACCGTGTAGAAGACTAGCATCCTTACTGTGGTCTTTACAAACTAGGTGTTAATATTTAATCTCTCTCACAATTAACATTTAATTGAATGAAAGGATTCAGCTTTATTTTGACAGCCGGTAAACTAGCAGCTATGGGGGTGGGTGTTTCTCTATTTTTAGGGAGTTCATTTGAAGTTGGCTGCCTTGAAAAGAATAGCTGAAAGAGCTCTCATTTGTGATTCAATATAAAGGATACATTATAGGGCAATGCAGAGTTTTAAGAGTTATTACCATAAGCCTCTCAAAATCTATTTTCTTGATTGTCAATTTTAAGTCACGCTGAAAAAGGATCTATTTTTAGTGATTTTAAAATGAACACACTATGCTGCAAAAGCCAGCATTATTGAAAAACCCAGAGAACTAAAGAGACAATGCCACTTAATAGCATCCTTTTAATAAAACTTTTTACTTATCTTCTCAATTAAACATACTTTAATCCCCACCATTACATTTCGAAGCTGACATCTCAGGCAGGAAGTCTTTAGCTTCCTTTATTTGGAAGATAATTAGCACTTAGGCCACCAATGCAATTTACCTCACCCCAAGACTTCATAGCTTTCAGATTTGGGCACTATCACATCCAAACTAATGCGTGTATTTTCGACATGGTAGGCATGAGAGGGGACACAGTCCTCATGTGGGTTTTCAATTAACTTTCTACCAGCTGTTTTAAGTAAGATAACACCTTACCCAGCGCTAAGTCTGCCAGAACATCATTTCAGAGAAGTTTTGATGAGTTTGAATCAGCAGTCAACTTGAATAAGTTCAGGGTTACGGCTCAGATGGTCACAGCATTTTAATTTTTTTTTAAATTTTTTTTAATCTTACAGCAGCATCTCAAAAGTGAGGCTTACTGTTTTGTAAATGTATGACCTATGTAGCAGAGTACAAACCACTCATCTGCTGCTCTATCTTTTCAGTAGCACACTTCACTCAACAACCAACTCTAGTCAAGGTATTTTTTCCAAAACCAAAGCAGATCAAGCAGTAAACCCACCACAACGATGAATTCAAAAAAGTACAGTTTGTAACACTAACAAAGTAAATGTGCTTCACTCCAACACTATTGCAACATAAGGACCATTTCAGCATTTCGGGTAGAAGATAAAAGGCTTTTTACTTAAGACAACCACTTGAAGACAAGCAATAACAACAAGAAAACCCAAACTGTCTATGTTGAGTACTACATAAACCAAGTCTGTAGTCACAATTCAGTCCCAGAGTAAACAAGACCAGAGGGAGCAGACAGTGCAAACAAACTTCCTTTTCTTAGGTTAAAAAAAAAAGGTAAAGTTTCAAAGTCCAGGTTGCTGCTGAATGGCAGATTATTGTCTGTATTGCATCTACCTTGTGAAAACACCATGACTTAAAAATAAGCCTAAATACTGAGACATCCAAAAACCACGACCAAATAGACAGGTTTTCCAAAAGCACTTTTGAAATCTTTCATGAAAACTTAACAAGAATTCTAATACTAAGTTAAAGTATTGCATTAGCATTGAGTGCTTTTGAAAAGTTCTCCGACCATAAGTATCATACATCATTGCGTTCGTTTCGCAATGCCACCGTCTTGGAGGCAAATGCTATCCTGTCACAATCACAGATTATACTAAGGCAAACAAGCTCACTTCTCAAACAGAACAGAAGCAAATTCAGGAAGAGAACTGATGTTTCCAAAAATAAGATCTAACTTTCTTTATCACTGGACCATCCCAGAGATGCTCTGAAACACAAAAGCACAGCTAAATACAGAGAACAAACTTACACCCAATGCCAATACACTGAGGGAGGCGAGCAAACAGGACAGCCGAACACAAACACTGACACAGAGAGAGAGAAAACCCTTAGGCTTGTTCAGAGGTGACGGTGAGGGGAGTTTTTTAAGTCTTTTCCAATCTTGTTTTCAGCATTCTAAGACTCAGTCAATCAATTAATCACAAGCTGATAAAGTATACATCTTACAAATGCTACATTCGCTTACTCTGCAGAGCAGCTTTGTCACATATACCGCAAAATAATGCCTGCGAGCCCCAGCAAAGGAGGTTTTGCAAGAACTGAGAACTACAATCGCTTCAGCAATTTTGAAGTACGAAGCATTCTAGGGCAAAATCCCAAACTTCTTCAGTAAAGCCAAGTAAGAGGTGGGTGCCATGCAATCTGAAGAGAAACTTGTGTTACAGTGTGTTGCATTGAAGTTACCGCCATGCACAAGACACCAAAGAGGTTGCACCAAGAAAAAGCATTGCAAAGTTATTGTATTCTACCAATGAACTTTGGGGCAGAGCATGAAAGAGTAAGTGACTTAGCAGGTTCAAAAACTCCATCTTAGCTTTTCCAAACCACTGGAGGAAACTTAATTTAAACTTGATGGTGTCCCTACACATTCAAAATTAATCCCTCCTGTATGAACAAATAGTACTTTGGTAATTTTAATCAAACAGCTGCTGAAAGCTACCTCATCCCACTGCACATTTTATGCCTAGAATTCACTAGAATTAAGAACTTTTTCTGTTATAAAGTATTTTGTGCTATTTTGGCCCAAATTGAAGTTTAAGGAAATTTGCTGCCCTTGATGATCCATTACTTCTAGTGAGTAGGTTTCGTACATACATGCAAATTATGTATTAGTAAAGAATAATATAAAAGTTTTGAGAGCAACCTAATAAGTATGTTTTTCAATAGAGAAGAAACTCATTTCAGCAGCACAGTTAAGAAAGTCTGAACAGATAATACATAATAGGAATAAATTAAATTGGAGCCACAGTAAAAATAGAATGAGGATTCATTTTCTGTAAAAATGAAGTTGGATGTAAGAATAAGGAACAGTGTTGTTAAAAAAACAACACCGTGTTCTACATATTGAAACAGGTGGAGACAAAGAGGCTTAGGCCAAGTGTAAGAAGGTAACAATTTTTTTTACATCTGGAACTGGAACTGCCAGTCCAATTGTATTCTTGAACCAAGCCCACGTATCCATCCAGTTCAATCATCAGCCTACTTAAAGGCTGCTGTATGGGTATCTGCTTACTACTGCAGAAATCTTGACTGATGAATTCTGCCTTCTGCTGACTCATTTCTTCTTGTCTGTTTTTGTGTTTTGCCAGTTTCCCTTCTACCAAGAAAGTGCAGCACTGCCATGTGATGCTGAATATTGTCCAGCTGTAACAAGAATCAGCTTCAGGGATCTGAAGGCAGAAGGGAGACTATCCAAAACACTGGATCTTCAGCAAATTTACAGTGTTAAAAGATTTCATTATAGAACCCTGGAGTGAATGGTTTGTATATGATACTGTGAGAAGGACCGCATTTTTCTGGGTAAGAAGATCTAAGGCAAGCATGTGGCTACAGATTTGCCACTAGCAGCTGTGCTGTCATAATTGCGTTCTTAACTTGAGCTAGGTAATTTAAATGGTAAAGAAGATTACCTGGGATTAAAACAGAAGGTGAAGTTTGGCAGCTTAACATAGAACCTATGGGTATCCACAGGAAGGAATTCAAACTCAACTCCAGATTGTCCTAATTTTATTTGAGTTGGTTTACCAATTTTGAAGCACTTTTTACAGTTTACATAACTTAAAGGAGCACACTGTGTCCTATAAATATAAATTAACATTTTTAATAACTCAAGACATCACAACAAAGCCAGATTTTGAAATAAATTGTCTGTTTAGTTATCTGGATCAAGAAGGAACATACATGGGGAAGGTAAAAACAGCATTGACAAGAAAACACTGTTTAGTTCTAAACTGAGTTTGTGCTTCTACACTAAAAACACAACATTGAAGTAACAAGAACTCTGCAAAGAACCTGGAGAGGTACATAACTTCTGTAGTCCCAAAACCAAAGCATATATTTATTTCTCCTTATGCCTGTTATTTCGTTTGGTTCTATGAAATTAGCATTAATGGTAGAGGGACAAATGTACTAACTTTGCTGCAAGTATGAATTTTGTTGGAGCAGTTTGTTAGATTGTTGGTTTGGCTTAAGTTGACTTGGTTTTCCTGCATGATAAACAACAGCAAATCTTTTTGATGTATTTAATAATCAACATATTTGTTAGTACAAAGCAGATGGTGTTCAGCAAGAAGGCATTAAGTGATCATTTGAAAACACCGTGCTTTTTTTTTAAAAAAAAAAAAAAAATCAAAACCACAACAGGAAGCCACCCTGAAGAATTTGGTGAAGGCCAGATGTTCAAAGCTGGTGCACAGATAAAAACTGAACATCCATTATTTATGCATGAAATTACTCAGAGCCTGGCAGGTGTTAACATATGCCAATACTTATTTGCATGTTTTCTATATGACATACAGAAATCTAGTCATCTTTCACTAAACTTTGAAAATCTGGTCTTAGCTACAAATTAACACTTCACACCATTAATGTAACAAAAGGTATTCATCCATCTTTAGACTTTTGGTTGATGAGTAAATGTAACAGTGAGATATTTTAACCCTAATAATTTTGTACAAATCTTCTCCAAACTAATTATGTTTGTTCTCAAAATAAGCAATAAAATCTTATAGTTCAGAAAGCCTTTTTTTAAATCATTAAATGTTTTGCTATATATTTATGTTCACTACAGATTATTTTTGAAGCAACCTCAGAACTTAAAGCTTTAGAAAACTTTTTTTATTTTTAAAGGGAGGGAGTTACTTCAGGCCTAGACAAAAAAAAAATATTATGTATTAGGGCAAAAGATGGAGTTAAAGAGTCAGCCTCTGAATGCTTCTTAAAAATAGGTGCTTCAGAAACAGGTTTAGAAAAGAAATTAAATATCATGTTTTCAGTCACATTGAAGAAAACATCTGCAAAGAAAAAAGGCCCTCATCCTTAAGACTGAAGAAAAAAGGGGGGCGGGGAGGTGGGGAAAGCACTGTTAGCACTGTTTTCCCAAGTTGCCCAAATCACACACAGACACAAGAAGGTTACAAATGCCATTCATGAAAGAATGCACCACAAACATCAGCATTTATTCATTTTGAATTTTTTTTTTTTTTTTTAGCAAATGACAAAAGACCCAGCTCACTGGCTTCACTTTTGTTTACCTTTTGCTTACATTACACATTTAAACATTAGTCAAAACTTACTAAGTTGTCTGCATTCATGCACAACTAGAAAACATCCTTAATTTATTTAAACCAGAAATGCATTACCAGAAATGTATTAACATTGTTCACTACTAACATTTAAAAAAAAAAAGTTGAAATTATTAAAAAGGTTATCCTGGAAATGTTAACTTCACAGCAGACTTAAACTACTAATTGGCTCACATTTCAAACAAATTGGAAAAAGCAAGATTCATGCTAGTGTTAGTGTACATCTCGCCCTAGCACTACTGAAGGATCATGGTTCACCTTGATCATATATAATAAAAAGAAAAGTGCATACAGAAATTTACAACAATTTTAAGGACAAAAATGGTCCAATTGATGTGGTCCCAACAATTAACTCAAAAGTCTATGACAAATACGAGCTTCGGTGAGCTATTTATACTACTTAAGTACGGATATACAGAAAGTTGAGTTCGTTTGAAATCTTCAAAAAATGTTCCTGTCAATCCTCAAATGGTGGCTGTTATAGCTTAAAATTTCTGTTAAATGCGTGCGTTGAATTACTTGTTATCCAAGCGTAGCAGCTGCTCCTTACCATTTACTGTTAGCGACCTTAACTGGCCATCTTCTTCAACTTCTACTCTCTCTTGTCCATTCTCAACAATTCTGTAGGATAAACACACAGTTAGCCACTTCAAAGCACTGTAAGCAGTTTGAAAATATACACCAGACCTAGGTTTTTAGATAACGAACTATAATGGAGCACTGCCTGCTTAATTCAACTGTAGTTGGCAAGCTTTCGTATTTAACAGCGCAGAAGCTGATATTGCTTATTTATAGCAGGAAAATTGCTTTCTGGAAGTTTGATTCCTCCAGTTTGTAGAGTTCACAGTTACAGCTGTCACCTCATACATTGTCACAGTTGTACCGTCACTATGCACTATTATCTAGAAGTAAATGTCTTTTGACAGATCAACTGTACAATCTTGAAGTTGCATTTAGAATCTATCCCATCTGTTAAATGCATAATATTCTAGATCCAATCACAATTTTTTCATGACATAAGGCATGCAAGACAGTCTTTAATCCACTTTTCATTTGATCAGAGTTATTAATTTGGAGACCTACTGTATACCAAGTTTATGACTAGCATGTACATTGCGAAATCTAAGTATCCCTGACTGGAAGGAGAGATTATTAAAGAGCTCTGTGGGTTGGGGCTTTGGCTTGGGTTGGTTGGTTTTTTTGCTTGTTTTAGTAATGGGAAGACAAGGAATGTTTAAATTAATTTTAGAACAGTTAAAAATTTATGCCTGAATTTTAATTATCTGGGAATTCTCCCCTCATGATTCAAATAAGGAAACCACATGGATGAATATAAATTTTTCTGGAGATCAGACTTATTAAAGAGAATACACCCAAATTAAAACCAGAGGGAACGGCTTCTTGCCTGAAGCAAAATATTACTCAGAGAAGATTTTCATTGGGTATGCTTGGATATTAATCTTCTTCAGACTTAGCTACCTTGTGGGCAGACATTCTACAAAGTAACAGGACTTCTCAGAGATAGTTAACGTGCCTTCCTAGATGTGGTTAACCTTATTTCTTGCTTCTCCCCTCACTTTCTAAATATGACAACAAAAGATATGATAGCAGCATACCTGACTTAGCATACTTTTTAATATTAAAACAAGTATAGTGCCTTATCTTCCATTGCACAAATTCTTTCTTTGGTCTCTCTCACCTGGTACAATTCCCTCAAAAGTGGGCAGTTTTCAGATTTTTCTGGAATACACTCACAGAAAAATATCATGACCACACCAGCGTGTGATGACAAAGGTTGCATTTAAGTGGTCAAGATGACAGGATCTCTCCAGTATAACAGGACACAAGAACCTTGCACTTTGAAGTGTGGGACACAGGTTACCAAACAAAAAAATTGGTTCTCCCTTACTTTTCTATAAATTATTATTAAGTACTGAAATTGCATTTAATTACCTGTTCAGTACTCCTATAACCTATTGATCATGATGTTTCATGTAGGTTACTCTACAGTTAACTAATATTTGGGTTTCCCAAATGCAGTAATTTTCCCATCACAAGCATGAAATGGTGAGAAGGTACACTGTGTATAGTATTTGAAAATTCATTTTCTACAAACAGGAAAAGTTTTCTCCAAAGCAGGTTTCAGTTGCTTATTTCATTTAACAGATAAAAGAAAATTACTTTTTACATAAACACTTAACTTCTCTCAAACACTGCCTAGGAAAGCAAACTAGAGCAGATGTTGGGGAAAATTGTTTCATAACGTTAAAAGCTTCGTGATCAACAGAAACCAAGTGCACTTTTCTCCTCCAGAAGCTCAAGCTGTCTTGGCAGACAATAGTCAAGGACCACAATAAAAGACGCATCACTATAAAGGAGGTTCTGAGGACCTCCATTGCCAGGTCCCTTTCAAATAGCAAACCAGTTGCAACCTTCATTTTTCATCAGGGCAGTTCTGAAAGCACGTCTCAGACATCTGAACCCTCCTCGACTATCACGACTTTAGACAAAAACACCATCTTCCCCATTTTCACATGCTACAGCTTCACGTAAATTCAGCAATGCCATTGAAGAGTTATAGAACCCAGTAAAACTCTTCCTTTTTTTTTTTAAAAGCATTCAGAGAAATCCAAGTAATGTGATGACCACAGCATCAAAAATAAAAATACACATACGTACATGTATTACTGTATTTAGGTGTATATATATTGTATATTTGTATGCATGTATTTATAGCTATATATTTCTCTACATATAGTTTCATACAAATATATTTATATCACTTACTTCTTTGTAGTAATTTTTCTGCCATTAACTATTTTAGTTGAGGTTGATACTGATTTGAAGTTACCCATCCCACTGCCACCAAACGATGTAGAGGAGAATGAAGTAAGGCCTCCATGTCCCAGTGAACCAAATGAAGTAAAACCTATTGGGAAAGAAGGTATTTCACTAAAAATGTATTTTTGCATGACTGTGGGACCCAGGTTTATCATCCCTCGGACTACATCCTAGTTTCAGGATGCACTTAGCTGGCTTCATCAACACAGCATCAGTAACTTGATGGCATTAAACACCAGCGTGAGAATAAAAAGATGGCTCCAGACCCATCAATTTCTCCCATATGGACTCATAGTTCAAATTCCAAATGCATGCATTGTCCAAAAAACATTTGGGACCTCCTCCCCTGAAGAAAAGGCATTCAAGCCTATTTGCTAAACTCAACAATTATATCATTCTTTCCATTCAAAGTAAAGCTAGTAACTTTAACAAGTCTGATGTTTTGCTTCAGTGTAGAATTTGGGATGCCCTGAGTTAGCAGACAGAACAAGTTTTGTATCACTAACATCCCAACTAATACCCAGAATCTTAACACTTGAAAGGATGCTGACTACCAGCAGCTCTCAGCAACCTCCGAGATACAAACATCAGCATTCAAATTGACTACCCCAGAACTAATACTAAATAGTACCATGGATCTCAGGCACACATTTTTCCCAGGTATTTTCAGGACCTTAAACAAAAGCCATCACACCCCCAGCACCTAAAAGCAAACTGCACAAAACCAACTCTAAAGCTATAAAGAAACTGTAGCACCAAAATTAAGAACACAAAAAGTTCTACCTCTTAGAGGTCTGTTTACTTTTCATGAACTTTCAGGTAGACCTAACATTGTAACTATAGCTTTATTTACATTCACACTTCACAGAGAGCAGCTTAATTTAAAAATAGAAGCCTCAGAATTTCCTGAATGAAGACGACAACTTTTAAAATAGTATTTATCAGCTTATTATATTGAGATTTTTTGTGAACCACAACTGCATTCTTTGTTAAATGTTGTGATATTTACCTGTGTCAAACGAAGAAAAAGCACTTCCAAAAGCAGGGAATCCACCAAAGGCAGAGAAAAATGATCCACCACCTCTGCTTCTGCTTCCCCTCGGACCCCGCCTGCCCCCGAAGAAGTCCTCAAAAGGGTCTTCTAGAAAAAAGAAGACAACATTTAAGAGGCAAATATTACTGAGTGATTCTGTACTTAATGATTAGGGATTCTTCATTAAAAAAAGAAATTCTCTGTTACAGATACGATTCTTCCTTTGAAATATTTGATGCTACTGAACTGAACACTCCATCAAAAATGCAATTCCTATGCTCCTTCTGGACTAAATTCTGCCTCATTTTCAGACCTAAAAATAATTATAAAAAGTAGTTTATTTCCTTTAGCTGTTTAAAAAAAAATGGTAAACCTAATGTAAATGCTCTTACATTTTTCAATATAATGCAAGTGGCAAGAGCTACAGAAATAGCATTATTTCCAGCTCATACTCATATAGCATAATATACTGGAGGTATGATAAAAATGAGATCAGTATTTATTTGAAGCTAACTATGTCCAGTCAGTTAGCATATGACAGATTTAACACTCTTCGGATGCATAATCATGATCTCTACGCACCAAGTCACCATAAGGCAAATTCTTCAGCTGTTCTACAAAACCCCCTGTTGACAGACTAAGGTTTTCCAAGGAGTAGAATAAAGAGTAGCACTACAGACAAACTCTTAGAATTTAACAAATCTTGTAATAGTGCGCATAGGGACCTGAACTTTCTAGCACATTTCTATTCAAGATTTATTGTGGATCAGTATGATGACATCTCTGAAAGTAACTTCCAGATAGGTCATATCAATTATTGAAATATAAAAACAGCAGCCAGGGATTGATGACTCATGATCTTAAAGCGTTCAAAGTGTTTACTTTAGCACTTGCCACATTAGGTACTTCATTCTGATGCACATTTAGGCAGAAAAGTATGGAGGTTTACACACAGTGTCCCAAAGAGGCATTTGCTCCCCTACCAAGCAGGAGGAGGAGGGGAGAAAAAGAAAGGGGGTCAGGCATAAAATGCTATTTCAAATTCAAATACAACTGTTATGTCATTCAGAAGAGCTGCTGTCCCATCCCCATCAGGAAGACAATCCTATATAAGCTATTCTTATTTACTTTATCACATTTTCCTAAAAAATAGTTATTACTAGAATTATCTGAAAACTGCTTTTTACTAGTGCTGTTAGAAGAAAGAGCAACATATAAAATTTCAATCGTATAACAGATACTCAATAAACATAATACTTGCATTAAAATAGAAATGTCTGGGAACTTCCACTACACTCTCCATCAATCACAACTCTCCCAGAATGACTGTTGTACAGGATCAACAATTTTACCAAGTTTTACAAGTGGGGATTCAACACTAAAAGATAACAGTATGAAACACTGCTCAGAATAAGCTCTTACTGACAAATGCAGAAACTGGCGATAGGAGCAATAGAAGTATGAAAGCAAGGAAAGACTCCTCTAACCGCATGACTGTTCAGAACTACTAATTGACAAAATGAAGGTCAGAAACGCAGTATTTATTCCACCTCTGGTACCCCCACAAAAATCCAAGCTGATTTATGATAAATCACCCAGTCAATGCAATACTGACAATACTAAAGCAATCAGTATAACAAAAATATAGTTACTCTGGTTTACGTGCAATTACTTAACTGAAGTGAAACATCACAATGTATTTATGTGGAACAAAGGCAGCTGCTAAGGTTCAGACATACACTCTCATCAGCAAAGACATAAAATGCCAAGGACAACAACAACAAAAAAAACATCTTTGCCCTAGCTTCCACAGTAATTGAGTAAAACAAAGCAGGACCCAACTTTTATCTTACATACACTAGACAGGCAAGTGGTAAGATTTCTACCTCAGGTGTTTTTTTTGTTTTGTGCTTTCTTTTTCTTTAGTGCAGAATGGAACATCTTTATATTGAAGGAAAGTTGTTATTAACTTCAAAACAACAGAAATTAAACCAATAGTTGGGCATGGAAACATGGGAACCTACCACCAAAATTACTATTTCCAAAACAAGCAATACACCCATTTAAAAAAGGCGATTTTTTTTTTTCAGACTTGCATGTCAGCTAGCAAGTAAAACTGCTGCACTTAATTGTTTTGTAGTCCAATTTATTCTCGCTGGAGTGACTCACAAGTTAGTTATGAAGGTCATTCACTCACGTGTACAAACGATCTATATTATATTACTTCCACTGTTAAGCTTTCTATTTATAGTCCAATTTTTCTTGTTACCTGGAGTTCAAATAAAAACAAAACAACCTACCATGTAAGCTTTGAGTTTTTAATCCTCCATGGCATATCAGCCTATTCGGCAAGTGAATCTCTCCTCCTCAGCAGAGCAGCAGCAGAAACGCAAAGGCTTTTAAGGAAGGATCACAGAATCTCCCAGTGATCCCTGCTATCAACTCAGCTTCTAAATGGATTATTGCCTACTCCTACCTACACAAAAACCTAACCAAGAGTTGGACCTGCCTCATTAGCCTTTGGCAACCCTAGGTCAGCACTCCACATTAGCAAATGTTCTATAGCCTCAGGTGATTTCTGTTAGCAGCCCTACTCATAATCCTCCAGTAATTCTCTCCAGTAAGAAAGAGACTCAAACCAGTCTTCTGCAGTGGACTCATGAATGCTCAGCAAAATGGATTACGCAGAGACAGGAAAATGGGTAGGACTTTCCTGAGGGAATATTTCTTATTATCCTGACAGCTATCCAGGTACAGCATGTAGGAAAAAAAAAAAAGCCAAAAACATTGAGGAGAGAAGGCAGCAGGAGGCTTCTGCATTATCATTTGTTGTATCCACCACCAAACACACATTAATACAGCAACCTCACAACTACTCAGACCCTGTTTATGCTTTTAGTCCCCAAATCAGGATGATTAATAGTACCACTCAGCAAAATAATAACATTTCAGCCTGGTAGGTCTATTTTTGTGATTTAGCAGAACCCTTCCATGCACAATAACCTTTTCACATAGACGACTTTTTCTGAACAGCTCAAATGCAGTGAGTACCACAATATCAGTGTTGGGTTTTTTTAATGATTCCTCATTTTAGTGCAACTTACAATCCATGTCATTTTCTTATTGAATATTAGAAGCCTATCACATCAACAAAACTAAGCAGTAAACAAACCCACCACAAACACAAAACCACAGTGAAGGCCCTTCTAAAAAGGAAAAATACTATATAAATACTAGACAAACTAAAAGCTTCAGAAAACCAAAATGTTAGACCAGTGTTACCTCAGAGTATCAGTATTTATCTCCTGTTTTGATATAAATCCACAGTTTATTCTAATCTGGGTATTACCAGAAGCTTATGGGAGGAGAGAGTATCGGATTCAGTTTCAACAGAAACATTGGAGCATACTTCGGACAGGGAACTTGTGGTGCTGTCAAAACAGCAAAGATCAAGAGAGAACAAAAGGTGACAAATTTCAAGGAAGCCAGTGAGACAGACTTCTAGTCTATCCACAACAGGAGATGACATGAAGCTTTTTTTGGGGAAAAGCAAATGCTTAAGCAAAGAACTCATGGTAACCTGTTACCAAAAAGAGATGCAAGGAAGGAATTCAGGACTCTTGCTGTTACTGAGTAAGACGACTGCAATTACAGAAGCCAAAACATTAACGTGAAGGTAGGAACACAAAACCCCCAGCAACACAGAAGACTGTATACTAACAAACCCACCTGAAAATAATGACATTAGAGGTAACGTTTCCAAAATAATTTATTTAGAAAAATCTTTGCTAATTCAAATGCAGCAACTGTTTCATTCCTCTGGGTAAACCAGCTGACTGTGAACCATGGAATACTAACTTGCTTTTCTGTAGTCACAAAGAAAGAATTTAACTTCAACAGTCAAATAACGACTATACTGCATATCTCTTTGCAGTTCAAAATGAGGTGGGTCATGATCCCTATCCCACTCAGGAGTCCTCAGCTGCAACACAGAAACAGGATTTCCTCACTTTCAGCAATATAATCCAATTACAGAATACTACTTGAAAGATGTGATCACTCCTCTTTCCTGCCTTGTGATCATGGAACCGAATGGCAAGCTGCATTAATTCAATGATCCAAAGAAAACACCAAGAGTGTTTGTATTGTTAGCTTTCTGTTGCATCTGACTCAATATTGGCAAGACTGGTGTATCTGAAAGAAAACAGGCAGGGAAACACCATACCATAGGGGAAGGGAGAAAAGGGAGCAAAAACCAGAATATCTACATTTGAAGCAGACCACAATTCAATTAAATTTCATTAAATTCATTAAATCAATCTAAGCCATTAGCCAAAATCACCACAATACACTATAAACCAAAAGCACCACATTTCCTATGGCTGTCACTTCTACCATGACATTGTACCCTGGGCAGCTGCTTGGGGATCCAGATCAGGAGCTAATCAGCTGAAAAGAGCATTTCCAGGTGAAAGGAAGTTCAGTCACATCAATTCTTTGCTAGGGTTTACAGTGTGACCATAAAAGCAACTGTGCTGGTTACGAGGAAATCAGAAGGAAGAAGTGCCCAAGGGTCAAAAGCAGCACAGGCAGATGCTTTCAGCCAGTTGTAGCAGGATGCTATCCCTGATGAATGTGTGCACATTCCAGTGCAATGCCATCATTCATCTCCAAAAAAAAAAAATCAAGAGTTGAGATAAATTGTGCACTGTCAGCAAATGTTCTCACATGCACACACTGCTGCAGCCAGAGATGTTGATAATCTTATAGGGACAATATGCAAAGGAACATTACCCTGTAAAACCAGGATCACTGTGCAGTCACCACTCACTGGACTACTTCCCCAGCCAGTCAACCTTCTTTCCTTTATTCTTTGCAATCACAGCCACGCTATTGCCTCCGCCAAAACATGACACTGAGGAAAAGCTGAACACCCGTATTGCAGATGCAAGAGGATGACACAGTAGCTGCAGCACACTGAGCAGAGTAACGTTGAAAGGCTGCTCAGCCCCTACATAAGGAGGCAGTCAAACTCAACGGCACTGAGCATTTCAGTCTGCAGTGTTTCAGTAAGCAAAGGCAGTACAGGCTGCCTGCCTGCCATCATTTCTTTGTCAAAAGCATTCTGTAATTAACTTTATAGATCATGCCAGAAGAGAGTCAAATGCACGTCAGAAAAATGTGTTTATGCAAAGGGCTATAGATATATCATAGAATCATAGAATGGTTTAGGTTGGAAAGGACCTTGAAGATCATCGAGTTCCAACCCCCCTGCCATAGGCAGGGACACCTCCCACTAGACCAGGTTGCCCAAGGCCACGTCCAGCCTGGCCTTGAACACCTCCAGGGATGGGGCATCAACAACCTCTCGGGGCAACCTGTTCCAGTGCCTCACCACCCTCAAAGTGAAAAACTTCTTCCTAATGTTCAATCTAAACCTGCCCTCTTCCAGTTTGAAGCCATTCCCCCTTGTCCTGTCACTACATGCCCTAGTAAAAAGTCCTTCCCCAGCTCTCCTGTAGGCCCCCTTTAGGTACTGAAAGGCCGCAATAAGATCTCCCCGGAGCCTTCTCTTCTCCAGGCTGAACAGCCCCAATTCCTTCAGCCTCTCCTCATAGGAGAGGTGCTCCAGCCCTCGGATCATCCTCGTGGCCCTCCTCTGGACATATGTCATATGTCATATGACATATTGTATGTATATGATACATACAATAAAGTACAATTCTTGGAGTAGGTGTTTCTATCTTATCTCCTATTTGAAAAAAGTTTCAAAGCTGCAAATTTGCAGTAAATACACACAGAATCTCATGCTACAGCTCTTGAGTGTACCCAAGGCACAGTAAAGCGTATCATCAGAACTGGACAGGCCACAAACATTTTAAATATTTTGCATAGAAATATTTTCTTACTTAACTATAAAATAAGCACACCGTTGATGCCACTTACTCAGAAGATACACTAAGATGCTATTGAAAGCACTGTTGATTCATCTGCCTAGAGGGTTTCAGCATGGCCTTCTGTAATTGCTACCTTCCACAAATGACATCTCAAATAGATGTTTGCCCCACTTATTTAAGGAAGTTTACCCATAGAAGCATTTGAAGGTCTTTCTAATGATATACAGCAGAAATTCTACAATTAGTCATTTCTTAGAAAAAGAAGACTTAAAACTTTATCTTTGACTGCCATTTATACCATAATTACACAGATGCTAGAGTACGGTTAAGTCCAACTCTAAACAGCATTTCATATTTCATAGAATAGTTTGTGCTGGAAGGGACCTTTAAAGGTCATCTAGTCCAAATCCCTTGCAATGAGCAGGGACATCTTCAACTGCAACAGGTTGCTGAGAGGCCCCCTCCAACCTTACTTTGAATGCTTCCAGGGATGGGGCATCTACCACCTCTCTGGGCAACCTGTGCCAGTGTTTCACCACCCTCAGCATAAAAAATTCTTTTTCTTCACCTTAGTCTAGATCTACCCTCTTATAGTTTAAGACCATTACCCATTGTCCTGTCACAACAGACCCTACGAAAAAGCTTCTCCTCATCTTTCCTATAAGCCCCCTTTAAATACTGAAAGGTCTCCCCGGAGCCTTCTCTTCCCCAGGCTGAATAACCCCAACTCTCTCAGCCTATCCTCATAGGAGAGGTGCTCCAGCCCTCTGATCATTTTTGTGGCCCTCCTCTGCACCCACTCCAACCGGTCCATGCCTTTCCTGTGCTGAGGGCCACAGAGCTGGACACAGTACTCCAGGTGGGGTCTCACCAGAGCAGAGTAGAACAACAGAATCACTTCCCTCAACCTGCTCGCCACACTGCTTTTGATGCAGCCCAGGATACGGTTGGCTTTCTGGGCTGCGAGCTCACATTGTCGGCTCGTGTAAAGCTCATCCACCAACACCCCCAAGTCCTTCTTGGCAGGGCTGCTCTCAACCCCTTCACCCCCCAGCCTGTACTGATACCAGGGGTTGCCCTGACCCAGGTGCAGGACCTTGCACTTGGCCTTGCTGAACCTCATGAACCTCGTATTTATCAAACTGCTGCCCAAATGTTCAGGTACACCTTAAAAATGGCGGAATCTTCCACTACCATTGTTTGACTCACTCCCCTTGTCCTATGTTCAGCATTTGTCCTCTGACAAATTTAACCAGCTAGCCATGCAAGGAAAAAAAAAAAAAAAACCAAAAAACCACCCAGCCAATTTTCTTCAGGACTAACAACCTGGTCTGGCTTGGGATGCCTGAGACAAACGTCCTCTTTGGCCAGTGTGCTATCAACAGCTCCTCAATGCATCTAATGGGATATTAGTCAAAGATTAAAGTTTTAAGACCGACATGAGAATTTGGATCAAGGCCTCCTCTCTTTCAGCAGCAGAAGCTATATATTAGTTTAGCGACCCATGGAGCCACAGCATTAGTTCCATCCATTCCTGTTTGATAATACTGAGACAATTCCTGTGTTTCAAAGACTTTCTTTGAACCTATCAAATTATTTCTGAAAAAATCATGCTAGTGAGATTTGGACCATTCAGTGGATAATTACAATCTAAGACTGGTGCTCACGAAATACAATTGTGCACATTCATACCAAAGCAATGAATGCACATGCAAATCTCCGAGCACTTCATAAATACCAAAAGCTGCAAATTAATGTCAACAAAAAGATTAATTAGAAAGAGGACAATGTTGTGCAAGACAGCTTTAATTGAAAGCCTCTTCCATTTTCAGTTTTAAGAACCCATTTGACTAACAAATACATTTTTTCATTAGAACACCTAAACATCATAATTATCAGAAATGGGATTACATGTGAATTAAAACCATGATCTGACTCTTATGCAAACCTTATGCAAGACAACTTCCTGTCCTTGAGATGAAAAGGTTGATGAAGCTATTCTATTCCTAGACAACGTCCTAGAACACAGATCATGTAAAATACAGTTTGCAATGATGACTGCACACAGATTTTCCTCTTTCCTGTCAGGTGAAGACTCTTTAGCTTGGATGCTTAAAATAAGTCACTATACTTTTGAAGAACTTTCATGCCTCATTTTATGTAATCAATATTACAGTAGTCAGTCTGCCGTAATTCTGTTGTTTGATGGAACCAAACTACATACCATACAACTAGCTAGTTGACATTCTCCGTGACAAATATTTGTATCTAGCTTGTCATATAAAGATGTTAAGTTTAATTATACCTTTGTTTCCTGTTTGCAACAGTATAGATTTTCAAATACCACACTAACCAGGTAATCAGAATTCTCAAGGGAAAATGCCACAGAACGTATATGTCTTTACATGCATCATCTGGTATTAAATTTAGATTAAAATACACCGTGAATTCTACTTCAAAAACTAATAAAAATATCCAAGCCATTTATTAAATACGATCTCAGAAGGTACACTGAGAATACTAAAGTGTTTAGGAATTATAGCAAAACTGTCAAGACTACAATCTATGCGGAAAGAGATTACACAAACAGACATCTCTCGGACAACAAAGTCTAGAGAAGGCATCCACCTGGAGCAACTTATCACATCACATTATTAACACTCTACCATGGAGAAAAGCATGATTCTGTGTGCGATTCCTTTGACTAGACATACAGGCATCTAAACTGTTTGAAACGCTCTGAAACATCCTGTCTAACTTCTGGCTACTGCTGTTGGAGGATACTGGTCTGCTGTAGGTCCTGAGTTGTATCTTCCAGCCCATAGAGAAATTACTCAGGCATCTCAGATATCCTAAAACATCTCAAATGTCACCAGGTGTGTACATGAAGCTCAATGTATATGAAAGATGATTTAACTACTCAAGGAGTTGTTTGAACTACTAAACTGACTGTCAGGTAATGTTACATTCTTGTGATATCCACCTCATCTTTCAATTAATTCCTCACTGATAATCCCTTCCAACGCATAAACCATTCTTTAAGTGAGAATCTGAAATGCCTCTAAGCCAAAACTAGAGTAAATTCTTTTACAGCCCAGAATCACAGTCAAGCATTTTTGCCTATACCAACACACATCAGTTTCTGTTCCTCACAATGCTTGAAGCAGCAGTCTTTAAATTAAAGAATACACCTCCATTACCAGTGGTAACATTGGGATCCTTCCCTCACCATGAACGGTTAAAACACAGCAGAAGAATGTCCTTGAAAAGTTTACAAATAAAATACCAACAAAACACTACATGGAACACAAATAAACCAAATCAAGGCAAGCAGCATATATAAAGTTAGTAGGATATAGCTCAAGTATGAAACAAACTTACTGAAATGAAAAATCAATCCCTATATTAACAGTAAACAGTTCTAAAGTCAAAGGACAGCCAAAGAATAGAAGAGGTATATGGTACAGAATGCTGAATACCAGTTAACCAGACATTGATATTCCAAGGCAGTACTTTGCAATACGAGTAGTACTACATAGGAAGCATCGCCTTTTCTTTTCTTCCCATTATAAAGATTACCATCCATCTATATGTCAGAGACTGAAAACTATCACTGGAATAGCTCACAAGGAAAAAGCAGATTCTGCTGTAACAAGGTGTCACAGAAAGCAAGCCCGCATCTATCAAAATTTAAGAGTTAACCTTCTGTCACATTATCAGAACAAGGTTTAAAAAGTACTAGCCTTCACGTAGCTTTACTTTTACAAAGAATTTGCCTGCAAATCAGTGAAAAGAAATTGCGACTGGCTGAGCTAATTCCAGTGCAGTATACAACATATAACATTAACTTTGCTCCATTTGGAAGCATTCAAAGCTGTCTTCAACAGTATTATAAATTTTCATTTGAAAAGTCTGAAGGGACTCATCAGTTAAAAAAAAAAAAAAAAGTCTGCAGAAGTCTTCATACACTCTCTTCTTTTCTACAGATGAATAAAGATGCTGCTGTTTATAAAGAAAACTTTCTGTAACTGCAATAGCAGTGCAACACACATCAGTGGAGTTTCACAGACTCAATTCATAGCACAGTTTTAGAAATTCTTCACGTCCATAAATTCACAGGGATTATGCATCTGAATACTGCTCTTTGCATATTCAATGGAAATCAGGATATAGACTCCCACCTGCATTCTGTGGGCTTCACTACATGCTACTTCAAACTGTATAAAACGTGCAAACATTTCAAAGTATTAATTCAATTTCATCTTTGATTCCACCACTGTACATTTTTAGAAAGCATGACCTCAGTCCTTATTCAGTTGCTTATAAAACCAATTATAACCTGAGTAGCTCCTTAAGAAGTCATTACTTCCACAGAAAATTCATCATCAAGTTGTAAAGTCCTAATTTTTGGAAGATAAATTCCCTTATTCTTCAGGACAGAAGCTGTCCCACCAGCTTATCAACAAAGCAGAACCTACAAGGGCTGTAGTTCACCAACTATTCATGTTATACATACAATTCTACTGCTTGCTTTTGGCATTATTAAATGCACTACATCCAATTGAAAACACTCATTTTCATGTTGTACCACCTTAAACTTTCAAGTAAATATTGCAGAGATTGTTGCAAACACTTTTTATAGAAAGCTGCAGAAAAATTGTTTTGAATTACACTTCCCCATATTAGAGAATGTCTTAAACATCTTAAAGCCAAAAAATTTGGAAAAAAAAAAAAAAAAAAAAGGGCAAGGTGCTTACTTTGAAGCCTTCTGACTAGAAAAGTTTTTACTCAGAACCCAAAGCTCAACACACTATCTCTGGTCACTGACACTGCAACTGTCACATGAAGTGGAGGCAGCTTTGAAACAATTCGTTTTCATCACCTGAGTATACATAACACTGCTGACAGTGCCAGAACCTTAGTCTGGAAGAAGTGGAGCCTGCGCCACATTACTCATATCTTAAAGCTGACAGTGAAGTACATGGTACATGAAGATACATGAAGTAGATAACCTGCTTTTGAATAAAGAAATAAATTGGGGTATTAAGCAGGGGGAGAATATTTTTGGAAGCATGCCTCAATGTCACCAGTGCAGAGGTATGTTTTTAAGTCCACTGTTTCCACAGGGTAAGATGCATCACTATTCCACTACAGGAGAGGCTAAAGTAGCTGCAATATCCCAGGAACCCCTTGGCAGTAGTGGTACCTCCATTTGATAGTACATAGAGCTATCTAGCTTATACAGCCTTCCTTCTAGGGAACCCAAAAGGTAAGTACTCAGCTTCTTTTTAAGCCCATGACTATTTAACATGCAGAACTTAACTTCACGGCTTTAAGGTTACTCATGAACACCGACATTTTTAGAGACAGCAAGTTAAATCTTTTGATGGTAATGACGAAGTAAACACAATCAAAATCAAACAGAGCCTATGTCAGTCTCCCACGAGCTCGAACATGTCTTACCGATACAATTTGCTCCAGTTAAAGATGTTTGATTGAGAACCAATTATTTTAAATATCTTAGATTCAAAAACAAACAAGAGTGAAACACTCCCTCCCAGCTCCTCCTCACTAGCTTCCTACTCAACATCTTGCTCAGATTTTTCTAGGTTTTCTACCACTCAATCACAGAATGGCTGAGGTTGGCAGGGACCTCTGGAGGTCATCTGGTCCAATCCCCTGCTCAAGAAAGGCCACCTAGAGCAGGCTGCCCAGGCAGCTTTGGAGTATCTCCAAACATGCCAACCACAATCTCTCTGGGTAATCTGCTCCAATGCTCAGTCACCCTCACAGTAGGAAAGTGTTGCGTTAAGTTCAGGCAGAACCTCCTGCACTTCCGTGTGTGCCCACTGCCTCTTGTGCTGCCACTGGGCACCACTGACAACAGCCTGGCTCCAGCTTCTTTGCACCCACCCTTCACATATTTACATATATTGTTGAGACGCCACTCTGAGCTTTCTCCATACTGAACCATTCCAGCTCTCTCAGCCTTCTCCTCATGAGAGCTGCTCCAGCCCCTTATTTGTCTTAGTGGCCCTTCACTGGACTCCATCCAGCAGCTCTGTCTCTTGTCCTGGGGAGCCCAGAACTGGACACAGTACTCGAGATGTGGCATAACCAGTGCTGAGACCACTCATCTCATCTAAACTGAAATCCTCATCTAAGATCCCTTAAGATTCTTCTGCTGCTGACGGAACACCAAAGAAGTTGCACCTTCCTAGTTCAGCCTGTTTCACCCATCAGTATTTTGCTAGATGCTTCCTCCAATCTGCCCTTTACTACTTCTGCTGATTTCCCACTGGATCTAATTGCTCAAGTTCCACTGCATATCCTCAACCAGATTCTTCCTCTAGCTACTCATCTAATTGATCATCTAACCTTCTACTGAATTCAACCTCTAGCCCTTTAACCCCTTTCTAATCCTTCATTAGTCAAACAACTGATGATCCCTGAATAGCAAACTAAAGAATGATACAATTAACAGCTGAGCTGAATTAGACTCTTAGTGCTGCCAGCAAAGATAAAAAATTACCTTTAAACATGTTAAAATGTCGATATACATTATTAGAGATCAATCATTATCAAGGCATTGAATATGAAGAGAGCTTTGTTTTTCAAGTACACCTCTTCCAGTTTTGAGTATGTGACTTTTTATTTCTCTAAGTAAACACTGAACACAGGATCTGTTCCACTTTATAGGTCAGCACTTCATGCAGTAGAGTATACACAGAGAGATTGAGCAAGAACTCCAGCAACTCTGAAAAGACCTTCAATACACTAGAGCAAGCAACATCACAAGCCAAAAGACCAACAACACTATGATAAAAAGATTACTTTGACAACTTTAACTAAATGAAGCATCTGGGCTTCAAGAACTGTTTAAGCCGTCTGAGCCTTTAGGGACTTTATCCCCCAAGCAAACATGTGACATGAATTTGGGAAAACGTCTAGATTATATCTCCAGCTGTTTTTATTTTGATACAAGAAAATCATTCCTGCTATGACACAAGTTCACACTGAGAGCCACGGTGTAACAGTTAACCTGTCCAGTTCAGAAGCTCTCAAAGCTACATTAAATATTTACAGATCAAAAAGAGATCAAATTCAACAGACTAAGTTCGCCTGGTCAAATTCTCAAGAGGGAATCCCAGTGTATACTTTTTCTGTTGAATGTTAGTTCCTTCCAACCTACAGACATGGCAGCCACGATTTTATGGTTTTTTTAAACCAGGCCTTGCAACAAAACATGAATTGGCAAGCCATACCTGTTCTGTACTATCAAATCAACCAAGAAGAAACAAGTAGGAAACAAACATTTTAAAAATAATACAAAAATACCAACTGTTTACCTCCAATTTTCAGAGCTATTTCTAATAAAGCTGCATTAGCTATATTTGTTTTGTAAGAGTAAAGTTTTAGCCACACTTTAGATACACACAACTAAAACCAGTGCATTACTTACCAAAGAAGTCAAATGAAAAGGGGTCCCTTCCACCAAAAAACTCCCTAAAGACATCTTCTGGGTTACGGAATGTAAATCCAAATTCAAATGGATTATCATGATGATTTCCACCTACAAAGAGAAGTTAAATTTCAATTACCCTCACACATTCTTACTAACAAGAAAGTTCAGGCCTGTATGGTATTTGAATAATTTAAAAATAAACACATTTCTAAAATTTATCGTTCCCTTTCAGGTATCACTCAATGATTTTTATAATTAATTCTCTTTTCTCTGTTTCCAAATATCAGTAATACCTTTTACAACAACTAGAAAAATTGTAAAAACAATTTAATTTTAATCTTCAGAAGATCACATTTTAGGCCTTAGTATAGACATTTCCAGATTTCTGCCTTAAAAAGAAAGCTGCAGAAAAGGGCTTTCCACCAGAATAGAGAAAGCAAAGAATTCTAGTTGTCAACATACCTCCGCCTCCATTTATTAAGCCTTCTTTTCCATATCTGTCATAGATGTCACGTTTTTTAGCTACAAGGAGAAGTTGTACATCATGTCAGTAAACAGGCACATTGAATTTGGAGAAAACCAAAAAGACTTAACTGGTAGTCTCAGCTATACATCTCCTCAAAGCTAGTTTATTTAAGAAAGCTCTGGCATGTAACTGGTGAACATTTTTGTTGAGAATTGCCAAAGCAGTTTAGGTTCAGATAAAACAGGTACTAAACTTTAGACTTATTACCATTTAGTTGTAGAAGCTCAGGTCCTGTCGCATCAGAAAAAAATCTGGTATAAGGACAAACTCCACAAGGAAGTTTGCCTTTAAAAAGAATACCACAGTCTTCATCTTTACATAGGTACCATAGAAAGCTTTAGGTTGTAAAGGACCTCTGTAATTCAGCCTTCTCCTCCAAACAAGTCTAATCTCAGAGTTGGTCAAAACTTGCCTGGATAAAGTCCTGATCTCATCAATCGCCAAGAAAAGAAGATTCCACAGTCTCCCTTGAAAACAGTCCCAGTGCTCAAGCATTCTCATTGTAAGCATTTTCTTCCTTCTATCCAACTGGAATTTCCCTTGTTGCAAACCTTGACCATTGCCTCTTTTCCTTTTATTTCACAAGACCAAGCCCATTGTGACAGAGTTATGAGAAAGGAAGGACAGCGTTTGCATGAGTGACAGCATAACCCCTCAAATTAATTATAATCACTTCTAATTTAATAAAGGGGAATGAAGTTATGTTAAAAAATGCCATTGAAGGATCTAACTAAAACTGCTTGCTCTCTATTATTTCAGGAGACACAGAATGGCTCGCTCTTAATTTCAGTGCAGACCAGCCTTCCAGTATCCACGAGAAAGGAGAGAAAAATTAACTCTACATTACTACATAAGATCAGACTGCACTGTTGGTACCGGAAAGGAACCTGAAGAGCTTAAAGAGGCAGACAGTCAGCTTATTCTGCTCGCACTGCTGTGGAAGCATCAGCCAAAAACCAGTCAGGGCACCTGATTTTAGACTCTTTAATATTAACATGCTATTCCCACTGGAATCTCTTCAGTGAGAGATGTTTTTGAAATTTAAATAGCATCACTGAAAGAACATGAAGTTATCGCAAACAGCTGCTGAAAAGCAAAGTACTTCTGACTAACAGGAATTAAAATTTTATATACTGGTCATCATCTACAAACAATGGAAACTTGCAATAGATTCACACACACACACACATCCCCGGCAAAGCTTAGTACATTACGCGTACTGCCTTTCTAGAAAGCAATTTTTAAAGAAAGGTTAGCCCACCCACCAATGAAAAATGACTAAAGCAGTAAGATAGACAAATTGTCAGAAGGAACAGGAAACAGAGAGGAAGACCTGAAGGCTCACAAAGCCCAAAGTTCACCTTGGAAAATATACCCTTCTTGAAACCACAAGGGAAGCGTGTTCTATGATCACCCAATTTCAACATTCTTTGCTTATGTAACCCCTTACAACCCCTCTGTCTTCTGACAAAAATCTCTCTTCATTCAAGCCTGTAATGGTGTCAGAAAACATCATAAAGTCCGCAGAACAGCTGACTGCCTCTCAACCACAGGACTCAGGGTTCAGATACCCATGCTGCACAAATGATTGTTAAGACACCAATAACTTAGGATTTGGTCTAGATCCAAAACCAGGCAGCATTTTTTAGAAGATGTTCTAAAATTCTAGCAGTGTACCATTTCTGAGGAACTTAAAAGAAACTTAAAGATCTGTGTAACAACCAGACCAGTATCCTATTTTTATCTTGCTTAAAAAATTTGCTTAAGAAGGTTAAACTACTCTAGAAGTAGACAATGAACTGCCCATAAGCTACGTTCTGTTTCTCCCATGTCAATTAAGTATCAAAACCAACAAAAGAAAGACTGCAGCTTGATAAACCAGTCCAAATTCTGAAAGGTAATCTAGATGCTGCTAGTGCTTTAAATATAGCTTTCCCATGCTCACTGGTCTCAGGTGAAACCAAGGACACTTCAGAAATAGCATATAGACAGCTGCAGTCAATTACAGGGGAAAATAATCAAAGTGGCTTAAATCACTTTGTTATGATTCAGACTGCTTTTGCCAGAACGCTAACAAAAGTTAGTGATACTTTTCAAGGAAAACGATACAGGGGAAATATAAGCTGAATTCCTGCACCACATGGGTCAGGCTAAGCAACTGTTTCAGAACAATTCAAAATATAAACACTCTCCTCAGTATCACAGTTGACTGAATTTACGGAATTCACCCAAACGCAATCCAAATTTTCAGCAAGGTTTACAACATGCTTGGGTTTTGTCAAGACTAGTTTACTGTTACAAGAACTAGAAGCAGCAGGCCCAGCAGTAGATACTTCAGAGTTTGTCTAGCCTGATTTTTATTAGATAAACACAGTAATTCCCCTACACTGATGGTAACATTGGCTTTACCTCCTAAGATAAAGTGAATCCTGGTATTTACAGAATCCATTCAGAAATTTCTGAAGAGGGCCTGGCAAGCAGGATTTCAATTTTTAGAAGGAAACTGGTTTGGTTACTCATCTAGAGAGATCCTGAATTTTTTGTTTCAAAATTTCTGCTTATTCTGTCTTATCTGCAAGCTTCTTCCTCTCTCCTTTCTTTTGAAGAGGAAGTAGTTGAGTTGGATGGTAAACCAAAGTTAAAATATCCCTTTAAAGCATCACACATCAGCATTTTCAGTCTGATACCCAGACTAGAGACCTGCAGTTCAAGAGCCCTTTTGAAATACCTACCATCTGACAAAACTTCATAGGCCTCAGCTACTTGTTTAAATTGCCGTTCTGCCTCTTCTTTATTGTCTGGATTTTTATCAGGGTGCCATTTTAATGCCAATTTACGGTACCTAAATGGAAGAAAAACAAAGGACTTTTTACTCCGAAATGAAGGAATACGCTTAACATGTAAACACAAAATGTTTCAAACGTGTTGTCAGGAACTGAAGTATTTAGAAATTCCCCAGTGCTTTGTATCTTGCGTCTCGATCAGTACCACCAGATTCTGCAGGTACACAAAGAACCATCTGCTCAGATTTGCTTTAAAAAAAAGAAAAGCTCCAAGAGTACCCTGATACCAAACTGCAGCAGCATCCTAACATCAGTGGCTTCTTTGACTACTACACCTGCATACAACTCCTATCCTCAAATGAAGTATTTTAGGCAAAGTGTTCATAACTACTTAGAGAGGCCAAGCTAAGCTTGCATTTAGGTTGATTTGGAGTCTTTTACACAGAGTCATACAAGATCACAGTTCAAACACTTGAGCTGACAAAGTAGTATGTGCAGGAATTTACAAAAGAACAAGGGAGGAAAAAAAACATAAATCAAACTTCCACACAGTAGTACAATTTGATTAATTAAGCTCAGGCACCTAGGAGGAGGCAAGAGAGAAACACGGTATTTCCAGGTCACTTAAAACTACAATTTACTGTCAAACAGTTTTGGTATACTAGAAATGTGTCCTACAGAAATGTTTCCTCCCAATTGTTTGTTGAAAAGTAAATGGTATCTTTTGAAAATGTTACATACACCCATTTTAAAACAGTACACAAACAGTAAATCTAAACAAAGAACTGTATTTAATTCCTTTGAACACTTTAAAGAGTTATGGGTTTTTTAGTAGTAACAGATGTTGAGTCCATCAAAATCTAAGCACAGAAACCAGGCCTCATGTTAAGAAAGAGCTAATATCCAAAAAAGCAACATACCAAATACTTGTTAAGAAATTTGAAAAAGCACCTCTGCAAATGAAGGGGAAGACTAGTTACTGTAATTCAGCCACAGAAGGGGGCTTCACTGCCTGGACCATAACAAGTCTGGAGGCACACTTGTACGGAAACATATTTAATACTGATCAAAACCCAGTGACTGATGGCACTTTCACTTTAGCAGTACCCAAGATTCTTCTCCCAATTTCATAAAAATGAGCAAATGCTTTTTCTTCAGAACACTGAATATTTCTTTGTTAGCAAAGGCATCACCTCAGATGACTACTACTCATCCTAATATTGACAACAAAATGAGAATCCAGAAACCATGTGATTATATTTGTTCCTAAAAATACATAAATTATCTTGTATATATATATACCAGTGATACTTACGCTTTTTTAATATCTTCTGCTGAGGCATGCTTTTGCACTCCCAGAACTTCATAGTAATCCACCATGTTTCAGTAGATGTCTTGTTAACAACAGCTGAGTCTTTCAATTCCTGTAACAACAAGAACTTGTAAATAAAGCTTGTCAGTAATGCTACTTTATAAAAGTCAGGTAGGAGCCTAGTATCTTCCAGTAGCAAACCTGATTTAAGAGAGCTGCTTGTTTTTAGAAATGCAAATGTTCCAAACAGCAAAAAATAAAAATGTTTTACTTTAGGTTGACAGATCAAACAACTACTTTGATTCTGATTTTTGTTTATGTTCCTTAATCCCACTGAAACACAGTGCACAGAGACACAGGTAAACAGCAGGTTCCTGAAACAGTTTAGACTGCCAAACTAGATTTAATCAGTATATTAAGAAAACTATGTACAGTATGTCACCATTTTGATATATACATTAGTAACTCAATGCAAAAGAAATCATGTATCACGTTCACTTTATGTCATCTCTGACACTTATGTCATGTCTTAAGCATATATGAGCATAAACGAACGGCCACATCTTTCACATCTACTGTTCAGAATATTACTTCCACTGAGATGCTCCCTTCAAAAGAGCAATGTATGTCCAGGTCTTCGAAATCTAAAACTCCACCTACAGTTTCCAATAAGCCTTTCTTGTACTCAAACCTTGACAGAAAATTCACATATTGCCAAAGCTAAGGCATTCCATTTACTTCCTTTATGTTTACCAACATAAAGTACATAGCCAGGCAAGACTGCTCAAACTGCAAGGTTAACTAACCAACTCAAATACAGAAGCACCTTGTGTTTCTTAGTACAAGACAATAAAGTTTTCACAAGTGTCCTAAGAAACCTATAAGTTAGAATAAAAAGCACTTGCCCTACTTAATTCAAATACTGACAGTTTCTATTCCATAGTAGAGAACAGGTAAAAGGAACAGTTATACTAACCATTACTTCAACTAAACAACCACTAAGATTAAAAAATCTTTCTAAAAATTTCAAGAACATTTCACCTCTTCATGCAAAGGCTTCTTCTCCCCACCACTGTAACAAGCCTCCATTCTGGCAAAACTTCCAACCACCTTTCCATCCTACCGCTCCTGCTGGTTCGTTTCAAGTTTTATGAACAAGGCAACACTGATCTTTTCAATGAGTTATCAACTCATTGAAGGAAAAGTCACCCAAATATACTTAGAACATACCAATACAGCAATGTATGTCACATTTTCTTATCCTGTGCATCAAGAACAAAAATTTATTGAAATCATTTCCCCCCTCCAAGTCTTTTAGTGTGTTTCATTTCAGCCCAGGCAAAGGCTCATTTTCATGTTCTTTCACATAAATGCTGAAAGAATCAAGCATGATACAGGCCAGTGAAATACTCTGAAATTAATTTATTGTACAAGTATTACATGTATCTTTCAACATCCTGGGATACAAACATTAAAGAGAGACTTCCTTTTAAAATAAATAGGTACATCTTCAAAATACATTGCTGTTGTAGGTTAAAGCTTAATTACCTTTAATTAGGGATGTGGTCACACACACATTTCTTCAAATGGCAAACCCAGTTTAAGAGATACGCTGCCATGCTACCTCCCCCCTCCAAACTACTTACGGAAACAAACGTATTTAAGGAGCTACACATTTTTAAAACGTGTGGTTTTAGCAATCTAGTTAACCACACAGTCCCACAAACACTTACAAAATTAAAGTGTAGCAGGTAAACAGATGTCTAATCAACTTTGCCCTTTGAAGAAACCTGCACGCCAACAAAAATAGTAAAGGTATAGTTAATATTGTGACCAATACCACAGGAAGTTGGGAGACAAGCATTAAAACGACCATTAAGAATGCCAATACTAATATAGTAATGGCAGGGTACAATATGTAAACGTATAGATTACCAAAACTATCCCAGAATATTTGCTATCAACTAGCCTCACCAGTTTTGCTGTGAGGTGTATGGTTAGCATGGGTTAAGTATGTTATCAAATCCTGTAGCCAATCTTTATGAGTAATAGCATATACGGAACATACAGTTTACAGAATCATAGAATCACAGAAAGAAATCAGGAGGGGGAATCTAGTATGAGTCAAGTCTAAGGCTAGAGGTCAAAGCCCCTCCTAACAAGAGATACTAGCCCAAAACCAGTGAGCTAACAGCAAGAAGCCACAACACTTAAGAGCACATACCATACTGCTAAGTGTTTTTTCCATATTCTCCTTTTTTCCTTAAATTCAAGACTTGCATTAGCGCTCCTCTCAATTTAGGCAGTTATCTTAGAGGTAAAATTCAAAACTCAAGCTTCTAGCTGGAATAAGCAGGTAAGGAAAGCAACTTAGATGTAAAAATTAAATCATATCTTTTCCTAGAAAATTTTATATACACTGGTAGTCATATTGATTTGACACATATTTCTTTAAACACTTCAGCTGTTTGTTTAAAAACAATGCTGCAGTGTTATCAGTTCAGACTCAATAATACTAATATATCCTAAATAACAGAAGCCTGAAGCTGGGACCAAAGATGAGCGCTTAGACAACATGGCTAGCACTTACTAGATTACTCTGACCCTGAAAAGTTACTCCTCCAAAAACAGAGGAATCATTGGTTTCAAAGAAATGTCTGGGGGTTGCCTATTCTATTCTTCTGTGAGTGTATTATTGTTCAGCTTCTACTTGCCACTAATATAAAGTCTGGAATTAAGACAAGCCAGCAGCTCTCTAAAGAAAAGAAACTGTTTATATTCTCCTTCCCTTAATAAAACACCCATGTGACACGAAGAGTTCATCGCCAATTAATCATTATTTCTATCTTCTAGTTACCATAAAGCATAAACTCCACTGCTATAATTGTAGGTATCATAGGAACTTTTTGTGCAAAACAGTTTTAGCAATATTTATGTGAAGAAAATTCATCTCCAGCTTTTTATTTTTTGCCCAGCTTAAGCAAAACATCCAAAACCATGAAACAGCATGAGCTAATATTTAGCCTCTTAAAAATACTTGGATTTTTGCTCAACATCCAGTAAGAAGAAAAAAAAAAAAAAAAAAACAAACCCACACCAAACCCAACAACCACTCACAAACTAGAAAAGACTTCCATGTCCAGTCTTTCCAGGAAAAAAATATTTAAAATATTCACTCAAGAAAACAACCACCATCAACTTATAACAAAACAGAAAACGGCTGATAAAACTACCGATTTTATTTTTTTAAAGGCTAGTAGGAATCTGCATGGTCAAAATGCCTAAATAATTCAAAGAAGCAAACCATATACCTTCCTGCAAAATGAAAAGCAGAAATACTCAACTGTCCTAACCAAAATGACATGACAAAAATCTTATTCCAACCCCAAATCTGTCAAACAATTTATCTCTAAATTCACCAGCAAGGCTCATTAACTAGGCACTCATAAGGGTTTTTTCCAAAGCCACAAGGAAGCCAGCCGACATTAGCTAATTTCCCACCTCCAACCAGAGAAAATCTTCACAGAAGAAAAAAACCAAGCAAAAAAAACCCCTCCAGATGAAAGAGCAAACACAGCCTTCATGTTTGCTTGCAAAAATCTAGTTATTTGTGTTCATAACTGCTCTATGTTTACAGGATGCTATCAGCTACTAACTCCTTCTTTGGAGCCTGAACAAATCAACTATTCAAATGTTCATGTGAACTAAAAGTTTCCATAGCTTATGGATTTCTCAGTCACGACAGGAGAAGTCAGCTTTGTTCTGGCTTATCAAGCAGAAACCCTGAATGCTTGTACCGACACAAGACAAATGACAGGAGTGCGTAACCAGGCTTGGGACCTCCCTCTTATAGCACAGCCCAAAGTCAGGTCAGTTTAGAGCATTCTTGAAACCCAGCTCATAAACTCTCTCTACAGCAAAGTCCTAAGCTACATAAAAGGCATGAGAAGAATTACACAAGATAGATATGTAGAGAGCTATAAACTTTTATGAGATCAGATGACAAAGAAAAGAAAAAAGTAATCAGATGCACAACCCGCAGGGATTACAAAGCAGCACCCCTAACTCAATACAGAAGGGAGGAAGGTATCCAAACAAGAAATTCTTAAATCAGTCAGGATGGAATTCAGACAACAAGGGGCATGCGACCTTTGCAGTCAGCCTAGTCAGAAAAAGTTATCTATTTCTGGCCATGAAGCAACAGGGCAGCACAGGGTGTCCTGAAACACGCCAGAATAGCTCAAGCTTAGTGACTAGTGCAGTCACCTGGGTAGAGGGAGATGGAGTTCCAAATTCCTGATTCACAGAAGCAGACAGTCATCAACATCCTAAGCAAATTGCACAGCCATCCAATTCCTAGTATCTGCCCGCTTTCTAAGAACATATCTAAAGGACTGCATCCTGCTGGCAACACCGAAAGAACACCAGGACACCTGTTCTGAATCCCAGTTCAGCTTGAGCTTGTGTTGAACCTACTCAACAGCAACCAAGCAATTTAGAGATGTCTCTGGTATGTTAATAGATGATGCACACACTGGAGGATGCTTGGGAATTGCAACCTATGACTAAAAAAAATGTGATTTTTCACATTCCAAGAGTTGTATTAGAAAGCACTATGTCAGCTGGACCTGATGAAATTTTACACTCCTTGAAAGTATGAACAAGACTACAGTAGCATTAACACTGTTGTGGATCCACGGCCATACAAAGAATGCCAAGCAGCACACACTTTCAAAGTTTTCTAGTATTTCTTCATCTGATTTTTATATAGCTAAGACACCTGTGCTAAGCTTTTTATTATTTACAGTACCATAAATTCAGAGACATATACAAATATTTTCAGTCTTAAAATAACAAACTTTAGATGTTCAGTCACTTCATTTGCTCACAAGCTATGGATTTCAAATGTAACCCATGAATTGCTTGCCTATATCTCTCCAAGTTACCCATGTAGTGTTTTGTTGGTATTATAAGGGTAAATAAAGATCAACCATAAAGCACCAAGGCTTCCAAGACACATTTGTACCAGTGGCTCAAGGAGTGCTCGCTGGCTTGAAGAGGCCGCTGCCTTTAACACACAGATACTGGTTACAGAAACTGCCTTCTGGTGTCGTCCTACGCCCTAACCAAAAAAAGATAAATCTCACACCACAACTCTTCAGAATGGAACACCACAAGGGAACAATCAAGTGCATTTTACCTAGTACAACTCAGCAACACAGAAAGCTATACAAGTCCCAAAACCTTGGCCAAATCCCAAATAAAATCATGAGATCTTTGTCGGTTCTAGCAACAATATCTGGGATGCGCCATATGTAACTGAGCTGAGACCACCACGAGCAGTCTCTTGGCTTAGCAGAGGTGCACTGTGCTAGCGCTGTACAAGTGCTAACATAAAAACACCCACACTATAAACCAGAAGAATCTTTGTAAGAGCAAGTTTAAGAACACTAAGGAACCAAAAGAAAGTTACCTTAATTCTGATGAGTACAACAATACAGAGCAAGAAAACCTGTATAAAGTTTGTGGTTAATTAATCTGACAAATACATTTAAATAATGCACCAACATTAAATTTTTCTTCCCACTGATATATGCATGCTGTGGTACAGACTAAGGTATATTAAAAACCTCCATATTTTTAACTTCTAATCTACCTAAGCTTAGAAAAGCTGTCACAGTTTAACTTCACAGATTCCTGAAATGTATTGTTTCATGGAAAAATGTAAATTTACCATATAATTGAAGTTCATAAAATATACTTAAATAGCAATGTTTATACTCATTACATTACTACTACCACAGCATCCCCATGAGATGAATCTAATAAAATGAACATTCCAAAAAGCTTAGTTTAATCTCCTGTTTACACCAAACATCCTGTTTCTATGTTAGAAAACAGAGTGCATTCACATAACAGTGACTATTATATGAGAGGATGGGGTTCATACAGGGTAAATGGTAGCCAGGCTGACTGCTTTACCTTGCAGTTCAAGTTCCATCAAAAAAAACCCCAACAAACCAACAACAACAAAACACAAACCAAAAAACCAAACAAACACAACCAAAAAAGAGCCACCTGTACAGGGTTCACTCACTTCCTGAAAGCAAGAAGTTACAAAGAACCCTGTCCATTCCTCTCCTCTCACAGGAGAGCAAGACACAACTGTGGCAAGAACCACAGGACTTTTAACAATTAACCTACCAAAAATGGAAACAGAAGAAATAGAAAATCTTCACCTGTGAAAGATATGTAAACTAGTTAACAAGAATTGGAAAAGGAAGTAGGTCAGTGAATAGGCTACCCTCACACCCTTGGCTGATACTCTGCCGCTCATCTTTCTGATCTATGGACATGCCTTAAATCAAGGGGTACTTATTCACAATCTCTCCTTAAAGCAAAGGGGCATTTTTCCAAAACACAACTACTCAGGTGTCCAAATTTGGAATTGTGTCATACAAATATCTGGAACACTGGTACCCTCCTAAAACTAACCATAAAAGGCTATTTTACACAAAGTAAAAATATTCCTAACTCATTTTAAAAAATGTATGATCTGTATTTGATTAAGCGATTAAAAACAGTGAAAGCCTCAACTGGGAAAGATCGGGTCCAGAAAGTTTCAGCCAAATAATAACATGCAATCAGATGATCCTTCAGGGAAAAGAAAATAGTTTAAAGTTTCTACACACTTCCCCTGAAGTAGTTTTTGGAGTCATGATAATTTTACTTAAGCCAAGCAGCAAAAAAACCCAATATTACATTAAAGCAAACGTCAATTTCTTTTTCAGAACAATGATGACAGGCTGTCATAGATTCAGACTACATTTTAAGACAGAAAAGAATTTCTTCTTATCAAAAGAATTACCAAAGTTTTAACAAAAACTGGCTGCAATGTAGTTACGAATGGCTTCAGACTTATGATATGAGCTATAAGACCCTCATTAAGTGCTGGGTCCTCACTAGTATCCGTGGGATTTCAGTACTTACTCAGAACAAATAGAAAACATAGATGAAACCCACAACTAGTAACTGTAGGAGCAAAATTAGTATGCATGAATTATTTAGCTGCTAGGGAAGAAATAAACAGATGCAGAATAATGCTTTCATTAAGTCTAAACTTAAGAAAAATCTAACATCCATTCAAATGTCATATTTCATTCAAAAGCAAAGAAAATATAATTTATACCTACTAATATCATCAACTACAGTTTTAATTTAAATCTACCTTGAAATAAACAATCATCATATGTAAGATCCAACAAGTTTTGACAAAGCTAAGTAATTTCTCACTAATCCTTCCATTCCTGGAATAAATCAAGACAAAGGAAAAGCTGTTGACAGAAAATGTTTTCAGGACACAGCTGACAAGGTTCTTTATAAATGCTATTAGAGAAATGGAGCACTTCCTACTTAAGGACCAAAATACTAGAATATTAAACCTCACACAACTAAGTTGAAAATTAAGGCAATACATCCCCTTCAAAACATCACTGTTTACATGGTAAGAAACAGACAGTCCACTCAAGTCTGGAAGTCCAGTGTATTGACATGATCGAGACACTATCTTCTATAGCCAGCAGCACCAGAGCTGAACACGGCTAACACGGGTGGCTGCACTCGGTCTCTTCAACCTGGTATGACATTTCAGTCAATTCCAGGCTAGAACTTCAATGCCTCTGGACTCACAATAAAACAGTCATCACCCTCATCCTACACGACCTCAGCTCAGAGACCTAACTGCACCAGTGTGTTAAGGACAGATATACAGATGTAGGAGTCCTGAAAGTTTTACAGTTAAAAAAAAAAACACAGGTATTTCTTTCCTCAGAACAGCCCAAATGCTATAGGGAACTCATATATCCTTGCTATTGAGATGATGATTAAATGTAAGAAGTTTTCCCTCTCCATGTATATTCCAAAATTTCTACTGCAGGAAAGAAAGAATGTGGTAGGTAGAAACAAATGTATATATCTATTAAAAAACTAAAGAGCAAAACATATTATCACTCCAACTAAAAATCCTGTGTTACACAAGAGCGAAGCCTTGCATGCTTTCCCTCAAAGTCCAGCCAAGATAAATTAGCAAACTGCATCAATCTAGGAAAGACAGAAGAAAATACCAGACAGAAAAGCTGTTTTGGTAAGAATGCGCTATACTCAGAAAACACAAATGCTAAAAAGACAAATCTGTTGGAGAACGAGGGGAACTTTGCAGTTTACAGATAGAAAAATTATTAACAATACAGTTTAAACAGTGTTGCCAGTAGAAGTGGCAATTTAAATTTCTTCTCCAGTGTCTGAGATTATTTAAGAAAATGTAATCCCAAATTAACTTCCATTTCAAATGGTCTCTTCTTCTCCACTGAAAAGGCAGCATGAGAGCCAAGAGGGGGAAACAAAGTTAGACTAGAATTGTGTGCTAGTTAGCATTTTGGTTGGGTAAAAAGAAAAAAAAAAACACAAAAAAAGTAATCGGAGACAAGATCTGTAAATACATCTACTCACTGGTCCAAACAAATCTTCTTTGACAACATAATCCAGCAAACTAAACGGTACTTTAACCACCAGGCTCCTGATCATCAGCTGAACATAAAATCCCTCCTAACTAGAGTACAAGGATCTCCAAAGAGTAAACAAAAAATTAAGGTCAGCAGTAACTGCAACCTCAGAGGACCAGAGAGGCAAAGCCTAGTTTCACTCCAGCTGTTCCCTCTGTGTCAACACCTTGTTCTTATCACTTTTTGACACTTTACATCCTAAAAACTCAGGGCTTGATCACTGATTGACTATGCAATATCACAAGCTTGACCATGCGCACATTAGCATTGTTATAAATTTAGCTTCTACAATGCTACTGTGTCCAAATGAAAACCAAACAAGCAGTTTATTATTATCAGCATTCAAAGCAAATTTGCTCGGTATTTTGAATAACCTTTTCTAATGCCTTCATTAGAATGGCTCAAGCCCTTAGCACAGGTTTTCAGCAGCCACGACAGCTCTAACAGTAGAACTGTAACACAGCATAAAACATTGCTACAAACAGGAACGCTGATCATAAATAACTTGACTTCCCAACTTGCCGCTTGCTCAGAAGTGCAGCAAATACTGACGACAAACTATATTTCTTACCTGCCAGTGACAGTCTTCAACTCAGCTTCGAACCTGGCAACAATGAGTTCTAAACACCTGACCCCTACCACCTTCACCCACAGCACACCTTACTACTGACCCTACTCTGAGTTAATAAACACAGAACAGAATTTAACTAACCTACTTCTATCGGGGGAAAAAAGCACGTTTAGTTTACAAGCACGCCAAAAAAGTATGCTGCCAAAGACTTTAAGTAAAGGGTCTGTTCAAGACAAGAGTGAACTGAAGCTCTCCCCCACCTTTTTGTAACTGAAAGCTCCGCAAGCAGAAATAAAAGTGCCAGTATTTTTTTTTTCCCCCTAGGTCCTCTCCGCTTGCGGGAAACTAGAGACAAATCCGACCAGAGACCGTACGGCGCGGCGATCCCCAGCTGTACCTCCTCCGCTCCGAGAGACGGGGTAAGCCCAATGCAGCCACCGCGCCCGGGGGCGGCTCCCTCCCCGCCAGAAATCCCCGCCGCCCGCTCCGCTCCCCGCGCAAACCCCGCTCCGGCCGCCCCACACCTCCCCGAAGAGGAGGAGACCCCGAGGCTGGCAGCCCCCCGGACTCCCTGCGAGGAACGCTCCAGCGCCGGTCCCCCAGCGCGCAGCATGGCGGCGGCGCCGGCCCAGGCCCCGTTACCAGCAACACTGTTGCTACGAACCGAGGCCTGGCCCAGAAACCGTCGCCCCCTTCCCCTCCCCCCGTTCCTCTCATACGGCCGAACGAGGCCAGGCCGGTCCCGGGGCGGCCTCGCCCCCCGCACTCACCCGCCCCGGTGTCTCCGCAGCGCGGCCGCCACACTCCCCGCCAGCAGCCCCGGCACGACGGCAACGGCGGCAGCTCACCTCAGCCGCAAACAGGAATCTCCGTCAGCGCGCCGCGTCACTTCCGCCCGGCTGTTTCCGGAAGTTTCTCGAACGGCGTGCCGCTGCCCGCCCGCAAGCAGAGCCCGCCCCCTGCCGGCGGCCCGCGGCGCTGCAGCGGGGGCGGGGCTCCGGGGCCGGCGGAGGTCCGGGCGCCTTCCCTATCAGGCCGCGGGGAGAGCCACCTCCAGCGGTCGCCGGTGCCGCAGGGCAGGGCAGGGCAGGGGCCTTCCCCGGCGCCGGTCCCTGTCACAGCACCGTCGTTGCTCCTGCCCCGGGGTTTCTGAGCCCCCAGGGGGAGGCGGTTGGGTGTAAAACCCCTCCGCGTTTCTCTGAGGGGAGGTGTGTGGGGGGGGAAAGGAGTGATGTCAAGGCATGCTGGGAAAAGAAGAAAAATCATCCGAATTTAAAAAAAACACTCTTTGAATAGGTGAGTTTGGCTGCTAGAAGTGAGAAGACAGAATTTCCCCTTCCCCCCCATCTTTATTAGAGTCTCAAAAATGGTAACCCTCACACATAATTAAGGCCAGAGTCATCGTTTTCCAGCTGGCACCTGTACAGATTCCTGGTGCTGTTCGAATATATTTAAGCATCCTTTGGGTTCTATTTGAGTATGTGGTTTTCCGAGTGTCATGGCTGAGAGCAAAGCCTAAGCAGCCAAGTTATTATTCTATTTTAAAAATTTGGACTTCATCCATGATTTAAATTGCTGTAAAATTACATTTCTTGCCCTTTATTTAAGAAGTTGGAGGAAGCATTGATTTATAGATCACCAAGGTGAAATTAGAGAGTTTCCACACCTAAAACGTGCCCTCCCCAAATAAAGTCAATTGAAAGGGTGCTCATTAATTTGCAGGTGTTTAATGTGGGAGTGGGATCAGTTCAAAAGGGAAAAAGCAAGCTTGGAATAAGACAGAGGAAAACCTAATACAAATCAGCAAGGCAAGTAGTAGGACAACCCTAAGAAAAGTACAGGCTTGGTGCTTTGGGGGAAATACAAGCTTCAAAAGAAACACTGTTCCATGAAATGTGGTGCTAAATTGTGGTCATGGAAACAAGTCTTTAAAATTAGATCAAAGAGACACCTAGCACTATTATTAGTTTCTCATCAGCAAGCAGCTGTGAAGTCCAAGTTGTGGATCCACATGGGGGAAAAAAAAAAAAAGGACGACTAGTAGGTCAGACTGGCTCTTTCTGAAAGTTATGACTGCAAACCTTGGAGGATTCCCTCCCTAGCAAATGAAAAGGCAAGCAGCAGGTCAGTGCTGTGTAGCTTGGGAGATCATAGACATTTTTTATTTAATGCTTCAAACATTTCTTGATGTGAAGCGTTTTTCCCTCAACCCTTCATAACCAATGACAGGTGAAAACAGTGTGAAATGTCTTCAGTCTTTTAAAAATCTCACCTGCAGTAAACACACTGGAAGTAGCACAAGGCAGTTACATTGCTTTAATTGTTTACAGAAAAGATTTTATATTAAAGTTACGCCTGACGGATGCTGACCATAAAATCTTCTATTTATCCCCACAGGTGGAACAACAATGGCAAAAAAAAAAAAGGCATAAATCTGTATGGAATTACAGGGTTCTATTTATATCTCAAGGTCTTAGGAGCAGAGAGAATTAACTCCAGAGACTCCAGGCTGAGGTTGCCTCTAAGGCAGTGTCCATCAGACTGCTCAGCTCCTCCCAAAGAAGTCTCTACTTCCCGCCTGTGGTTTAAGCTGCCTCTGTTGGTCAATGACCAAGCACTATATCGGAAGTCATCTTGACAAGGTTTAACCCTACACATGTTTTCATGCAGGGAAGTGGGTTACACGTGAACTGCCGTTTTGGGAGCACAAGAATAAGAGGACAAAAACCTGCACAGTGACAGCTTTTTATCCCTTTTGCTCAGCTTCTTGTAGAATTTAACAGAGAGATAGAAAAACATAAATTCAAGACTGGTTTTGNCTTATAGAATAGCTGAGCTTTTGCTCAGCTTCTTGTAGAATTTAACAGAGAGATAGAAAAACATAAATTCAAGACTGGTTTTGAAAACATAGACATTCATGGTCTCCTTTTCCTGACTTCTGTTTGTTTTCTGACCGGCAGAATGTGGCGCTCTGGTAAGCAGTGAGGGAAATGCTGCTTTCGTGCTGCTCTGCCCAGTGCACTCGTTGCCTCAGCCCAGTCTGGCAGCACACCCGCCTCTTACCCCTTCAGGTCTTCAGCAGAGCAGCTCAGCCTCCAAGATTTGTCAGGCTAATGTCATCTAATCTATGTGCGTCCAGGCAAGGTCTCCTCTTCTCCCAGATCACCCAAAGCTCAAAATAGATATTGTGGCTGTGATTACTTTGCTTTTAAGAGGAGCACTGTGATAAACAATGTTTGTAACACTAATCATGCACTGCTGAACCACCTTTTTACCCCCCTTTCTCTCATTCAAGTTACCTAGGTCAGGTACCACAGGACAGGACTGACTGGTTCCCCAGGAATCCATTAAAATTCTTCTGACCCATAGTTCGATTTGATCTGTATATTCAGTCACACTCATTTCAGTGAGGATTTCTCAGAATTGTTTTTAAACTTTGGTGTTAATCATATTTAGATGTCTTATAATAGTTTGAAAGTCCTTCAATGATAACTGCCCATGCCAGTTTTTTCCACGCAACAGAAGGATCTTGCAGCCTCTGTGTAAAAAGTTGACACCGATGAACAAAGGGAGGAACAACCGCATAATGTAAAGAGCCAAAACCACCTTCTTCCTCATCAGAGGTCATGTCATGGGAAGGATTTTATAGGCAGGACTCGTAGAAAGAGGTAACATGTTTAATGATAGGACTAATAAAACAGAAAAGCTTTTTGATTCAGAAAACCTTCACAGGTATTTGCAAAAGTATAAAGTAAAAACATTCAATGTTTTTATGGCTAGCTGCTTGCAGCAAAAGCCTGGAATATTGTGTTAAATAGCATTAAATCTGATGTTGCTGGCAGAGGATCAACACTGCAATACAAGAAGCTGATAAAGTCTGGTGGGTCTGTCGAAGCTGCTATCAGAGATCCAGGCAGAGCTGGGCTGGTCTCCAAGTGCTGAGTCATAAGTTAGAATATTATCAAAGGAGCGTCATAGTTCAAGAATTGTCAACCCTCACCTGGGAACATGAGGCAAAGGTCTGGTTTCACTTCAAGCGACTTCAGCTGTCTAAAAGTTAAGCGTCTCGTTTAAGGCCTCCGACTATGAAGAGAGAGAGAAGGAAGGGGCACCTCCAGGGCATGATTTATTCTCCCAGCTTTGGAGATGTATTTTAGTAAAGAAAGAACTGCCCTCTGGAGCTCTCGTCTCTGGGTCGCCTCTCTTTCATCGGAAGTGCCTCGACAGCCCCCTTACAGATGGCTGAAGTTAAGTGAGATGAATTCAGACCTAACGGGTAGCTATAACCTAATGATGGAAATAATGTGGCAGCATTCCAGGACGTATTAGCAATTCACATAGTTCCCAGATTCTTTTTTTTAATCATTTTTTATGACTTATGGAGGTCAATTATGAAAAGCCCATCAGAACACAAGAAATGCTTGAAAATGCTGCATTAGAGAGATATTAATATTAGTCCCTGTGATGCGGTAATGGCTGTAGCCTTCCTGGCCTGCCGCTTAGTGCATCCAGTTTTTCTATTTACAGATTTACAGATTCTATTTTTGGTATTAGCAAAGAATATGAGCATATGTATCAAAGACTGTTCTCACATCATTTAATTATAGTACTACTGGCAAAGTAATTCTGGAAAGTGCCACTTAATTAAATATAAGCATTAACTTTTTGCTGATAGCTTATCAGAAACAATTAGAATTGAAATATGGGCAGTACACCTAATGTTTAAAACTCTAAGTAGAAGCATTAAAAGCACAAAATAACCAGTTTTCATTAGCATTCTCTAGAGTTCTTCTGCGGAGCACAACCTCATTGGTACAAAGCTTCTCAGGTAATCAAGAGGCTGCAAGTTTATCTGGACTCCTCTTTGACACCGAAAGCTTGAGCAGAGTGGATGCTTCTGAAAGTCGTTGAAAACATTTCAGGATGGTTGGGGGTTTTGGCAATTCCTCATGAAGTAGCAGATGTATTCTACTGATGATGCGGGGTGTGCAGGCAACAGCCTAACAACTGTTCTGGGCCATCAGAAGATCTCTCAGCTTACGGCAAGTGCTTATTCTTTGTGAGGACAGACTGATCACCATTTATGTTCATTAACTCAATCAGGGATATGCTTTCTTATCCATATGCCAATGCCAAATATTAGTTAATTCTATGTCATTTTTTATCAATAGCCAGGTATATCTAATAGATAATTAGACCTAAAATGTCTCTGCAGAACTCTGAGCTCTGCTGCTGGTTGCCTGAAAGCACAGAGGGGAAAAAGAAAAACAGTAAGCAGAGCTGTAATGAAGAGAATTATTCTTAATTAAAGTCACAAAGGCTAGAAGGAACTAATTTCTTCAGAAGGTGTGTTTGACAACATGCAGCAAAACAACATAGCAACTGAGGAGAGATGCTTTTCCTAGATCTAACATTTGGGTAAGCAGCAGTAGCACGATGATCTGAAATAACACCATCTGGTGAATGCCCGTTTCCTTCTCCAGCAATCAAGAGCTCTGTGTAACTATAAGCAGAGAATAAAATAGAAATAATGCAAAACTACTTTTCAGTCAAATGTTACACAGAATGAACTAACAGCTGCTCTGGGAACGCAGAAAAGCATGATCTTAAATATAGTAGGACATTTGAGCAAGCTGTTCCTATAAATCGATTAACAAACACTGCAAAGAGAGTCTGTGTTTTCTACAGAGCTGTGCACAGGTGAACTCAGTCCCAGACTGGAGAGCAGCTATTCTGGCAATAAAACATAGTGATGGTTTAACCATCACACAAGAAAAGCTCATCCCTTGACAGCGTGCGATCAAGCCTGTAGGATGTCAGTGTGTGCTTATATGTACAAGCAGTCCCATTGCACCAGTCAGAATTCCCATGTTTCTGCCATTTGACTGTCTGCTGTGCTTTGCTGGATTGCAGCCAGCACTGGGCTACCCAGCCTTGGTAGAAGACAGCCAAATTACAGGAGTTTGTCCAACAAATTGCACCTTCAGAAGAAGTGAATACACATTGAGGTGATTTAACATTTAGCATTAGTCCTATGGGTTTTGTATCGATGCCTAGTGTAGTATCTATAGAAAGTGGAGAAAATCATTGAGACCTCAGTTTTACTGTGTCTTATTTTGTAGCTGATAACGGACTTGCAAAATCCTTGAAAAGACAAAGCAGCACTGGAAGTTGAAAAAGCAAAGGCACAAAATTTTAAATCCAACCTTTACCTGGTTACGTGCCATTCTTTAACAATTATGGACATCTACAGGCATCTGACAAGGAAGAGAAGTAGTGTGGTACACTCAGTCCCCGGTCACATAACATTCCACAAAAGGTATTTTGAAGATGCCACTGCATTCACCGAACAAGCAAGTCAGAGAGAAATTAATGTTGTAGGAGTTTACATCTGAGAGGAGTCAAAAGTAGCGTGACAGTACAAGTCAATATCCAAGAGAAAAGAGAACTTCATTTTGAAGTCTGCAAATTCATAAGTCAACTTGCTTTGTCAGAGTAACTTCAAAATGCACTTTTACCAAATTAAAATTAGACACCTTTCTAAGTGCTAGGGGGTTTTGTGCTGTCTAGATTTTTCTCTACATACCTGGACATCTTGTTTCCCATATTTTCCCTACTCATTTACTGTAATAATAATAATAAACTTTCTGTGTTATACGGGGTGCTTACAAGGGACATTAAACTTAATTGTAGACAGCAGTTTCTAGTTACAATCTGCACAGGAAACAAGATCACACTTGATACATATTATGAGTAGTTAAACAGGAAAAATCCATAGAAACAGCTGTTGGTGATTTACTTGAGCCTTACCCAGCCACCTGTATAGGGACAACAAAGTCCTCTCTACACAGAATGGAGCTGAATGTCTTCTATTTTTTTCTTAGGGAAATCCTCTATTTTTATTCTTTATTCCAAAGACATGACAACATTATTCTTGGAATGAATTTCCATATACCTCAAAATTCGCAGCTTTTCCAAGACACATAGCCCTTGTGAATGAATCACTGACAGTGAGATGGAGTAAAGCTGAGCCGATAGCTTTGTTTTCAAAACACTACTGTCTCAGGATAGCAAAAATGTAAAGTCAAACATCTTCTACAGCAAACAGCCCAGTAAAGAAGAAAGTCACGAAAGTAAGAAATACGGCTCAAGACTTCAGTACTCATCTAATTCTGTCCAGAGTTCTGCACGCAGAGAGGAGTCAACCCATGCCGCAGCACAGGCTGGAGGCCAGTTGGCTGAAAGCAGCTTAGTGGAAAATGACTTGGGGTTTCTGGTAGGCAAGGTGCAGGTGAGCCGGCAAGGTGCCCTGGCAGCAAAGGCGGTCAACAGCACCCTGGGCTCCGTGAGGAAGAGCACTGCCAGCAGGCTGAGGGAGGCGACTCTTCTTTGCACGGCACTGGTGAGGCACATCTGGAGTGCTGGTTCCAGTTCTGGGATCTCCAGTCCAAGAGAGAGATGGGCATGCTGGAGAGTCCACTGCAGGGTCACAAATATGTTTAAGGTTTTGGAGCATCTGGCATGTGAGGAGAAGCTGAGAGATCTGGGATTGTTCACTGGGGAGAAGGCTCAGACTCCTCTTAGTACTGCCCAGTGACAAGACAAGAGGCAACGGGCACAAACTGGAATATGAGACATTGTGTTTAAGCATGATTAATAATGTTTTCTTGTAAAGGGGACCGAACATTGGAACAGGTTGCCCAGAGAGAGTGTGGAGTCTCCATCCTCAGAGACATTCAGAACTCCACAGGGCAAGGTCCTGAGCAGCTCGCTCTAGGTGACCCTGATTCGAGGACTAGGTGATCTCCAGACATTCCTGCTGCCCTCAACCAGTCTGTGTTCTTTGAAATGGATTACAATGGTGTAACTTAATCATCACTTTTTGCCTTGTGTTGTCTCTCTATGCACATCAGAAATTTTATGAGCTTTCCAGACTAGCAGATACAGAGTGAAAAGCAGGCAAGGTCGCTGAGCGTTTGTGTTCTATTCATGCTGTGAATTACGAAGTGCCCTACAAGAGGAGGTTTTTTTCATTTTCGGTTTACCACATTTTTACTGGCAGATAAGCTGAAACATATATTTGTAAGTTTTCCAAAATAAACATGCACAATACTAACTTTATAAATGTTATCGTGGAACTAAAAGTGTATTTAGCAATGAAAATAACCAAAAAGCAAAGGGAAGCAGATAATTGCATTTATCAAAGGAGATAAAAAATAAATTGCACCTTCAGAGTGGCCCACATATGTGCTAAAATTCCAGAAGCCGAACGGGATGTTTTTGTATGTGTTTGCTGACAGAGTAGCATTCTTCACCATGAATTACAGCTTCTCATATTTTTAATCCAAGGAGGGAGTTTTGTTCTTTCCAAAAGTACTGAAGCTTTTCAAAGCACATCAGCGATCTCAGCTACATTGTTTGCAAGACACACTGAAACAAAGCTAAACCTTTTAGCTGCAGTTTGACTGACAGAGTGGGAACCTCAGAGCTTGAAAACAGTTGCAAATCATCCAGAAGCAGTGGTAATTTCAAGACCAATGAACAGTTAATATTAGCTTCCCTTTTAGAAGGGATTCAGTACCACCAATCTTTAGCAAGAGAATGCCAAATTCACTGAAAAAAAAAAAAAAAANGTGTTTCTGCAAAGTTTCAAGAAAACTCAAATTATTTTATTCACAAAAGCAGAAGTCAATAAAAATATAGATATCCTGATCAGTTTTACAGACCACGTTCATTTCTTCTCTCCTTCACTGACAGGCAAAGCATCATGAAAAAAAAATAGTAACAAGCATTTACATCACAAACCATTATTAACACAGATTCATGTATATGAGCAAATGTTTTAAAGTTTTTGCATATAATTATAAATACAAATAAAATTACAGCTCCAACAAAACATTCCAAGAAAAACAGCGCTCTTCTCTTGTTTTTTCCTTTTTGTTTCTGTGCTGTACTGTGTTTCAGTGGTCAAGAGTATGTGCTGTCTCACTGGCATTTAACAAATAGTTTTTGGTTTAAACTGAAATTTAGCATGAGCTCACTGCACTCAGAGTGGGTTTTTTTGAATTCCAAACCCCCTTATAGATCAAATTAAGATGTTTGTGCTAGATTACTCAAGTGATGCCAAAGAAGAGGTCCACATTGCTACTAATAGCATCAGGAAGCCTTTTTTTTTTTTTAAATTATGGAGCACCCCCCACAAAAGTAACTGAAGATATCCTTGTTCAAATCAAACTTCTATCAGCTCAGTGTTTACACATGAAACTTGGAGCCAAATCTTTCCTCTTTTGTAGACATAAATTCTCCCTAGAAATCACAAGTGAGTTTTGTGAAATTTATACAAGTGTGGCTTTCAGGACCATGATGGAAGACAACTGAGATTAAGGAACAAGGCCAGTCAGTTCTGTTTCAGTTTGGTTTTTTGTTGATTTTTTTTTTTTTTTTAATTCAGGTGGTAGGACTAAACCCACACACAGAAAAATCATCGTCGAGATAACCCGATTAAGTGCCAATTTTATTTTTTTATTCCGCTTTTATGCCTTTTAACTTTGGAGAGATGAAGAATTTGTAACCTCTTCCATCATAAAGATAAACCTTGACAAAAATGTGTTTAAAACAGATTACAAAATTATAAAACAAAATTATCTGAAACGAAAAACCAAACAGAAAATGCTGTCATTTTTCAAAAAGCAGGTACTGAACTAGGAGGACAAAACACTGAAGTACAGAAATTGACTTTAAGGAAGGGTTACAAAACAACTCCAAACCCATAATTATTACTGCCATAATTCTGGTGATCAAAATCTACAATAATATTTCAGGGTACTTGCATGCAGAGTGCTTCCTGCCTCTGCCTACCTAAACTCTGGGAGCATCACAACTGGGAGAGAGTTCGCTCTGCTTTTAAAAAACAGAAAATCCATTTTCATATATAAACATTTCTTGCTACATAAGAGCTACAAGAGATCATTTAGACCACTTGGCTCCTCAGGACATGACTAACTATACCTATATTATTTGTCATACCTTTATCTCCCGTTCCTTAAAATATCCAGCAATAAATCATTGAAAAGCAGGGACTCGTGCTTCATCCTGTCTATACCAAGACAGTTGACAGAATTAGAAGCACTCGTTGCCAATGAATGCCCTGCCCTCTTCTTATTGCAGGCTGGATACCGAAGGTGGCGGGAGCTGTTGCAGCACAGATTTTCAACTGACTCCCTGCAGAATGAGATGTAGGCTACAGTCCCACCGACTCCAGTAAGTCAGAATTTCATACTTAATGTACAGAATATACAAAACAAGATCACCGAGTACTATATACTGAAGAAAGAAAGAAAGAGTCAGAGTATTTTCAGCAAACTCAAATCCTCTTCTGAAGTTTTCTGCAACCGTGTGATTCTTGCAATTACATGACTACGCCTATCCGCAGCTCACGCTGCCCCCCAGCCTACCCGCTCTGTTCAACCTGGGATCATGGCAACAGGCAGGAACAGTGGGCACTGTCTCCTTTTACAAAAGCAGAAAGCGTACTTTACCAGTCATGAGTACTTGGCATGACTCCAACATGAGCTTCAAAATACGAATATTTAATAGAAAATTTAAATTTAATTTTACAAAATACAGATACAACACTACCCAATGTAGCAAAATAATGGAATTGAAAAATAATTTCAAAATATTTAAAGCATTAGGTTCTACAATAAATAATGCTATCTAAAAGAAGTGTTCAGGTTTTGCGATTAGGAGGAGGAGGCAGTTCCACTATTACCGATCTCTTTTTCAACTTCTTTACAAGTTCCATAATTTATGTAGAAAAATATACAAGAAAAGAATTTTGGGATAAAGAATAGGTTGGGTATGTAACATTTAACATAAATAAAAAGCCTACAGCAAAACCAAAAAGAAAACCAATCATTTTATTTCTGTACATCATGACTACAAATAGTATTTTAACACTTCATTTATTACCCAAATTAAGAAATTATACATTTTTATATGGTTACTAGTAAACATCTCAAAATGACTCAGTTTCCCCACCTTTAAAAGGATATTGCTGGTTACTGCTTATTAAATATGAAATCCAACAGTTTCCAGTAACAGCAAAATAGTTTTTTGCATAAGAGATGAATACAAATTTGATTTTGATGATTTAAGGTATAAAACTAAAGTTCAGAGGGATGCACTTATGAATTTAAGTTTGAACTATAGTTCCTTTTTTAAATTGGACCGCAGTTTGCATACGAATACCCAACGATGTGCCTACTGCTAGAGGATCAGTTCCTTCCATATGAAAGCAATTTTTTTTCCCCAGATATCAAATTATATTAAGCAGCATATTCCCACCTACTTTTCTTAGCAGAAATACTGCAGGCAGATGGATATAAAAGCTGTTTAATCAAAAAAATATAATGAATTTGACTAGTGTCTACGGCACAGATATGGTATTTAAGATGAAAAGAAGTGATAGGGAAAAGGAATGTGACCACCACAGGCTTCAAATATAAAAGATAAAGCCTGATAACTTTGGTTCAAATAATTTTAATAGTTGTTACATGTATTTTTTTCCAAAGTGATGACTTTTGTATGTACTGTTTATGAAATAGGAGTCTGATACATTAAAAAAAAAAAAATCTGTACAGGCACAAAAGACAGAACAGAGGAAACATGGATAGTCACATCCATTTACGACAGTGTTCAAGTGATAACGACAGCCAAAGTTTGAACTTAAAATAATGCCAATCCAATTTCTCCAAGGTATTTCAGAAAGCACAAATGGAATATTATAAACGTTTTATCTCAGTGCCTACCATCCTGAGGGATGGTAGTATAAAACAAAATCAGTTCTGCAAAACTATGATTTGTAAACAATTCTACAACGTAAGTAAAGATGTTAGATTATCAGTAATGAGCATTTTCATCCTCTCAGTTCTGGGATATCTGCAAACATCTGCTTCACTTCCATCTAAAAGATTAATTACAGGATGTTAGCCCTGTCTCATCCCAATGTGCTGCATGGTACACAACTTTATTGCCAGTTCGTGAAATTATTTATGTTTGAACAGCACAAAGCCAAAGCTTCATCTTTGGTTAATTTCACTGAGATGTCACTGTTCTTTAAATGTCCTCTTTCTTCGCATAAACACAGAAAACAGCCTCACCGCACACCAGCATTCATTGTTTTGAATCATAAAGCAGTGTCAATGTAATATTAATTAATGAAAGCTAACTAAGAAATCGTGTTTTAAAATGAAACCTATTTGAGGACATTTGATAAGACACAAGAGCTGCAGAAATCTAGACAGAATTCCCTTAAAACTGCTTGGGTATGTGTGCTGCTTATAGAGTAGGCACTGGTTAGTTCCTCTGCAGATCATCCAAATAAGTATCAGTTCGACTCAGCTTAGTTCAAATCCAGCAGCACATTCAATGGCATAAAGAAGCTTGCTTCGCATAAGATTTTCGTCATAAAACTCGGGAAGCTTCAGCAAGTTCATGCAGGTACTGGCAGTAGGTAGTCTGTCTAAATCAGATCCTCCATTGTGAATGCAAAATGCAGGATATAACTCCTGAAAAATGCAACAGGAAAACATGTATCAAAAAAGACATACAAGCCAAACCCTACCCTGTAACAGCTGGCACAGATTTCTAGAAATAAATCATTAGATTTGAATATGTCATGGTGACAAATTTTAATGTCATTTTCTTACATTCCTGGTGGCCCCAAAAAGCACCCTTGAGTTGTGTAGTGCCTCCCTCTACCTTGTCCCCACCAAGATCCATTAATTTGCAAAACAGAAAGCAATTTATTTGGTTCTGAGGAAAAAAATAATAATTTGTTATTGTTCATACACTCTATTCTGCAAATTTACGATGCTACAGAAACAGTGAAACACAAAATGGAAAAAGCAGTACAGCAGCATGCAAGAAATTTTTTGTTGCATTTGGGAGAAACAACTGGGATTCACAACTTCACTCTCTTTCCAAAGCCTCCCAAATGCCCATGGATGCTGTTTATTCTGTAGGAACGGGGAAAGGATAGGTTCCTGCTACACTGAAGTTTTCTGACAGTGAAATACCTGCTGAACACAGAGGACTATAGACCACTACCAGTAACAGAGGTAGATGGAAAAGGATGTTCTGTCATGTTTGAGTGACATATAACATTTATCATTGTATAATGACATGGCTTCTTCTGAGAATTATGCTTTCTGTTTTTCTCTTTCCAGGCAGGGAAGACATTGTTTCTGTACACACAAAAATCCCAACAAAGACAATTTTGCTCTAGCTAATGAAGTGATGTGCTATGCCAATTTTATGTACGAATTCTCTAATTGTCTTGTTAAAGTGATGCTCTGTGGAGAAAGATGATGAACGGGTGACCAGATCCAAGTACAAATTATAGAACTCCATCAATTTCTTTATGACAGCCAATAAAAAAAATCCCAAACAAACCATGATCAAACACACCCTTTCAGTGTTCTCCTTCTGGAGCTTTAGTTTGTTAGCATAGCCTGACATATAAAATAAATTATTCAAGCGGATAAGTATCAAGCCATCATTTTCCTTCTACTCACAATATACAATGATCATTTATTTTTTAAAATCAATTGTCCGATACAACGCTAAAGGCATTTCTTGCCCTAAAGGGATTTCTGTCTAAACTAATCTTTCAGCAAGCCTACAATTTATTAATTTCAAGACAAATAGTACTAATGACTTCAGTGGATCTGTTCATGTGTAAGATTAAGCAAGTATTTACACTACTGTGGTCTAGAACTCTGAATCAAGAGGTACTTTATATTCTCCAAATAAAGATCTAACTTTATTTAAAGCAATTATACTGGTGTTTCTTCAAAGAGTGATTATAAAGTCACTCAGCTGTTATTGGGATGATACTGATGTGCATAGTGACTCTGTAATGATATAAACTTGTCAAACCCTGATTATTCTTCTGATGTGATAACTGTTGATCTGAGGAACAGATTTTTAACACATTTTGTATGTAATATTTAACTGTTTTAGTAAAACCTGATTTTTTTCTTCTTCTGAGAAAGAGTATAGTGAAAAAGATATTTATTTGTTACCTCTAAAGCACTGCTTTTGCTGGCAAGAAAGTATTAATTTTATCAAATGCTTGCCTGAGGTAAAACAGCTCTGATTTTAGAAACCGGGGAAAAAAACCCAGCTCCAAAGGCAGAAGGTCAATTAGATTCCAAGCTAAATTATTGTTCAAATGGAGGCCTTAAAAAGTATTTCACGGCTAAAATGCTGCATTTTTAGTGTGCCTTTCAAAATGCTAATTGAATTCCCTTACTTTAGCTTTAAAAATGGAAAAATGAAGTTCTAAATTGAAATGTCATGCCAAGGGCACCATTTGTTGCATAATTAAATACTGTACAGCGGGAAACTGCAATAGTTTGGAAGTTAAAAGTATCATCAATTTATTATGTGACCTGATTGGAACTTAACAATTTTCAACCATGCCTTAATGATTTTTTTTTTTTTGGTCCCTAACAATCACGTTTATTAAACTTATTAAACTTTAATTAGCTTTAGTAAATGTTATTCTAAGTCTGAATCTGGCAGAGACAGTTTAAAATTTTTAAATGATGCAAAGCTAGGCTGTGATATCTATAAGCTATAAACGTCAAGACATTTCCTTATCTTAAATTAAGATGCACTAACTTTAGGAAAACGTGAAGATTCCACAATACAGACCGAACAGAAGATTTCAGAGCGAGAACCAGAAATTGTGTTCCTCTCAGAAAAATGTAGTAACCATATTAAAACTGTAAACAAATTTTGAAGATAGCTTGTGTTAATGTCTACCATCAGCATAAATATATTCAGACAGTTATTTGGCTGGTAATATTCAGCACCCCTGAGGTTTTGCACTCTTCACTTTCAAAGTTCTAAACAACACACTGTCATAGGCTACTAAGATGTTATTGCCGATGACAATACCAGTTACCCACTTCCTTTTCTGGCAAACATTTCCTGGCAAACCCCTGCTGTATTGGTAAATCCGTGTTAACAAGATACTACTGCAAGCACCATGCAAGTACTGACCTAACTCCCGCTCAGCGCTGCCCGACAAAGCAGCAGTAATGCCTTTTCACTCTGCCTTCTGTTGCCAAGACTGCTGCATGTGGCTGAGCTTGCAAGTCTGTTGTACACTGAATTAATCTTTTAACTTATTGCTATCATGCTGAAAATTTGATGACTGTTTTACTTCCATTTTTTCCTAGCCAAGTACGTTAAAGTCAGGTTGTGGCCTATCTCCCAAGTACACAAACTTCAACTTTCCACATTTGGCTTCGCCACATCCTGTTGCTAATGTGTCACTGTCAGCCTTAATATTTTTAGACTTTTGATTCACTTCCTCCATCTCTTCAAATGTCAGGCTGGCTGCCTCAAAGCTGGGTAGCTACATCTGCATTTCCTGCTCCCCCCTTGTAATTAAAAAGGATGACAATAAATGGAGACTTGTCTTTACTTTGTTTCCACATAATTGTTTCCCAATTCTCCCTTCATTACATGACCGATGTGTGCTGTTCCATCTTGGTCTCATCCCACAGTTTTCTCATTGTTCTTCCCACTGTCCTATAAAATTCTGTTTGTTGCTAGCGTACTGCACAGCGATATTCACACAGACTTGGAGAGTTTAAGAGAAATGCTTGCAGGCTTTTAAATAACTAATCACAGAAATCAATCAATGAATACCCTTGATAGGATTCATGTGATTAAACAGCCATCTCTGCTGCCTCCATATCCACATCTAGTCACCCCTGGCTCTCTTTACTGTTAAAAAGAGATCTAGCTAGTATGTTTTGAGGAATCTAAGACATCATTCATTTCATCCTGAAGCAGACGCGTACAACAGTCAAGTTATCAACTGAAAGTGCTCACTCCTCTCCTAGGTGCCTAGAAAAGGAATGTAGCTGAGCTACAGATTGTAGATACTGAAGGTGGAGGATACGGTGCCCACCCACATGCTAACAGCACCACACAGCTCTTGCTACAGCAGCTGAAGGGGTTATGTGGAGGGTGAGACTGCACTGAGAGTTACAGAACAATTGTACCCAAGGGAGGTTTAAATGATCACACACTGCAGTGGCAGTGCTGCATACCCATATCAGCTTATGAAGAAATAGGAAAATAAACAAAAGGGTTGAAGAGGGAAGGGAACGTGAAGTTGCAACATAAGGGGACAGATGGAAGTTGAGGGAAAAGGGCTACGCTTCCCTGCAGAACGCGGCACTAGAAACAACTCTTCCACTTCAAAATTGCTCTGCAGCCTAAAAGAAAAGAGCTCCAAGCCACCAGCAGTATTCTTTTGTCACCTGTAGCAACTGATCTACACGCTACTGAACGACAGCCCACATATGTTTTTATATATTTTAAATCATTCAAGTGGCAAAGGTCTGCGACAAAGACCACTGTGATTTCACTACCAGAGTGTCATCTTGCCTGTTTTTATGAAAAAAGTAAATCATTAAAAGTTTGAAGAAGAAAAACAGTGACAAGTACTACAAATATCTAAGTTGTGTGTGTGTAAGAGTAAGGTTTTTTACTTCTGACATCTTTATCATGTGTCACCCCCAGGACATGTCACAGGAAAGGGCACAATTCCTAGAGCTGAGAAGAAATTCTTGTAGTATTTGCCTTTCGAGTACTTTTTAAAATGCTGACAAAAAAAAACCCAACCAAACAAAAACACCACAATGAACTTTCACAGTATGATTCAAGAAAAGATTGTGCAAAATTTCAAGTATGTTGTTTCCATCTCCCGACTATTATGTATATCCGAATTCCTTGTTCCTATCTAAAATGTTAGTATCTGTCCCTGAAGTACTTCTATAATAAGAAAATGTTCATTCAACAAAACAGCTAATAAACCTTCAGGACTTACACAATACCTGCATTCATTTCTTATGGGTTCATCTACCTATTTAATCTAGTAAATGTCAAAAATTAGTTACTATCCACTGCTAATTAAATATTGTCTCACAGTACCTTATAATGTGAAAATTTACTAAGTGCACGTAGTCAAATTTTGTTTAGAAACAAATCTTATTCTTACTTGTAAGCAACTAGATGATGCAATGCCTATATTTATGTTCCACATAAACCCACTTTTGCATTAATTTTACTGAACAGTACATGCTGTTTACAATAGTAAACATGCTGTTGACCACTGTACTAAAGGTGATGGTGTTGCTATGAAACAATTTATTCTTTTATTTTCTTACAGAAAAGCATAAAATGTTCCTACATTTTAGAGGAAATGAAGTCCATGGCTGATTCTTAGCCAGAATTTTGCAGCCCAACTGAAACTAATGGGTAGAACATCCCCAGAATTTAATTTCAAAACGTCTTCAACTTGCCTCGACCTCTCTTTAGTTTTATAAGCAGTACACAGAAGTTTTCTTCAACTTCCCTCGACCTCTCTTTAGTTTTATAAGCAGTACACAGAAGTTTTCTTCATACTTTAGCTTTACTGTAAATAGCAATCTAAAGATAGCAGCAAAATATTTAGATTCAAAAGATAATGAGCCGTGACCCTGTATGCAGATAAATGGTAATTAGAAGGAAACAACACATCTCCCCCTTCAAATGGTTAATTTAAGAGGTTTAAATTTAATATCTGCTTTTATATCCTAAATCCTTTTTTGCCTGATTTAAAAGACATTACCCTTAACTCAACCTGTTCCTTGAAACTGGTAGCAATACAGCTTCTGTACAGTAATATGAACTGCCAGCAACGATCTTCCATGACAAAGAGTAAGGGCTCTAACCAATGTGTTTTTAGGCTTATCAAATTTTGTGGTTAAAACAGAAAACAACAGAACAACATTTCATTAAATATTTTAAAACTATACTCATTATACATGCAAGTGCAAACATGGAAGCTGTTTCTGTAGTCGCAGAGGAACATTCTTCTCAAACTGTAAATGCCTACAGACAAGAAAAGCCTGTATCATAATCTGTGGTATTTACAGAACCTTGCCAGGAAGTCAGGAAGACATACCTTAAACCCCAGAAGAGGCGGTCGAGAGCAGCTTGTTACAAACTTCAGTAGTTTGCGTTTCTCTTCATCAGTGAAGCTTTCTACAACTCTCCAGAATATTTTAATTACAGGATGGTCTGCTGTGTAGCCACCTATAATGAGATTTAAATAATTTATAGGTAGAATAGTTTTATGTAAGAAATACATTCTTCAGAAAACAAGCATCAATCTTGAAAAGCTTGGGGAAAACATTAAAACCAGCAGGCTTACACTGCTGACTTCCAGTATCTATAGATCTCTTTGATCACGGCACTTTGAGTTCCTCATTCATTGCTGACCTGTGGCTACTATCGCCCTCAGCTTAACTGCAGTTTTCTTCACTGAATGCTATTTGCTTATTTTAAATTAACTTTATTTAGTTTAGCATTTATCTAGTAACTTTGGATTACTGCCTTTTACTCCAAGAGTTTGTGAAATCGGCAAGACTCGGGATGTTATTTAATGAATCAACTTACCTTGAGGTAAGCTTGGATGTGATCTGATGATATAGTAGCTACTTTTTGATTACATTCATGATAAATGCACAGAAGAATGAAGTAAGATACCTTGCATTTCTCACAAGGAAAAAAAATATGAGCTCTGTCTTCAGGCTGTCTGAGAAACAGTAAGTATCTGAATGCGGTGGTAGAAACAAAGTTTCTCAAGTCATTTGCTGACTTATTTTCAAGGGGAACCCAACACAACATCGACTAACGTCCATTTAGAAAAGGAATTACATGTCCTCTAATTATCTGGCTATAAATTTGCATTTAAGTGTACAAATAAAATAAACTGCATACTTGTATCTCCCAGCATTTATAAAATTAGGTTGTAATTCAGGCCGATATACAAAGTTTGGCCAAGTTAACAAGAATGACCCTATAACTTTTATTTAAAAGCTAGGATAAAAAGCAAGTTTATTTATTCCTGAGTCACTCATAGTATTTTTTTTTTTATTTAAGATATATTTACCTGAATAGTTTGTGAAAGATTTAAGGTCATCCAAACTAATAGGAACCTGGGCACCAGAAATCAGAACCTAATAGTGAAAGAAGTTAGACAATTACATTACAGCCAAAAATTAGCATTTATTTCGGTTTAAAGCAATTGTTTTCTGCAATTTTAAGCAGAAGTACCTGTATTTCCTGTTGATCAAACATTCGAAGCCATTCAAGATTCACCACATTGGCCAGTCCCTGACGGAAAGCAAGGCAATGCTGTCGAATTTGTTTGTTTAACCTGTAGTCTGCCACCAGATGGATGTACGCGATTCGGTTAGCGCTGGTAACAGGAATGTCTTTTCCACCAGGCTTCAGCTCAACCACCTATAAACATAACAATTTTCATCATCTTGGTAAACTTTAATTCTGTGTGCTGGAACCATAAAATTGAAATGCAAAACATTCTAGTAAGTGATGTACATATCTGAAGTTTACAAGAATATACTCAAGAATGTTCACCTCAAAATAAGATAAAAGGTTACGACAAGTTATAAAGGTAGGGGTTTTTCTGTTTACTCATAAGACCACATTCTAAGTCATCCATTTCTCAGACCTACACCTCCAGCTGCTAATGCAGCTGACCGCATGGCCCCATGGTTTATTACCAGAAAGTGGATTCGCCAAAGTCAAAGCTCTTTTATAGAAGAGAGTGTGTAATACTAAATTCACCACTGGAAGTCAGACAGAAACAGAGGTGAGAATCTTCCCCTTGGCGAGCTCGCCCCTAGCTTCACTGATGCTAGTAAGTGCCCTGGAAGAGAAAGCAGCCTGGATAAGCACAGATCTCGCACACAGCACTCTCCTCCCAGCCGGATGAGGAAAGCCGTGCTTGGCTGGCTAGGCTCTTCTCCAACTGTCTGGTGATCGTGAATTCTGCAGGATCACGTTATGGCAAAAGCAATGTCCGCTGAGTCAAAATTAAAATTCTGATACAAGCCTTGTTTACATAATGATAAGCATTCACAACTCCTACTGTTGAAAATCCAAGTTATACATGTTCAGTACTTTCAACAAAAATACAAAAAAAAAAAAAAATCAAGCCTACACCTTGTTTTTCTACAGAGAAGCTTTTGTCCTTCAAGTACACCAAGACACTTCAGCATGGAAGAATTTTTAATGAAAAAAAAAAAAACCAAAACAAAGATACTGTAATTGCATTAAGATATAAACCAGGATCAACGGTAGTTGCTATTAAAACACTACTGACCTTGACATATTCCACTCTTTACCACAAGATGATAATTTTGCTGAGTGGTAGCCAACTCTGAAGAAATTATTTGAGTACTAAGAGTAGGATAAAAAAAACCCTGAAAAGCTGAAACACAGTCACCTTCTGAAGCCTTGAGAAAAATGTTTGGTTTTCTACACTTTAAAGTCAGGAAGTTTTTAATTTTATTTTTTTAAATAACTACACATTTCAGTTTGTGGTAACAATCACATCTTTAGAACACAGAGAATTAAACATGCAAATAGGTTCTTTTGCAACATGCTGCCTAATAATGTCAGCTGCTCCAGTACTAAGCAAAATGCAAAGTGGTAAGATTAAAAATTCACAGTGCTTTTGAGCATTCAGATTTTTACTTGATTCATAGATTTTTAAGGCCAAAAGAGAACATTAAGATCTGTGAATCTGACCTCCCAAATAACACAGGCCAGAGGATTCTGTCTAGAGATTCCTGTATTTAACTCAATAAATCCATGGATGAGTTAGAGCACATTTTTTAGAGAGACAGGCAACGCTGGTGTAAAGACTCCGTGTGATGGAGTATTTACCACTTTCCTTGATAAGCCAGAACAACCTGAATTACAATAGGTTTTAAAAATGTGTCTCACTTCCCACTTTAATCCTTCAGCTGCAAGCTTCTTGATTTTGTTACACCTACAGTAAAAACCCTCACGAATACCCCACCACCTCTAGGTGTAGGTAGTACTGACTGAAGAATTAAGTAAAATGAAAGTGTCAGTTTAGCTGACTCTCTCACGCCCTGCACACATTAGCTTGTTCCCTTCTGAGCGAGTGCCCTTCAACAAGAACCATGGACCCACGAGGCAGGATAGCTTTTTCTGGGGAGAGTGGCAATGCAGCCAGCCACTCTAGGGGTACAGGCCAGTACCTGGTGCCTGACTGGCCTGAGGGTGAGGATATTTTTCCTGGTAAAGTCCACAAGGAGTATTAATAGACATATGGGACATGTTCCATACCACAATGGAAACATCTGATGAGAAAGGGGCTCTGCGCTGCTAAGCTTTCTCCTCTGCTACTGCAGGCAACAACGCGGTCTAGAAGTCTACTGTGTTTCATTCCACTGTAGTAGATTTACTATTGTCACTGGAAAGTTAGTCAATAATTGGATTCATCTAATGATTAGAAACATTCTAATTTCCACTTCAAGTTCAATGGGTAAAGTTTGATCATACCCATTGTTCTTATCGCCCTATAGCTTAACCAGCTCTTTACCTTCCTCCTCAATTGTATCCACTGCAGCAACTTCATGAATCTTCCCAGAGTCTTCTTCACAGAACTAAAATAAGTCAAGTTCCTTTAATTTCCTCCTATAAAATACCCTTTCACAAAGCCTAAAAAGATCAGAAAGCTTTCTCTTACTTATTAAATTCTTGTACTGTTTAGTGTTACAGGATCAGAGCTACCAATGACATTCCACGTGAACAAATCATTGTGAGACCTCAACAGTAGTAATACTTCACTGTCTGCCCACTTACAAATCTTCTACATTTGTTTTGCAGAACTGCATCATTACCTGTTCTTTTGTCAGTACCACACTAAATGCAATTCCTCACTTTCAAGTATGGACACGTTGAATTTGGCCATATTAAGATAACCTGTATCACCCAACTCATCAAGCTTCTCTCAAGAATACGGACACCAACAATAAACTAATAGTTAGTATTCCATTTGCACACAATTACTTCTGCAAGCTCACCATTTACACAAAAAGATGCTTGAACTGGCTTCCTCCCTAAAATAGCAAACGCGAACTACTGGCAAGGTGTTCTAGAAAACTGCTGTGGTTTAAGATTCATTCCAGCACTAGGTGAAGTGAAACATTGAACTTTCCCTGCAGGTCAGCAAATAGAGATCAGGACACAGATTAAGTTTTGCTTATGTTTGCATTATAATAGTATTGTCTCCACAGTGATCTAAGACAGAAAACAGTAACACTTGGGCTGTCAGTAAAACGATACTAAACATAGATAATTTTTGACTCAATCGTTGTTTTCATGGCATTTTAAAGGGCTATTGCAAAACTCCCACTTAATTCTAAACATCAGGAATGATTGTTGAAGAGTTCCTTTTCAAAAATGCCACGACACAATTTATAAAACCTAAAAAGATTTATCAGCTTGCATTTTTATCCATCCAATTTTCACCACTAGATGGTGCAAGATAGTTACACAGGACAGGCAAGAGAACTTCCCAAAACGTGCAAACTTGTCTCATCACCTTATTTTCTATTTTGTAGATCTAAGTTAAAAAACAACAACCAAAAAAAAAAACCAAAAAACTTTTTCACTTGGTTCTTTATCAAAATCACATATTTTAAAAGCAATCAAATATACCTATTATTTGGACACGTATTCAGGACCATTCAGACAATACCATAGATAACTGAATTTGATTCCATACTCACAATATATGTCTTCAAAATGAAGGGGAAATATCAAAATGGGATATAAAAGTCCCATGTTTTTAAAAATCTGCAAGACAAGGTGCTTTGCATTTTTCAGTGATGTGGACAGAAGTATTGCATGAGGCCTCTGACTGTCTGATACACTCGGAACTATGGTTGCATGCACTTATGGTTTTCTTGGCTAAAAATTCAATTATATGTTTTTGCAAGTACAATACTAAAAAAATCCTCTCAACTTACATTTATATTCAAAAAAAACACCACAGTTTGTAAAAAAAAGAAGTAAATTTATATTTTATTTACGGTTGCAGTTCAAGTGAACTGTTCAGACATCATTTTCAGATATTATGTCTACTGTTTTGAATGTTAGCATAACAATGAAATAAACACACACCAAAAATCAGGAAAACAGTGAATAACATAGTATCTGTCAAGCAGAATTCAGGGGAGTTATCTTCTGGCTTATTGATAATAATCTGTCACACAAAATTGTTTTGTAATGTGATTACAGGCAGACAATGGCAAGTCTCTGTTGGTAAAGAAACTTAATGCTAGCTGCTGCTCACACAGATCCGACAGTGGCAGCTGCTTCCCAGGAAAATGGAGAAAAAGGGAATATTGAGAGGGTAAATTGGGAATTATTTTAGGAAAGAATAAGGGACCCATCATCTAGGTATTCTTTTTTTTTTCCCTGTATGAAGATGTAAGACAAATCCAGTGCAATTTCAAAAAGCACTCTTCCAGAGTCAAGAATTCTTACAAACTTGTTTTTAAAACAGATTAAAATATTTTAATCTTCTCTCTTGGACTCTGATCACTTTTGTTCACATCACCCCTAAACTTTTTCCCCATTCTGAAAAAAAAGTAGATAAAGGCTTGCTTTCTTTCTGCATCATCTGCCTTCCAGATGTTCAGGCAGGAGCTCCAGGTAGGAGATTGCATTTGAATGCCTAAGAATGCATTTGCTGTAAGTGTTATAAATCTGCCTGAGAAGGATCAGCCTCAACTTAAATATTTTCCTTCTGAAAAACCTCCAAAATCATTCATCTAAGCCACTGTATCCTAGGAAAGAAGCTGCCAAGACAGAAACTTTCAGAATTATTTTTAAGGCTTCAAAATTTTCGCTCAGGGAAATTTAAAGGCCAAGTACTCTCCTTTAGTGAGTCAACATATTTCCAGTAACAGCAATGGCATTCACATCTGTTTTAAAAAGCCAAAGAAGGTGTCTTGACCCCAGCGTCTATACTACACAGATTTAACAGAAACTGCTGCCATATATATTCTAGTGCTTTTCTGTGGATTTGTGCTTCTACACTTCATTTATGGAGTCTTCTGATTATGGAGTCTTCTCATATTCAACTGTTCTGATCCATGTCATCTCAAGAATCAACGTTTGAGAAGACTCGCTGGAGTACAGATTCTAATATTTCTGAAGGAAGAGGAATAACATATTTGAATCTTCCTTTCTTCTCTTGGGCAGCCACAAAACTCACCTTCCTCATCGAGTGAGAGGAGAGAGGAGGGGAGGGAAGTCTGAAAAGAGGAGGTATTTTCTTGAATTTGTTAACCTTACACTTACTATAAGCATTTTATAACCATTTTATCACCATCTAATCTACAGGATAAAAGGAAAAATAAAATCAATATACAGACCTACCTGAAGGCACTTGTAACTACAGGCTGACATTCTTTTGAGACTTTTTTACTGGCCACCATTTTATGCAGCAGAGCCAACCGTTGAAGTCTAGGCTGGTATCACTGCATTAGATAGTTCTTTATCAAAAGCTAAGGCTATTTGGGGTTGGAAGATAAGGTTGATGGCATAGCTCCCCTAATTAGCAGGTCTAATGTGCAAATTATTAAGTACCTTTTTCAACTTCTGGTGAATGCACTTTGACAATAGTTTAATGGGATCTAAAAGCACATTACAGGATTGGAATCAATACGCTGATAATAGAATTTCTACCTTCTACTACTGACAGAGACAATAGAGCCCCTTTTGAATGTGTCTTTCATTGCAGATAATGCTTTTGTGCCACAATTGCTGGATGGACACTGCCATGAGGATAGCTATTTACAATGATAGATTTATGATGCATTTATTGGGCACTAATTTATTAGAGGCTAAAGTGGTTGTTTAGCTGAAAACTAGAGATAATGTACACTGAACATAAGGAGTGCAAATTACGCTCTTTTCCCCAAAGTGAATTAGCCTTACCTTGACACAGTTAATTAGTATGCAATGGTTATACAAGAGAAATACCAGACAAAATGTATTTATCCATACGAGGTCTATTAAGATAATGAAATGAAATATAGAAAGTAACTTGTTGCATTAAAACCCAGAAGACAATGACAAGAACCAATTAGTTCTGTTGAACTACACTACCATGCAGTCTCATTAAAAGATGGTTAATACTTTGCAAGTATAGTGTTCTTTCTCTAAGTATAAACATAACAATATAGCATCAGAATATTTAATTCAACCTACATTTCATTTAGTTACTCAGAAAGTCACTATTATATTTAATCTTCCTTTTTAAAGTCATGCCAAACAATTAAAAATCAAGTCTTGATAATGCTAGCCATAGCCCTCAAAGAATTTTAATGAACAAATTAGGTTTCTTGGCAAGAATGCACTTTTTACAAGTTTTTGTTGCAGTAGGTAGAGTTGGACACACCTCTAACTTGGATCTCCTTGTATGTTATTTCTGAGCTATTTCTCTTTTCTGTGTCCTTCTACCTTACGTGTTGACATAGGTTCTAATTTGTGTGGCTAGTTTTTGGGACATACAGTGTAGATGTATGAGGTATGGGAACCACAAGCTCTCCAGATATTAGCTACTTCTCATTTTTAAATAGAGACTAAACTGCATTTGTATTAGCCGCTATCAACAAAACTATTACTTAAAGCACATTTAAATGAATGGCTTTAGAATACAAACAACAGACTTTTCCCCCCCCCAAAAAAATCCTAGGTTATATTGGAAACTATGTTCTTGTGCGTTTTGCAACCTAGTAACCAAATACATGGACACTATAGAACTCACTTCAGTATCACTTGACAGCACATGCTACAGCAGAGCAGAGTAGGTGCTCTAAGGTGCTTTCTGATACATCTGTACCACATGCCTTTATTTCAAGTTTTTGAGTGTTTTTCTAATGACGGCGCAGGTCAGAAGGTTTCATATAGGGAGTGTAACCCAGGGGAAAAAACGACATATGGCATATGTTTAATATGAAACATTACTTATACCAGGCAATTGTTGACTCTCCCCCTCAGTATGATTCAGGAATCCCAAATCGGAGGATACTATTATAAAATTGTAATGCAATCCAGGTTTTTGGATCTTCCAAAATGACAGGAAATGGATGACATAAAAGTAAAGACGAAGCCCGAGCCCAATGCTGTTAAAGCAGAAGTCTCAGACATCAAATTTGCTATGATTTAAGCAGCAGTAGAGAACTCAACCTAACAATTCCCAGGACTACCTGCTGCATCTCAGAGGTGCTGCACCTTCTGTGAGATGTCCATAGTCCCAGGCCTCCCTGACCAACAGCCAAACCCAAGAGAACTGCTCACCCTCTCATATCGTCTGTTTCTTCTGCAAGAAACAAGGCTGAATTTAGGTGCTACTGCATTTCAAAATGGTGTCAGGTCTACCTTGTTCACCCAGTTATTAATTAAATACCAAAATCAAGTATAAGTAGGCCATGAGGTGATTCTGCCCCTCTATTCCACTCTTGTGAAACCCCACCTAGAGTACTGCGTCCAGCTCTGGAGTCCCCAACATAAGAAGGACATGGACCTGCTGGAGTGTGTCCAGAGGAGGGCCACGAGGATGATCCGAGGGCTGGAGCACCTCTCCTATGAGGAGAGGCTGAAAGAGTTGGGGCTGCTCAGCCTGGAGAGGAGAAGGCTCCGGGGAGATCTTATTGAGGCCTTCCAGTACCTAAAGGGGGCCTACAGGAGAGCTGGGGAAGGGCTTCTTACTAGGGCATGTAGCGATAGGACAAGGGGGAATGTCTAAACTTGAAGAGGGCAGGTTTAGATTAAACATTAGGAAGAAATTTTTCACTTTGAGGGTGGTAAGGCACTGGAACAGGTTGCCCAGAGAGGTTGTTGAGGCCCCATCCCTGGAGGTGTTCAAGGCCAGGCTGGACGTGGCCTTGGGCAGCCTGGTGTAGTGGGAGGTGTCCCTGCCCATGGCAGGGGGGTTCGAACTCAATGATCTTCAAGGTCCTTTCCAACCTAAACCATTCTATGATTCTATGATTAGTACACTATTTTAAATCCTCAAAAATGAAAGAGGAAGTATGACAAGTCTTTAACTAAGGAGGTTAACTGTATTAGCAAACACAGGCACGCTTTTAAAAATCTGGTGATGTTGATTTTCTACTATGAGCACAAGTGATCTTTAGTACAACAGAGCAAATAAAACTCAATCTAATTATATAGTACAATCACATTAAAAACTCATACTTAAGGACCTAAATAACTGGCCCGATTTTTTCAGCCCCTCAAAAAAAAAAAGGGAGGTTTTTTTAAAATAAAAGAATAGGATCTAACTTAAGGCCTTCTACTTTGAAAATTACAGCTAAAGGAGACAACAGTTAACTCACAATAAAGGGTTATTATTATTTGAAAACATTCTGATTGCCAACTCTGATTGCAAAATCAGACAGTACTTCTACAGTTTATATATCATCTAACTTTTGCAATTATTTGAAGTGCAATCAAAGAAACAACATAAAATATTTTGTTCAAGAAATTATCTCAGGCAATAGAACTTTTCATGTATGACTGTTAGAAAATAATCACTATAGCTCACTACTTAGAAGACCAGAGCTTTAAGTCATGAACACAAGTTCTTTTTTTAAGTACACAATTAGTTATTGTCTACTTCAAATATTGAGTCAGAATCCCTCACAGCACCTTTAACAGTTGTTTCTGATCACTTTTAAATTAAAAAAATGAGTTAGTAGGGATAGTGACAATTCCTCAGTCATACGTAAAAGAAAAAAAAAGGGAAAGCCATTCTTACCTGTGCTTCCCCAAGGTCATTATTTACCACAGTGAAGTTTAGTCCAAGTTCTTCCACATCCCCTTCATAGCTCTTGAGAAAAAGCAAATTCTTGTACATTTCTGGATCCAACGAAGCTAAATGATGAATGTCAACATCAGCACTTGTCCCCAGTAATTTTGAGAGGAAAAAACTAGCAAATGGAAGCTCCACCAGCATATTTTCATAAAGAGCCTGAAAAACAAAGCAATTAAAAGCACATTAGATTTTATTGTTGTACATGCAGGAATTCTGAAGGCTACTGTCTTTTTCTCAACTTGCTGGTAATTCCTTCTTAATTTGGTGCCTGAATAGAACCTTCTGCTATGGCAATAGCCCAGATATTGCATGAATTTAAAAATATTCATCCAAGTTTGAAATTCAAATACTCTTGTTAAATACTAAGCTCCCAAATGTCACAAATTAAGTATGTGTGATTTAGAAGGTAAGGTCATTGCTCATCTGCCACTAATCTTCTTATTCAATGCATGATAGCAACCAGGAAGTGCATCAATTGCATAGATTGGCAAGAAAAGCAAAGTTTGCCGAAGGACAATGCAACTGCATTAAGTATGTCTTCCAATAAAGTTAGCATCTCTACCTCCATTAGCATCATCACAAGCAGTATTTCTCCATTCATAGCAATCGCTACATGTACAATAGTCTGGCCCTTAAAAATAACTATGTAAAACCAGTACATTTTAAACTAATCCAAATAAACTATTTCTCTTGTACGTTAGACAGACTTATCACCACATACTTTCGGTGAACTCTACTGCTTAATGGCATCATCAAATCATCATAATTTCCAAGCCAAGTGCTTCCCAGCTATGACTGTATCATATATCCTATCCTTCCTATACCTAACACTGTTACACCTGTCAAAAGATTACTGAACCAAAGATGAGCCTGACCCAAATATGCAGCACTCATGAAAAGTGTATTTTTACTATAAACTGAGTTCCCTCAAGAATTTTCAAAAACGCACAAAACTCCAGCAACACCCCTCTCAGTTGGATCTACTGTATGACCACATTTTGATGTAACACAAAGCAACTTTGCATATTCTTCTTACTGTAAGTAACAACTTCTTGTTGACTGGAGGAAAAAAGTACTTATGGTAGCTCTCAAAAGGAGAGAGATGGAAACTTAAGGACTAGAAAGCATGACATAATTTAGAGAAAGCCTACATGAATAAAGGAAAAATAAAAGACCGTTGCCTTCAAAAAAACCTATTCCTGAAACATACTGTCTGTGCATAGCCTTTCCCATTGTCCCATTTGTTTGCCACATCAGCATCTCTAACAATGACGACCAAATCTTTACGGTATCATTAATATCACTGCCAGGCTGATCAGAAAAGGCATCATCAACATAACACCATTGTTTGTTCTCTTTTTACTCTTCAAGAGCATTACTTAATTCCTCCATAATCTACTGCAAACTTAGAAAAGGAAGCACAATGAGCAAAAAAAAAAAGGAAAAAAGAAGAATAAATGTAGCAGTAATCACTCAATGATAGTCCAACAAAGACGCAAAGAAAAATATACAATTCCTTAAACTTTTGAAAGAATGTTTCTATGAGGTGAGTTAAACCTTGGAGAAAGAATTGAGAATAACGAGTTCAAAGCCAAAGGGTGCATTATATTTAGAGCTATATGATTTATTCAAGGTGTAGAAGTCGAAATCCTCATTTGTATAGTTGACTTTAAAAGCAAACTAGAGGGATAAATCATTAATTTGCAATGTATAAGGTCAGTGTTTGCTGTTCCTGCATTAGTAACAATAAAGCCATTGTAATTCCTTAAATATATCAAAGCAACCCGAATTTAAAATGGAATTCCATCTATGACTCATAAAATGTAAATGTAGAGGTGTAATTTTTTACACAAGGCAGGTTTAAGCCTTTAGAGCATTTAATATACAAGGACTAATAAATGATAGCACTAAAAACTATGATCACATCAGCTAAATGGATTATAAATTAAATTTCCATAATGTATGCAACTGAAATACAAATGTAGACATAAATCAAGGTATTTTCTAAACACAGGTTAATTACACAAATTCAAAACCTGTCTATTTTTTATGCAAAATAATCCACTTAGCATTTTTCAAACTGGTCTTAAGTCTCAGCCACTTGCAACACTTGATCCTAGAAGCCTATCAATAATTCCTTGTCAGGAAAAACCAGCAATAGGTATATTGAAGAAACTTGTAAGTTATTTTTCAAGTGTCTGTCTTTTATGAGTGTTTATTGCTAGAAATTGTGCCAAAATGATCTGAAATAAAAAGGATTAATTATAGTAGAAGCTTTTTAATATAAGTGAGTGCAGCTGCAATGCAATTAATGCAAATTGTGACGCTATCAGGAAAATAAATGTGAACAACATCACTGGCTATTTCTGTTTGCTGCCAAATAACTTCAGTAATTTACTACATTAAGAATCAATAAAAAAAATAATGCATTTCAAATGCATCACTATTAATCTTCAGGTATTTCCAAAGCGAACATTTATAACTTCATCTAAAAACTATATAAAGCATTTTTAAATGACTAAATTGCACAACTTCAGAATAACTTTAATTATTCTTTCTTCTATTAGCTAAGTGATTGCAATATTAAAAACAAAGTATTTTTGGAAACAAGACAAACAGTAGTGTTTTGATTAGTTTGAAAGTCAAGTTATCCTAATGAAGTTGAATAAAAATGCACTAAAACTGTGGTAAATAAGATCATGATAAACTTCATTTTTGTTTCAAAGATGTAAATTACACCATTACAGCTCCAGCACTGTGCAGAGATACTAAGAAATGCTGTGAACAATTGAATATGACTAAATAAAGTGAAACTTTTTTCAGTTTCCATCTAACTTCCCTGTTTCTCAGTCAGCATAAACTGATCAAACTAACTGTTACTGCCACCTGTTCCTGCCAGAGCAATGAAACAAATCAGCTTGCTCATTCAACTGGGTTTATTTGCAAGTAGAGTAGTTGTATAGTAGAGGTTTCATGAGCATTACAACATGCTGAAAATAAAGTTCAAAATTTGCAGATTATTTGTGCTGTGCTTTGTTTGGGGTGTTGGGGCGGGGTGGGGGGTGTTGGTGGATACAGCATGGACACTGTTTGAAGTGGACCTTTCTTTCAAATCAGAATCAGATCCAGCTCACAGCTATGGCTGAAACTAGGCAGGAACAGCAAGACCATTTGTTTCAATGGAAGCACAACCTTAGAGCAGCCAGTTGCCCATGGAAGTCCACCCTGACGGGTATTTTCCTTATTGCAGCTAATCTAATGGCCAAAAGGAGAGATTTACTCCTCTCTCTTCCCTTAGTGAAGCATCTTGGGGAGCTTCAAGTTACCCGATTTTAAGCTTTCTTTTTCTGCCTGTCGAAGTCTCTGAACTGGCCTTCTGCAACATCAACATAAAGGCAGCAGAAGCGCAGCATCGGTGACAGGCAAGGGAATGCTGACCACCTCTTATAGAGCTGTCAGATTAATTAGCTGCAATATGAAGCTGCATCATTAGAGTACATTTATATATGTACTTTAATACAATATAAGGTCATGCTGTCCCCACGGTAGCAGTCCTCTTTTTTCCTCCAGCAGCCAATACGCAACAGCGTTCATGGAAGAAAACGGCTTGCTCTTCTAGGGAGATGACTTCTTCTGTTTGACTGTAAATCCGAAGTTCCTGTTCACACACTGCTTCAAGAGATCAAAACCAGCAAGTTTAACCAATATGTATTTTAAAACTACAAACTTGAAGTACTCTCACCCTTTGACAAGTTTCCTTTAACTCTTATGGTCAACCTATGGGACCAATACCATTCTATGATGAATTCTAAGAGTTCGCATTCCCAACTTTGCTATCTAACAAGCCCCTCACTTGACTTCATTATCCTGTAGTTCCATAAACTGCAATTAACTTACATAAAGCAAAAAATCCAGACAGGAAGGCATGAAAGGAGCAATTGGTGATCAAATGTGACATTAGACTTCTAGTTTCTAACATTTAGATGCTGGGGTGGGGTGGGGTGGGGTGGGGGAGAATAAACACCTTAACAGAGCCTGTATACCTCTGCCTCCTCAAAAGGCTGGGGGTATTAGCATGCTCCTTTCACGAAAGTGCAATTTGCAGATGGAAGCGTGGGGCAAGACGCTAGTCTGAAGCAGAGACAGGGATGTCTACATCAAGGGCAATCACACAAGTGTCACAAGGGTAACACATTCCCAGTAGCTAAAAGGTTATGTCTGCTGAAAGGGCCAACCTGGATTTCCCAGCACTATTTCAAACTCATGTAGGTTAGGGATGCTCTTTAGGCAAAATTATGACATCTCTAGATAACCATTAAAATAACTTAAAAGCTTCTGAAACAACAAAACAAAACAAACAAATCTGGTTTTCGGTAACAAATTATTTTTGGTACTCTTCAGCCTGGTGTTTTCTCAATTATCTCAAGATGCCTTGCTAGTCTTCTTTTATTTATTTATTTACTTAATTAATTGCTAAAAGAAGGTTTTATTCCCTGGTTAAAAGGCCAAGAGCAATTATTTCACTATGGAAGAAGTAGTATTCAGTAAAAGGAACTTTACACACCTCCCCCACCTCTTTGCGTGAAGGCCTGTAGAACACAACAAAATAAAAAACGAGCAAAATAACAGAAAGCCTACTGTGGTTAGTAAGTTTTGACTTCACACACAAAGCACACAGTCTGAAGTCTATTGTTTCTCTTTTAAATAATATTAGCTATTTGCGATTACAGTATTGTTCAACTATAATTGACTGCAACATGGATGAGCTGTAAATGCCTTTACTCAATTCAGTAACACAGATCACAACTTGGTCATCTAAAGGGAAAAATACTATGTTCAGATACTTACGAATATACTGAATGCATTCATTAAATACCTGGGAACAAGGAATGGTTCTTTAAGGCAAGCAACTTTCGGAATACAGCCATGCAATTAGTAGCTTTAATATATTATGGCAGAAGGATCTCAGCTGGAAGGACAGCTGTATACAGTACATAGTAAGAAAGGAAGAAAAATGACACAATGCTCTGGGTAAGGAGGACCTTTTTCTTGTTTTCAACATAATATCTGACTGGGACTATACATGGTAAAAATCACAATATTATTTAAGCACTACATGGCCACACGAGGTATTGTTCAGGTATGACTCCAAGATTCAGGAAACAGCTCTTCAGAAAAAAAAAGAAGGCTTTGCGCCATGTTTTAAAACTGGACTAAATTTAAGCTAGTCTAGTCATTTTGGACAAATGAGCTGTAGATAGCAGAGGTTACATGAGCATTACAATATGCTGAATAAGGTTCAAATTGTGTAAACATATTCACAGATGAACCAACTAAACCTCCCTGACTGTGAGGCAGCTTTAGTGCCTTCACTTACACTTTCAGGTCTACAATTACTTATCTCATTTATTATTTCAACTAAAATCTTTCTTAAGAAAAATAATTAATCAGTCATTGCTCCTACTTTCCATTAATCCTTTACAACCCAGAACTGTATTTTAAAACCTAAACAATGCTAAAGTCATACCCCTGGAAAGACACATGGCTTATGGGCCGAGGCAGTACATGACTGGGTTTAAATTCAGATATTTCCCTAATCAGGCCCCAAGACCATAACCCTTTCTATTTCAGTCATTTTAAACAGATACTATTAAATAATACTTAGCACTTACAGAGTGCAATAGATCTTCAAAGCTGTACAGAACCATTAATAAAAATGATAGAAAAATAGCAAAACCATTAGAACTTCCTTCTACCTTATTATTTATATCCTAGAAATAACTCATCACTCTCACAATGCCTTTTGGGCCAGCAAAGACTTTTCTACCCTAATGAAAAAGATAAAACTAAAAATATATTACATTAAAATTAACACGTACTCGTATTTTTGAAGTAGTCTTAAAGCTAGTGTTCAGTAATTTTAAGACAAAATAATTTCTTATCGATATACTTAATAAGGTATTTTAAAGTGAGCAAAAACAAATTGATACTGTTCCTAATACCAATAGGATAAAATAAAACTAATTCTATCAGGTGGGTGTCACAATGCAGTATGTCTGCTACCTGACAGCTTTAAGTCACTGTCTTTCAGTTCTCTGAGCTCTACAATAGCAGAGACCTCTAGATGCATTCTTATCACCAGAGTAATGGAAAATCTGGTACATTATCTTCCCTATATGACTGCAAAAATTCATGGTGCGCTTTTTGTTCAAATACTGGATGCCTTTTCTGTCTTTTAAAAAAACGAGGAGTCCAAAATTCCACAGCTAGATGCCTGTAATTAGGCTTCTGAGAGAGCCTTAATTAATACTCCTTGTGGCAGTGCTAGTATCCTCAGATTTAAAAACTTTTTTTTCCCCCCCAGAAAAAATAAAGCCTTTTGTAAATTGGTTTTACTTCTGATTTCCGACTAACTGGAAATTTGAAGGTCAATAAGTACAAGTTCATAGAAATTCCAGAGATTTGGGGTAGCAAGACTCAGATGCAAAGGGCCTGCCTGTCAAATTTGCTGTAGTCAGTGCAAATACCTGAACTGGCTGCAAGTGTGTGATAAGCACAAAATGAACTCATGACTGACTCATTAACATGTTACCATAAAAACGTAGGGATCCACTCCCAAAGCCTCCATTGGAGCATATCAAATATAATGACCTTGAGTTAATTTTTAATTTAAAAATGGAAAGTCATGCTAGTATTTTTATTCTAAGAACTTAGGATGTACTTAATTCTATTACAAGAATCTTTATTACCAAAATAGAGTGCTTTAGAAATGTTGGTACTTGCAGAAAACCACCACTTCATCGGCTTGGTACTTTCTTTCTGTTTTAATAGGAACAGTTACCTCTGTAACTTATGCCATGTATGTGACATAAATTGTTGTCAATGTCATTTGGGAGGTTGTGAGGGACAGGAGAGGGAAAGACTAGAGGTACCTATGGATGCACTGGATAACTGATAGTTATCATTCACTACTGAAGTACCAGTAAAGGTTTAATAGATTTTTCTTGTCTCAAATTTAAACATAATTTAGTAAGAACTGAAGATAAAAAGAAGATATCTCCTCCTTATTTAAGTTCTAACCTCTGAAAAAATGAAACATTTACTACTTTATAACTAACCTCTGGATATGCTTCTAAGATAAATCTGTATTTTAATAGCAGTGAAACTATTCATTTTTGAAGACAGTTCAAATAGAATAAAGAATTTCAGTAAATATTCCAAACCTAATTGACTGAAATGGATGTAGGTGTTCCCAACTGTGAAAAAAGATCAGGATACCATTACCACACACTCTAACTGTTTATTTATTCCCTGTCTAGGAACCTGATTTAGAGGCAATAAAATGCAATCAGTACACAAACCAGAAGCAGGAATCATCTGCTAATGGAACTTTTAATTGAGGAGTGACCACTGACATGAGGTAATTCTTTCCATGCAGAACTCCTTGCAGAGACCTCTATGCACTTTGTCACGGTAAACAATCACTAACATATGCATTAAAGAAAATTTAAATACATTATGACCCAATAAATATCACAATCCATCAATACACACTTTTCCTTCCTAAAGATTTAGAGTTAAAATACCACTTTTCAGTAGTCTTTTAGTGCTAGACATATATTTACAGGGTTAGTACTAACGTAGCTATTTGTAATCAAAAGATAATTGGTTATGTTAAATGAACCAGTACACAAAGGAATTGTCAGGCTGAATAACAGTGTCAGAAAACAGATTCAGATTAGTTTACATCTACATTCATAAATCATGAAATAACTTCCATAAGGTATCAATTTAGCCCTCTTATGATTGTGTTTCTGCACTGTAAATGTGTAATTAAAAGAGCATGCCACTTTACGCGGTAAATTCCTGGTTTGGTTCCATTTCAGATGATTCAGGATTTCCTGAGACAAATAATCAGCTAACTTGCTTTTAAGCAAAATGCTGAGTCTACAAAATTCAGGGTAACCGAAATGAATAAAACAAAAAATTTATACAAGTTACCTCCTCTTTGTATCAGTATCACTAATTCCATACCTACCTTTCTAGGTACTAGTAGTATCAATTGTGGTTGCAGCACAAATCAATTAAGAGTGTACTGATTTAAGCCAAGCCAAAGTGGATCTTAATTAAATGGACAATAAGCAAAGGGAAAGGGTAGCCTAAAAATCAGAAGAAAAAAAAAAAACCCAAACCATTCAACAGTCAGAGAAACAGAAAGAGTAGCAGCGCAACACTTGATGCGCCAGCCTGTCAAATATTCAAAACCCAGTTACTCTCCTTGTAGAGTTTTCTTGCTTTGTTTTCTCTCTACAAGCTTTTGGTGCAAAAAAGGCACACAAATATGTCACTAGAAACATTTGCTTGAAGGTTTTAACTCTGTATGTGCAGTTTATTAATGATTTAAAGAGTTTAGGATCTGATCCAGATCTTGCTGTGAAAAGACTCCCACCAATTCAAACCATTTTGGGTAAGGCCCCAGAATGATAAAGAACTACTTTAGTTTTTTTGCAAAACAAATCCTGTAGACGCTGGTAATCTTAGAATTGTACCTTCCAGCCAGGAATAATACCTCACACGACAAATCATCTATCACAGCTCTATTCAAAGTTGCAAACTGGAACCACAAGTCACACTCTCTGAGATACAGAAAAGTAATCTAATCAATAATTAACGGTCCCACACTCACTACTAGGGTAATAAAATTTGTATTTGATCTCCTTTTACCCTGCTAATGTTTCATTTTACCAAAAGACATATAACTTTTTTCTTCAATTATGTATGTTTAACAACATTTAGATATGTGCACAGAACAGTTCGTAGTATCTTAAATCAGTACAGTAACCTATAAAAAGTCATATGAAAATAAACAACTTAAACCTTCATCAATATAATATCCATCAGCCCACGCAAATTACTGACCTCCTATATAACATTAACAATCAAAGACTAAACCTAGATTGTCTCGTCTATCCTTCATCAAAATAATGCTAAAGTTCAAAATAAACACTGGTTTCTTTTGTTCAGTCCCTGCTGTTTCTTCTACTATCCAAGTTCTTGATTTGGATCCACAAAGGAAGGACTCCGTTCAAAACAACAAATCAAAACACAACATTTTGTTCTTTATACCGCCTTCCCAACCATTTAAGACAACAGCTAAGTCTTGACAAAACAAATTTAATTTTTTTCAGAAATCTCCAGTGTCTTCCAAGGACTGCAGATTCTATTGCTTAGGAAAAACAGACAATATTGTATTTCAAAGACAGTGCATATGTGCTTCAGCAACATGAATGCATGGCTCGCTAGTGCTTTTCAATATGCTGGAATAAGAGAGCAGAAATGGAGATGGCTGAATTCAGTGTAACTGAAGATACTGAGCATATTAGACAAAAATCTCTCGTGTCAGAGAGAGTCACTTTGTTAAAGGTGCAAAGACAATCATTGCAAAACATAATACATGCAAGAACTAGCAGATTTACATCAAAAAGGAAGAGGAGGAAACCATAAAAATTATCATTCTAATCTTTCTATGGACTTCCTGCCATATTCTTAAACTAATGCTGATGTTTCATGAAATTTAAGTACATTATCATAAGAATTATCTACTTGACGTCAAATAACCCCAAATGCAAAGAATGTCCTTTTCCACAACACCTGTCACATTAACATAATTTAATAAATGCAAGGTGGAAATGGAGACAGATAAAATGGTACACAAATCTGAGTTTAGGCCAGAACATGGTGAAGTTCAGATTTTAATTCTGTATCTGCCACTGTTCTACTGATCACTGTTTCTGGTGACACGGTTAACTAGTGTTTCCCTCTTTCCAGATTTGCAGCAGACCACTGAAGAGAGAACAGAGAAAAAAGTACAGAGAAAAAGTACAGTACAGAGAAAAACCTCACTGAAGATTCACAAATGTTGCTTCCAAACTTCCCTTCTCCGGCTATGTTGCTCAAAGCTTTGGCAGCCTGCCAGGGCAACAACTTTCCTGTTCTTGTGAGCCAAGTCCACTACGCTGCCGAAGATGCAGCAGCAAAGTCTGCACATGGAAAGATTTTTAGTGCTGACAGAACTACTGCATGTGGTAAGGAAGTTAAAGCAAATCAGGTACCTCCTCACAGCCCAATTCTACCTACTGTTAGAGCAAAAGGATTATAATGTCCCATCCATACTTCTGAGACACCACATGGAACAAAAGGACTTCACAACAGGACAACAGAGAGGAAAACAGAGAATTTGAGGCTAGAACAGCTCTGTCCGAATGTCCCCGACAGCCCAGGACACCCTCAGCTCTCAAGCAAAGTCTGGGACTCAGAAAGTCACTGCTGTGCTTCCAGTGGGGGAAACAGCAAGGTTCAAGTTTCAAACCCTGCCAGCGGAGGGAGACTGCTACCAGAAGCGAGCATGGTAAACTGAGCTTTTACTTTTAAGGAAGAAAAAGGAAAAAGCTTAAAAGCTACCACTGTTAAAATAATATTTACATTACAGAGTAAAGTCACTGAAAGTTCAGAAATGTAAACTTTGGAAGTGTTTGAGTAGCTGTTGTTTAAGCAAACTCATTTGTTTGGTTTTTTTTTTTTAAGAATGATTTCAGACAACATATGCAATTACATGATCACGTGGTATTATTTCTACAAAACCTTTTGCTCATTCAGTGATCAGTAAAAGTTGCACAAACAGCCACACAGTTTGTTTCGTATATAGATTTCAATTTCTTTGCTAACTACAAAAATACACCCCAACCAGTCAATCATTTATCTAGGTTTAAAATAATTTAAATTTTTAGAGACACCATTTTTAAAGGTAAGTTTTAAATTTTCAGATGTTTCTACTTCTGAACTGACCAATTAACACAGAAGATGTCAACCCGTTAGAAACTTCCTGCTGAAAAGACAAACCGAATTAGGTGTAAATCTATGGTACTGAAAGTTAAATGCATTTGGATATTAGTATGAAACTGTTACCAAGAGACAAAGAATTTCTATAAATTATTATATTTTAATGTATTTGTTTTCTGATAACATTGAAACTTCTTGCGTGAGAGTTTTTGGTGGCAGCGCTCTTTACATACTGGTTTCCACAAATAAGAAATTGCTGTGGATGCCTGATTGCTTCCTTTGCACTATATCTATTTTGTTTACAAAGGGGCTTTTAATAATCCACTATTGCTCTCAAATAACCCTGTGCAAAGCATAAAATGGACACATTTTTGAAAATGGGTGAGTGAGTATTCAATAACTTAACCAAGATCACAATACTGGCAGGTTTTGAATAGTATGGTCGTGCCTTATCTTTCTGTTTAATTCATCAAGTCTCTAAATACACTACTAAAAAGGTGTCTGTGCACCTGGGCAGGGGTAATTATTAAGTAACACTGTCAATTCTTACCTTATGTAAACATACTGCAAATACAAAAACAATTTATGCTTTCAAAATGTTAAGTAATAGATCCTCTGATTTTAAAAAGACAAAACCAAAACTATACTTTTAGCACTCTATGGGAGATAAAACACATTTTGCAACTTCCATCTAATATTTGAAATCTAATTACAGAAAGCAATGTGTAGTTTTGACAGAGGAAATTACAGATTGAAAATTACAATCTTTTTTTTGAAATAATGCTCCAAACTTCCCCTTGACAATTCAGCCCTGCCCCATTCCTAGGTAAACATTTTTGGAGTAAATAACTTCCTCACTATACCACAGCAGTATTCGCTTCCCCACTCCAAAAAATTATAGATGCAGAAAGAAAATGAAGCCTTGGATATGTAACATAGATCATAATTACAAACCACTGTATTAGTACTGAATCCATCTCCCATTAAGAGCAGGAACATCCTTCAAAGATTATTTTATTGAAAAGGCTGATTTGAAATTTTTATTATTTAACAAGTTTGGATATTGCAATAGCTAGGATGCATTAGCAGAGAATTTGCCTACAAAGTGGCAGTTTAATCTAAATCAGTTGTCTGGCAAATCTAAAGAACAGCACTCTGTTTCAACAACGCAAGTTTGCCAACAACATCCTCTTAAACTGCTTCCAGCTACGCTAAAAGGACATCCAACTGTATGTGAAATCTCACTGCAAATCAGCAGGATTTTTACCCTCCAAAATAACCCAGGCAGTTAAATGGGATTTTTACATCTTAAATACCTTCAGTTTTAGACAGCTGAGTAGCGATCAACACATTTTTTTCCTCAAATTGAATTTATATTCCAAACTTTGTTTCACAATTATTAGCTTTACAAAAATTATTTCAAGGACTTAGGAGGAAATGGCCTTAGTACTAAATCTGACCATAAAAGAAAACTGAGTGTAACCGTTTCTCTCTTTCCCCCCACCCCCCTTCATTTTTCATCTAGCTCAACAAGTGTTGAGCATTCACAACACCAAAATACCAAGCACTAAAACAAAGATGCAAAATGTATGAAAAAAACCAAACAGAGTAAGTGGAAGTTACCATACTTAAAAGCCATATGCAAGTTAAGTGCTCATAGCACATTTTAAATGCCAGCAAGAATTGTATACCTCACACAACTAGAAACCCTTTCTTTCTGAAAATATTGATTTCATATATTCCAAATGATGAAAATGTAATGCAGTCAAATTCCAGACAGCTCCAGGTTTGAAAAAAAAAAAAGTCACCATAAGCAGAGTAGTTCTATTGGCTTCAATCAACTTAAAGTTAAGCAAGAGGATAAACACAGAAGCAGACATATGCACTCATTGCTCAACTGGCAGTCAGGGTGTCTCTGTTAGTTTTCCTCAACTCTAGAAAAATCACCTCTTTTTCCCAATCTACCCCTATGTAAAAAAAAAAAAAAAAATTACTGAATAATTTCAGTATTGCCACAGCTTTGTATCATACAACACTGTTTTTACCTTTCCAAGCATTCTTCCAAGAAAGTAGTAATGTCGAGCGTAAGAGTCTCCAACAAGCATCTGTGCAGCAGGGTTAGGGTAAAGAAGTCCCTCATTGGTGGTCTTAAAAAATCCCTGGTTAGGGTTAAATCCTGATTTAAGTAGTTCATTCAGAAATTCTCTGAAAATTCCACCACCATCAATACCAGCTTCATCAAGACCATGTGCATTAAGTAAGTGAACACGAATGCGCTTTTTTAGGTCAGGTTCTGCAGAGAAAGGAGAGAGACAAACTCAAATACAACTATCTGCTTGAATTATGTTTGGATAAAAACACATGTAACTACACATACGAACATACCTACACTAACTTTATATAAATAATTGAACTAGTAAATAGTACTGTAGCAAAAATGTATTACTGGCTTGAATTTTGGAATATTCAGTATGTGAAACTTGCTTTGTACACAGGGTCTTGCTTTAAGAGCCATTAAAAGATGGAGCGGAAAGACATTAGGTAGGGGAAGAAAAAAAATCCTACAAAATATTTTAAAGAGGCCCATGAATAATTGGAAAACTTTATTTATATAAAAGATTGTGAATGCAAGGTTCAACTTTCTCCTGCCTGAAGGAATTGTCAATAAGCACTGCATTCCCTTAAAAGGGCTGACTGTTACACCACACCATTAAATAATAATCTTTGAAACTGAACTTAATATTTTTGATACTTTGGACTCGTTGCTATATCATGTAATTCCAGTGAGCAAGGTGTGGTAAAGATGGACATGTTCTGAAGGGAGGTGTTCTGATTGTTTCACAGAATGCTGCTACTTGAGAAAGCAAGCAATATTTAGTCCTTGAGCTATGTATACATGACAGGGAAGGAGGACCTTTTTGCTCAATTCACTGAAGGCTTCTGAATATCTAACCAAACACACAGCTTTTATTTAGACCTTAGCATTGACTACACCTGCGTTCCAGCAAAGCAACCAGTAACAAACCAGTAACAATAAAACCTTCTACTGCTTTGTGCTTCCACATGCTACAAATGCACACATTATGGATGGACAGTTGATGTTCATGAAAGAATCTTCAGGACCTTGTAACAACAGAATTTCTCCTGAACCACTGAGTGTCTTACTCACACTCTCCCATTAGCAAATGCCTCTACATCTACTAGTAACTTCCCATTTCACACTCAGCTAGTTTTAAAAATTACCTGAGTTCTTCACTCAAGTGAAACGCTCTCCTGCTCAAAAATTCTGCTGGCTGGAAATACAGGACAGCTGTTTTTAGCCACAGCACTGCAATAGGTCCACTATCTCATCACCATTCAAAACAAGAAAACAGAACACAATTCCATCGGCAAAAGAGACTCCCAAGGATACAGACACGCTTTGTCTGAAGGCTCCTCAGATACTGAGCATTAAAGTTTAAACTTTTATACATGGGAAAATGTTGTTTTAGTGCTTTAGTGCTTTTAAGTGCTTATAAAGAAAATCAGTTATTTCTATCTTCCTCTGTGTACTGACAACCAGATTCGTAGGAGGGTGAAATGGTCCAAAAAACAAATTCACATGTCAAAACAGGTGACCAGGTAGAGGTGGACCCCAAGTTAGTACAACCTCTGAAAAGAAGAGTTCAATTTTATAACTTATATAGCTAGAATGGAACTAAACTGTTACTGGAATGCAATGGAGGTTATTATGGAATATTGAAATTCCAATCACAGGGAAAAAAAAAATCAGAAATGATTGCACATTATTAAGCATATAACAACCAAATAAAAATACAAATGCACAAGAACCAATCTAGTACATTTCTGCTATTCCAAGCTTGTTTTCTTAATGATCTCAGTTAAGGTACTACCGAAACATTAACTTTGAACAGCTCTCTTCTCAGAGAATGTATACATGGTATGTCATGCACACATGCAAAAAAACAGATTTTCAGACTTCAATGGCCAACTACTACTATGGCTTCTCTGTACCTGTAAACAATACAGAAATCTTCACCTAGAGATTACTTCCAACTGCTTGCTACAAGCTTATTTGGTTCTCCCTGGTCACTGTTTTATGAGTAATTTTCTTCCTAAGGAAAGGCTAGAAACACGGTAAGAACAGTTAAATATTATAAACAAGCTGATGAGAACTTAATTGTAAACCTACCATTTTCAGGAGAAAGTTTATCATAAGCATCTTCATAAATATAATTTCTTCTGATAGTGACATTAATTCCATCCAAAAATGGCCCATCTCCTTGAACTTCTTGTTTATCAGCATAGATCAGTCTTTGAAAAATCTGTTAAAATGAGTCAAAAGAGAAAGCATGTCATTGTGCAGATCTAAATATTCAATGAGAGATGGTTATTCACTACTATTACTGTCTGTTGAGTTGCTTCTGGGCACTCACTTTCAAGTGATTTGTCTTCTCTCTCATTGAGCTGCGGAAACATAATACAGAGCCATGTCCCAGGGGAGGGAAGGAGAGGGGACAAACATGCAAAAAACTTTTTCGTGCTAAGATATCCTCAGTTCTTTCTACATAGAGAGGCTCATCTACAGACATTGTGTCAGTGATTCCAGTTTCCTCTCCCTAACTTTCAGAGTTCTGAAATGCAAAGTATTCAAAAACAAAGGGAAAAAAATCATGAGTATTTTGCACACACAGAGGCAATCCTCAATACTACTAAATTATTTTGTTGGTTTTTGTAATGCTTAGGAACATTCCCAGTAACAAGAATGAGGTATCAGTTCTCCTCTCAAGAGCAGTGAGCAAATCAAAGCAAAATAGTGGACAGAGCTGCCATATTAAGCAAGGAACCAGAGAATCACACCAATTCAAAAAAAGAATGCCAGCTGAAGTACAAACTGAACTTCACGTTGTCCCTTTGCAAATCTTCACAACAGGAACCTGTTACAGAGGCCACCTGAAGAGCACCTGTAGCTAACCATGTTTCTACTACACTAAGATATAGCATGGGAGGGGGCTGCCTAATGTATAACACTGTTCAATATAACCTCAATCCAGGGAGTGCCCATTTACTACATCCTCTCTTGCATCTTTCCCATATTCAATAAACAGTCTAGTACATTTTCCAAGGGATATAATCTCCCAATAATATCACAGACTGCTTTCTTAATTAAGAAGATTGAGTCTCCAGGAATGTTTAAAAACAACAAATTTACCACGAAAGAGGAAAATCTGAGAAAAGCAGGCAAAGCTAGAGTAAGGTGTCAAATCTACTGTTTCTATGGAAAACTGTAGCTACTGAAGGAGATGGTCTCCAAGCAGGAAGATTATAGCGTAGACAAAGCCAGATTCTTAAGGTACATAGGAGGATGACAAGAGAAAATAGTCATAAGCTGCAGAAAGAGAAATGATGAATGGATCTTAAAAAAAAAATCATGAGACTGATTAAGTATCAAAGGGGTTACACAAAGAGTTTGTGAAATCTCCATCTCTGGAGATAGTCAAAACTCAGCTGAACAAGTCCTTGCACATCCTGATCCAACTCTGAAGTTATTCCTGTATGAGGAAGGATGTGGACTATGGTACCTCCAGAGGTCCCTTCTGACCTAAATTTTTCTACAGTTCTACAACATCAAGACACACAGCCACAGGTACCTTTTCATGTACAGGCCATGAGAATATGCTCACCACCATTCTCCTTCCTGAAGCATGGCTAGATATGGGTTACTAACTATTGCTACAACACACTAGACAGAAAGAATCGCTTGGAGGTGTACCTCATAGCAAAATTCTTCTCGATACAGAGTTTGGACTCCTAGAGAATCCAATGTTCATGCATATGTTAGTCCTGAAAATAAGAACCCTAATGCATAACTGAAGTATTTACAATGACTTCAGACTAACACACAGAAAAGTAAGCAATGCTGACAGAAGTACACACCATAAGAATTCACATCACCATAGGCAACCTGATGGAAGTATTGCTTCAGTAAGTGAGAACCAAAGGCACTTGATACAAATTGGATTCATTACCTCCCACAGGTAAAAATCAGATTGAAAGGTGCACACCAACGTGCATTAAGGCTAAAGAAGATAACATCCCCCAGAGTCAGAAGGCTAAAGAGCCTACCATGAAACTGGACTCAGTAGTTGCCTGTAAGAGTATCTAGTATCTGGTAATTCAAGGTAGAAATCTCTTGAAGAAGTCAGAAAATGAAACAATACATGGAACAACGCACACATGGAAACAGCACTGAGCTGTATTACCACATTAAATTACAGTGTAATAGATGGCAACTGGTTGAAAGAAAAAAAACAAAACAAAACAAAAAAAAAACCCCAACAAACACAACAAGACCATGGTAGTGTATCTTCTTCCCTTATTGCAAGTTGTTTTGCAGGGGCAGTGGGAGACTCCAAAAGGATGTTGACTCCTACTATGGGATAAAAAGGACCACACTTGGTCCAAAAAGCAGTATAAGAGGATCTCCTCTTTGAAGTATGAAAGTTCAGTCTACAGCTTTATCTGTCTCTCCAAACTCTCATCATCCAATTGTTATTTCAGTTTTTGTGATAAAACCAAACAAGCTTTTATGAATTTCAGAAACTTAACATATATGCATCTCAACATAGCCTTAAGAAGTCCAGAGGTCGTAAACAATGACTAAACCATGACACAGAGATCCCTGCTTGAGGTTACTTCCAATTGTTTCCCTGTAATCCTAGTGCAATATTGCCATACAGTACTCAGATGTTTTGTTGGAACACGTTTCATAGAAGCCTGGAAAAAACACCCCTTTTCTACTAAAGCTGTCACTGTCTTTTTTGACAAATACGGATTTACTTTCCCTATGGAACTATTCTTCATTCCCTTGATGGTGTCTTGCAACTTAATGTTTCCATGACAATTCAGGGAGCAGTTTTTAAGTAATTGATACTGTTGACAACAAAAGCAGTTCAGAAAAAAAAAAAAAGTGTGTGTAACAGTAATAGCTTCTAAAAAATACGATGCAAACAAGTAGGTAATAGTATTAACAATGACATATTTAAAGTCTGGAAAACATTCAAAAGCAAATCCAATAATACAAGACTCTTGCAAGTTTTAAGCTACATACTCTATTAAAGTTCAGCTACTCAGCTATGAAGGCAGATATTTAATCTCTAGGCGTTATTTTCCCAAAATGGACATCCATCATCTCATTCTGAGCAAATCCACCCACAGCACAAAAGTCTCCAGTCTTGACCCTGCAATCTGTTTATTACAGATACACAACTAGTTAGTGCTCTGCTTACCACAAGAGGGTGCAATCACGTAGATCAATCATTGAATCAGGACTGCAGTTTATTATAAACATGCAACTGCTCTCATGTGTCTTGGAATACATGTTTCTAATTTTAATGCAATTATTAAAAATGGTAATATAACTAGTAAAAGATGAGAAAAGTAATTAACTTCAAATGTTCAGTTGTCACGAGTAGTGAAGAAAAACAGTATGGCCTGTCATATCCTTCTGTAGGGAAACAATCCAGTTTCTACTTATCTAAGTGCTCTTTTTACATTTACTGAAAACAAAAAACTAAAAAACCAATTGCATATTAGAGTAGAAATTAGGTACCTTTACTCTTTCTTCAAAAGGAACTACAAAAGGTAGCTCTGTCAGAATTGCAAGTTGTCGTTCTTCAGATACAGAAAGAGGTGCTGGTTCCAAACCCACTTAAAATAGAAATAATAATTTTTTAAATTTTGGAAAGAACATTTTTTTAAACAGTTTATTTTGTATCAGGTGACTCAATTTACTTTGTATAAACATACATCCAGGAAAATAGTTTATTTACTTAACAGTCACACAAAGCCTTACCTTTCTTTACACATTAGTTTATACAGGCAAACTGAAATATAAGTAGTGAGAACATACCGAAAACAAAATGTGTATAAAAAAAGTACTCCTGTATTTTTAATTTTATTCAGAAGAAAAAAATATAATTTTCTTATTAATGAAATTTTAATTTTTCAATTAAGAAAAAATTCATGATAGAAGACAATGAAGAAGCTGTAAGTAATTAGAATTTTAATAATTTTCACTGCAGGAATACACAATATTCCCACCCCAATGATCAAAATAGTTTAAAGTTATTGTGCCTTCAACCACAACATCTACTTTCAATCAAATCATTTTAGGCATAAAAACATGAGAATTAAAGCAAATCTCATGAAAACAACAGAAATATAACATTTATTTCAATGGGTTTTCTCTCCCAACAGCAAGGTCACAGCGATCACATTAAATCCTAGTCACTGCAGAAATGCTGAAAAGAACATCAAGAAATTGTATAATGTGTTTGAGAAAAAAATATTAGAAAATAATTCAAGAAGCCACAGCAACAGAGACTCAATCGCATGCAGTTCCCAAGCTACCATACTACCTTGGAACCTTCTTATACCCACAGAGGATGTTTTTAGGAAACAACTCAACTTTGGGTGATGCGAGTGACAATCCTGCTCTAACTTCATGGGAAGAAACTCAGTTGCTGAGCACATATCTGACTGTAAGTTAATTAACTGCAGCAAGAAAAAAAAATAGTATTGCTTACTGACTAGACAGTGTAGTTAAAGGTCCACCTAGCTTCAGTCTACCGAGGAAACAAAACCCACAGCTCCTTAGTTGTTTCATTTTCGTGTTTAATAACCACCTCATTGAAAAAAAGACTCCAAAGTCTTTATCCAGACTATTTATTGACCTTATTACAAAACTGAAGTAAATGCTTGACATTACCTGATCTGGAAGTTTATGATGACAGTTTCAAATTTTTCCTTTGGCTCCTACCTGAGGTGACTAGCATCTTGCTGCCCTTCTGCAACAGGACATCACTTCAATGTTCTTTTTTTTCCCCTGCTTTCCCTCAAAGCACTTTAAGTAGGGATATTTTAAGCACCAATTTAACATGACGTGACCCAAAACATCACTATACTTGATGTATGTTCATTTGGGGTAGGTTTCAACGTTGCAAGCCTTTGGAATTCCTGATAAAATGCTTATCTGTGATTACCCTTAGTTTACTTAGTAAACATTTTTAATTAAAGTCAATGTATGCAGCCTATTAAGCTAAGGGTTAAAAGCATTTTAAATAAAAAGTGCATGTACAGCAAAGGTAAACTACTACATGACTTCGACAGTTCAATTATTCCAGTCAATTAGTCAATTTTATCTGCATTTCTCCATCACAGCTTCTTTCTTTAAAGAGAAATATGGGATGGAGTCATCAATACAGAGGGCATTTAGAACTCACGAGTCTGCCATTTAAGTAAATGAAAAAGCACAAATAAACATGACCATATGTGATTCAGCAGTACTTTCATGCTAATTGGCTTTAACCCATATGGAGTCAAGAGGGATTAAACAAGTCAGGTGCACATTGTTACCTGCTTGTTTTCACACATTCATGTTGACTGCACTTTTTTTATCCTGATTTCATATGAAAACAAGGTTTACGTGAACACACTGTGTCATCTTTCCTCACCATCTTGCCTCCAACACACCTTTTGAGCTAAACAGCTGATTTTTAACTGTGACATAGAATAGGAGATTCAAAAACACTAAGTTTTGTGAAAATTTTCAACTGGACAGAGATGAGAAATTCCTTTAGTGACATGATTACAGAAACAGCAAGGAGAGCTCAGTTATCTGCTCTGTTCAGTGCGTCAGCTTGTCTGACAGCCAGACAGCAAAACAAGGGCATGTAGCTGCTCCACACCAGGCACAGCACGTGAATTCCTTATCTACTGACTGCCCAGACTAAAGCATCTAATGGAACAGAGAGAACTGGTGCTATTATGGGAAGGAAGACAAGGGAGGAAGCTCAAGGTACTGTATGTATGAGGGGAAGGAGACTAGCAGACTAGTAGCATGGGGGAGAATCTGGGAGTAATAAATGTGCAACAGGTCTGACAGTGGAGAGCATCAAGACAGTATAGCTGTCAAGAACCATGTAGGTCAATGGAAAAATCAGGAATTACTGATGTAGAGTCCACAAGGCATACAGCGTACAGGCCTGTTGAAGCCTGGCAATTTTTGCTGAAACACCTGCTTTTAAGATTTCATATTATCAATCGCTTAGAATAGGGGATTTCCAAAGAGAAAAACTAAACTGAAAAAATATTTCATTCAGAATTCTGAGGAGTATTTACACTGGACCAACTAATTGTTACCTGGTAACTAGACTAATAAGGTAATCAGTGTAAACTTATACGATCATAGCTATTCAAATAAAAAATGTCATTATAAAAAGTCCTTAGTTTTCAACCTTGGACAAAGCCCTTAATTCTATACAACTCTATGGCAGCATTCAAAGGCTACAGTCTTCTCTAAATGATCTACAGTATCTGGCTAAGATATTCAAGCAGATTACATCATCTTGAAAGAGAGTATGGACTCTTGTAGATTAATCATTTTGCTGCTTAAAGGCCCCAGTTTAATTCATTATTAAATCTTCAAAAGTATTAGTGATTTAATTATTACTTTACCTAAGCATAGCAAGGTAAAATTCTAGAATAGTGAAGATACAAAGGTATGAAAAGCTGAAAGAAACAGACTGTCTGCATGAGAACGTATACTGGCACAACTAAACCAGCGTAAATTTACCCTGATTGCTAAGTTGGTCCGATACTCTTTGGAAGTTCCATAAAGTCCAGCTACTTTGAGTAATTCAAGGGGTTAAGATTCTGCCTTATCTAATTAGAGACAATATTTATAAACAGTAATCAATACTTATTGTGGTACCTAAAGCTTGTTTGTTACAGTTTAATATATAGTAAAGAAGTTTCTGTATAGTATACAGTAAAAGCAAAACCTCAGTGAATCTTCTGCAACTTTATTAATTTTGTATCTTACGCAACTGCCTTTTACACATATTAATATGTATAGTTTTAACACATATCATTTGTCCACCTCATCATTTCCCCTCATCAATGCCAGCAGAAGCTTGGGGAAAGCTGTTATACATTAAATATGCTAAAGACATACACAAACATATATACAAACACATTTTTTAAAACATCTGAAACAAAATTATGGAAGAGTACCTTGCTTTTGGCTATCATTAAGATTTTTACAGGAAAAACTCCACTGAGCTCTATAAAAGGCGGATATTCTTTGCATAAGGCAAACTGTTATTTTGACTTAATAAAGCAAAAATTTCCTAGACAGTATCTTACCATCCAAAGTAGACTGCAATGGTCCTATTCTTCCCATTCTTCTGACTCTCCAGACATGTCTAGCAGATGGTACATAAAGCTGCGTAACCTAATAAAAATAACAGTATTTTACAGTTAAACATATCTAATTACATATCACAATTTGCTATTACATAGTAAACACATGAAATTGTCACGTCCAAGAGTGGGTCTGAATGCCAAAGCATCTTAATTTCTAATCACTCCTCCTTATACTTATGCCTTAAAACTGAGCTGCAAAATTAGTAAGTCCATCTATCATTTAAAAATACCATACCAGAATTTAATGTAACATTGTATTTAAGATACTAGAGAAGCTGAGTTTGAATTCTGAGATGTCAAATAAATTTTGTTTACTTCGCATTGAGAATCAGGTAAGCACCACAATTTAAGACTGCTACTACTGTCTCTAAGGTGCGTAAGCACTATTTCCTAATAACTATAAAGAACTGTCACACAGAGAAATGGAAATCTTGAACACAAGGCAAGCAAATGTGCAACCATCAAAAATAAACAGAATAGTTCACTGTTAACTATTCTGTGCAAAATTTCCATCTGTTAAGACATCCAATAGTGCACAGTAGTCTGAGGTGTAAATAGCTTCTTAAGATCCAAGTTTTCAATGATTCAAAGAATGTACTTGCACATGCATGTTAGTGTTTTCTTTTGCATGCATATACACACTTTTTAAGCTCAAATAATATCATTTTTTTCAAGAGCTCTCAGAAAAAAAGAGCTCTCAGGAAAAAAAAAAGTAATTTCTAGATAAGTACAGAAAATGCTACTTAATTTTCTTTTATTTTGGAAGAGAATATTGAGAGTTTTTTCCCCACTATAGAGCAATTCTTTTATTTAGCATTTATTATTATGAGAAGTACTTAAAATAACTAGAAAATAAAATGCTACCAGATTTTCAATTCTCCTATGCTATAAATGCAGATGACTTACAGTATCACATTGTAAAGCGGGTTCTACTTTATGGATTGGAAATGTGATTTAACATAAAAGTTTCTTAAGAGATGGAAGACTTTCACATTAGAGAAAAGCAGCATTAGTCCAGGTTTTAAGCCATGCTAGATCTGTGCAACGTCAATGTCATTAATACAGTCAGGAATCAAACACTTTATCATTGAAACTGGGACACCTGTAAGGCTATGTGGAAAATGGATATTACTCTTACCTTATCTGCTTTAATGTTTTCTTGTTCGGAGAGCCAGTGATTTGGTGGGCAGAAATTTCTCCTTGTATCTCTAGATTTCAACATTTTCACTAAGTTTGTGATGACCTAGGTGACAGAAACACATACATTCAATATAGATTTAGCACTGTAAATTAATTGTATAATCCACGAGCAAAAACTTAAGGAAAATCTTTCAGTAATATATGAAATTGTTATTTATTTTTAACTTACAAAAACTTGCTCTTACATTTAAATACCTTAGAATGCAATTAAGTAATTGTGGTTCACTTGTAAGTCATCAAAAAAACCTGGCTGATTAAAGTCTCATTCCAAAAGCTAAGAAGTAGGACTACCTAGGAGTAAGTAATCCTAGGACTATCCTGCACACCTAAAAAGTTGTATGTCAGTTCAGGGAAGCCTAAACAAATAATTACCAGCATTAAATTACTTATTTAAAGAAAGTAACGCCTAGCCAGATCCTTTATACAATGGTCTTCTATATAGATTTTTTTTTTCTATTTTGCTTATATCGGTTTTCAGAACCATTAAAACATGTGATTAGATGTCTATTTTAGAAGAGAGCACTACACAGCGCACAGTTCCAAAACTGAGATTCCAAACAATTTGGCTCAATTGCAGGTTTTCTTTGTCCACAAGGAGGAAGATTCTTAAATTTCTGTGCATCTTTCTTCAAGGAAAATGCTCCACAGAAGAACGGAACTTTTGCTTGTCATCTCACGACAAAGGCCACGTGTTATTCCACAAAAGGCAAATCTGAGAGACCAACTAATAAACAGTGGGTATTTCTGCCTACAGTCAATAAACTTAACTAGCCAGCACAAGATCGAGTGATGTGCTTCTCAATAGCCAAACCGTACAAAAGCCAACATCAACTTCAGAAAGTAGACGAGAGGGCAGAAGCATTAAATTGGCAGCAAAACGTAACAGCAAAAGTTGCATCTCTGGAGTACATGAAAGATAGTCTACTTCTGGTTGCTACATTAACAAACTAAAGCATTTCCAGCTAAAGGTGCCTCTGAGAAATCATAAGTATCTGATGATGATATCACCTCACCAGACACTGAGGTGATTATCCATACGTGAAAACACTAATGCCGGTATTTTTAAGGGTAAAGGTCTACATCTGAAGAGACACTACAGGCTCCTTTTCTAATCAGTGAGTATCCTGTTAACATTTTCACAGCTGGCGGAGAAAAAAAAAAATCACCTCATCCAGAAGTAGCTACCAATTTGTCAAAGTTCTTCTATTAAATTCTAGCGTGACTAGCTCAGTTGTTTATATTGTACAATAAAGCCTACTCTAAGACTGTTAAAGGAGCCAACATACCAGATTCAGAAAGTAAAATCACTCCCGAGAAGGGCCTAGCTCAAATATGCCTGAAAGCAGATTACAAAAATGACCATTTCCAGTAAAAGGATGGTTACCAAATATTCTTCTGGTGATCACCATAAGAAGCACAAAAAGCACCTATCCTCCTAAAAATATATGTGTGGGGTGGCTGGTTGTAATTTTCATTTAATACACACATATATACCGTATTATGGTAACGTTATTTACAAACTAAAACTTGTTAGGTAAAAGCCCGTTAGTGCTTTATGTCAGTAGGCCCTCTTCCAACAGAAGGTATAAGCATTTACCTGAAAAACACCTAGTAATAGTGGTTTAACAAATCTTTGCTTATCAGCTGAATGATAGTGCGTGATGATGCGTACACCCGTACTTCACCCAACCACAAGCACATCAGCTTGAACAACTATGTTTAATTCATTTTTATTCACAAGGGACTCAAATGATAAAAGGCAATTCTGTCATTAGTATAACCACACAGTCAGAAAATGAGAAATCTGAATAGATTATCTAGTTTATGCACATCTTCATAACAAAATTGGGAGGCTGAGAAAAATGGTTATCGTGGTCACCAGGGTGTCTTTGCAATTTTAAGATTTTTCTCGGCAGTTTCCTCCAATCCAGAAAAAAAATAATGTAGAGATATCAAGCTAACAACTACTCCATCTCAAGCTCAATTGTCATACTTGGTGCCTTCTCCCCAGAGCAGAATCAACTTAGCCCAACACTACATAAAACATAATTAAGTGGAATCACCAGAATATTAAATTACTAGCCTAAACGACGTTATCACTGCTACAATGAACAGCCATCTGTTTTGCAAGGTAGAACTACAGCACTTCAAAAATGAATAGGAAAAAAACATACAGAGCTTTTCTGAAGTAATCTTGCTAAAAGACAGTCTTAATGGGCAGGTGTCAAAAGTAACAGAGAGTTTAATGGACCTTCTAAAGGATTCTGTGTCTAGATACCATACAAAAGACCTTTTAAGATCCAGTTTGTAAAGTAACATCTTGAATAAAGACAGAACAAAGAAGAATGCTATTAATGGAACTGTCTGATTACACAGGAATTTTCATCACCTTGCCCTTATAAAATTCACTGAAGCTCTGTGGTCCCATTACCACTATACTTAAAAGAAAGATAAGAAAAAAGAAAAAAAAAAGGGAAGGGGGGAGGGCGGAATCAGAAAAAATTATCAACATGAAGATAATGCTAATGAAATATTTTACAAGCAGTTAAAGAATCCTTAAAGGATGCTGAATCAAATTGGGTGAGATTGCAGTTCCTTCTACAAGAAGGAGTTCCTTCTCCTCCGCACTCAAAGAGTTGCGGTCAACGGCTCGATGTCCAAGTGGAGACCAGTGACAAGTGGCGTTCCTCAGGGGTCGGTGCTGGGACCTGTACTGTTCAACATCTTTGTAGGAGATATGGACAGTGGGGTCGAGAG